>JAOWBP010004605.1:799091-814984 GCA_028571105.1 Tragopan temminckii
TGCACCTGAGCTGCCCTGGGCTGGCCCTGCCTTCCCACCAGGTGCTCCATCACTGCTTCAGGCTGTGACTCAGCATTGCTACTACCCCATACCTGAACATTTGACCTCTCTGCCTAGCAGGAGTGCAGCCCCTGGGGGGTTCATGATGCTGTGTTTCTGCTTGCTGCCCTCCCTAGCCCTGCATCCCCCACCTGTTGGGTCCCCTCCTGCTGTTTCAGCCACAGCTTCAGCTGTACATCCTTCAGCCGTTCCCCATCTCAACATGAATTATATATTTTTCTTGCTGGCTTGCAGAAAACGAAAGAAAGTAAAAAAGAACAAAAAAAAAAGCAGTGCGAGTTTTATTTTTCCAAAAAAAAGCACATTTTCTCTTTTGTCTCCATCTGAATGGCAATCCTTCCGCTAACTGCAGCTGTCTGAGCGCCCTGCTGCACACAGCGTTTGTTTGCCTGTCCCACCTGTATTAATGGGCCGCTCTGTGGGTAGGGCTTGGCAGGACGATCCCCACTGCAAACCTTCTGCTGGGGCTCTCACCTCTCCATTTGCCCCTCTGAATCCAGCCTGTATGAAAACACAGCCCTTTGCAAACAGCTTCCAGATAATTGCACTCTGGGAGGATAAATGGGAGAAAGGGACGGGTTTCTTCATTGGGTGAGGTAATTATGCTGACAGCACCTTAACGACAGCAGCAAAATGAGAGTGTGCCCCAATCCCTGGTGGAGCGGGGGAGGGCCCTTCTGGCTGAGATTTCCCCTTCCCCAGTCACAATCTGAGTTTGCAAGGCTGGAGAATGGCATTTTTAGATCCTCCCACTGCTTTTGTGCTCTTTTGGAGGACTTTGCCCATCTAGAAAATGGCCAAGGGATATGGGGATGCTGGCACTCTCCCTGCTAGGATTTTCTTGCAATTAATTGCATTGCAGCTTTGGTTGTTCCCTACGCTCTGCCCATTCCCACAGCTGAAGCCCCCTGCTAGAGCAGCTGCGCTCCCCAGCTTGTGCCAGGCGGACACTGAAATAAAGTCCGAAACAACAAAAGAGAGAGAGAGAAAAATGCTTTCCTCCGAACAAAATAAACCCCCATTCTGTATCCGTATATATCATAGAGGTGCAGGGAAGGGCGCAAACACCATTTTTATTTTTTAGATGTGCAGTTCACATTTAACCCGGTGCCATCTGTTTCTCCAGAAGCTCAGCAGCCCGAGATGCTCCGCTGCAACTGTAGCTCTGTGCTGAGATCACTCCACTTCCACGCTGCTCCTGCCCTGCAACTCCTGAGTGGGATTTTCCCCCTTCAGCTGTGTCCTGTCCCAAAATGCCCCCTGGGAGCAGGCAGACACTGCCTTTGGGCAGTGATGCCTTCGGAGCCCCCGCATCTGGGGTTCATTTGGGACTGTGGCTGTGTGAGGAGATTTGAGCCTCTCAGGATCCCCCATAGGGCTGAGATGGGTCTCTCTGGTGGGGACCCTTCAGTGTCTCATAAGCATTATGTCCCCCCTGTGTGAGACATCCCATCCCCTCCTCCATCCCACAACCTGCTGGTGGGGTTGGTGTGAAGCCCTCCCACACAATTCCATCCCCATCCAAAAATTTCTCTTCTGTGGAGACCTGGAAATGTCCCCAAAAGCAGGTCCCTGTCCCACACGGTGACCGTGCAGCCGTGTCGGCCACCTCCTCACTTATCCAACATGCCAGGGGCACGTGTGGCATGGCACAGAGCAGGGGAAGCCACCGTCCCCGCTGTTAATTAGCACGGCTCATTATTAACTAATAACGAATGGATTAGTCAGCATGTGGGAAGCGGCCGAGCAGGGAAGGGCTGAGAAAGGCCCCGGCGGTGCTGCTGTCTGCAGGGCTCAGGCTGGTGTTTTATTTATCTAAGGGCAAAGAGGACACAGAGCTGGAGGGGCTCCTTGTTTTTAATATCCACACGAACTGGAGCAGCATTTCCAGCCCCTGGCTCATCCTCCTGCACAAATCCGCCTGTTCCTGCTGCTGACAATGAAAACCCAGGTTGGGATTGTTCTAAGCAGGGAAAGTCTTTAGCAACCTTTAATTAAATGGCATTTGGGGAGCAAGGACTGACGAGAGGTGACAGGAGGAGTGGTGGCTGCTGCCTGGATGTGACCTTATCACACTGCTCAGGCTGTTAGCACTGTGATTAGCGGATTCCTTGCCTGCTGCTGGTCCTGAAATTGGAGCAGTGGGGAAATGGACATGGGCTGGCTTTTGTCTTGGGACAGCAGAACCAAGGATGTTCCATTTCCAGTTAAGGGCTGCGTGTCCAACCCCAAAGCCCAAATCAAAGGGCTTTGAACACGAAGCATCATTTTTTATTTTTTTTTATTTGTGTTTTTTTAGATTCAGAATGGCAATGTTAGCTGTGAGAAATATTTCACCAGAACAGCTTGACATTGACAATTTTCTTTCTGCATGCATTCATTTCTCACTATGCACAGACATTTCTCTCCACGTTATATTTATATATATTTGTTCTCAAGATGTCGCGTTGCACCTCGGCCTTTTGTGACAGAGAGTTTTGGGGGGTTTTCCTTTTTCTCTGACTTGGTTTTTTCCTTGCCCTCCTGCAGCAGTTCTGTGAATGTCCTTATGGATGCTCCCATCCATGTGGCTGCTCCAGTGCTCCAGAAATCCTCTTCCTCTCTGTAGCTGCTATTGTATGTACAATATCCGTACCGTGCATTATATTGTATTGTTCAGCTGTGGCGGTGGGACCTGCCCCTGCTCCCAACCCTGCATGGTTTGGGGCAGCATGAGCCCTCTCTGGGATTCACGGCACTTGGGGAGCAGAAACCTCCAGCCGTGAGATTTCATTACAACAAAGCAAACCCAAGATTTGAATTTTGGATGCTCACCAAAAAACCGTTCCTCACTGCAAGGTCACTTTGCATCTCTTCCATCACGACCTCACACTTCACTCCAGTGATGCTGGGGCAGCCCTTGCCCACTCCTCCATCCCACAGTGCCCGGCCCTGCTGGGCCCATTGGCCTCTCCATCCCTGACCCTTACAGGAGCCCTCTGGGGCAGATGGAGGCCCTGGGGACGCAGCTGGGATGGAGAGCTGAGGGCTACGCGGGGAAGAGACCGCGAGATAAAAACATCTCTTGCTTTGCTTCCACACTTCACTGAAATCTGTGCACATTGCATGCTTTGCTGGGAGTGATATCAAACACAGTCCAGATCTGCTGGAAAATGTCCAGCAAAAAAATAGAAATAAAGAAGGAGCCATGCGTGCTCAGAGCAATGAGTGCTTAGCGAAAGGCAGGCGTAGGGAGAAGGGTGGAAACACAGAGCCCTCCCAGAGGGAAACCTCAATGCTCTGGGGGCAGAGAAAGCTCAGAAAAGTGTCAGATCAATTGCACTGCACAGCTATTTTGTGTTTGTTTAATGCTAACAGCAGGCAGGAGGGAACAGCTATGGGTAAAGCTGCCGCACACCACGCACAATCTGACGATGCTAAAGAGATTATCGGAGCACCAGGAACTCCGTCATGACTGGAATTAGCCAAATAAATCATTGCAAACCATTCCTCCGATGGTTTCAGCCCTTTGTTTCTGGTTTATGAGTTGCTCACAGTTGCACTCGGATCTTCACAAACCATTGGGTGCAATTCTGAATTCGGTGTGGATTCATGGCACGGAATGAGACATTTAAAAGTTCAGTGTCTGATCCAAATGAGACATTTAGGCTTTTTCTTTTTTGCACACAGGGACCTTTTCGTAGTTCTTTAACGAAAGTCTGAACTGATATATTTTCATTGATTTTCTTGTTCCCCAAAAACAGATTTTCAATAAAAACCTTTTTTAAGCTATAAAAAATAAAAATAATATAAAAAAAAAATCAGCCAAAGTGCTTCGGGTGAGAATGTTATGAAATATCCAGCAAAACAACTTTCTGTCTTGTTTCTGATGCTCTTCAAAATGTTTCTCTCTTGCTAAGAAGCAAAAAAAAAAGGCAGTTTGGGGATCAGACCCATCCTGTATCTTATTTATTCCATGTTTCATTTGGGCTTTGTTGTAACGCTCTGTGCTGCTCTGTGGCTGGAGGGCTGAGCCCTTTTGCAGCCAGCAGCATGCGATGCTCTGCAGAAATGCAGCCCAGCATGGAGCCAGGCTGGAAGGAACCACACAGCATCTGAAGCTGCAGTCCCTGCAGGAGTGATGAGGAGCAATGTGTTTTGCAGTGCATTTACACCTGGAGCTGGTTGCCTCCTCCTAAATGGGATGAAGATGGATGCTGTCCAAACATTCCTCTGCTCTTATCCACTGCAAACTGCGGGGTGTTCCCATCCTTTTGACCCTTACGTGCTGGAAATGTCTCATTTCCCCTTGGAAAAGTTTGTGGAAATTGAAACAAAACATTTTGGGGGGTCATTTTAGTGGGTTATAAATCTGAGAGGAAGGTGGCCAATGGCACTTTGGAGGAAAAGCCTGAGGAAAGTCCCCACCATCAGCTGCATGGTAGCCTTCTGCAGAAGGGAGCATGAGCCCTGCGGGTCTAATTAAGGAGAGCTATTATTTCCCTGCAGCGAGTGGGCTGCAAAGAGAGCTGTGCCTGTCTGTCCTGCTTGATAAGGCATGATATCTGGTGATTCTGTTTCAAGCAGCTTGTTGTTCTGGTTTCAGTGCAAAACTCCCTCCTTGGAGGAGGCTGTGATGCTCCTGGCTTTGGGGAGCAAAGTGAAGAACACTGAACATCTCCATGGCCCTGAGCTGCTGGGCCTGGCATTGCCTCGCTTCTCCAAAATCAACCAGAGTGTGCTTTTCTCTTACAAATGTAACTCTGAGATGACAAACATCTTTTGCAGCCAAGGGGTATCCAGAGGCTCGGTGTGAGCTGTCTGAGCAGCATGGTAGGAATGGGATGCTGCTTCCAGCTCTCATATTATTCTGATGTTTCCATTAGGGCTTCCCTTGCAGCACTGTGGCTGCTGTGTCGAAGTGCTCATTAGCAGGAGGGAAGGGAGAGCAGCGTGAGCAGCACCAGTTCCCCATATATTGGTCTGCATCAGGCACGTACATGTTGACCGAAAGAATAAAAATACGTGTTGAATAGCCTGAAAATTCAGATAAGCCCCCAAGAACCTGTGGGAAAGGTGGTTTGACTCACAAAGCCTATAGGTCGGAGGTTTGGGAGCTTTTCCCCTCACGTGAGCTGACTTTCCCTGCAACATGCCATAGCACAGGGAGTTATTAAAACAAATGCCACCGCAGTGTCTCCTCTCAGCCCAAGCACTACTGCTGAGCGATGCTCGGCCATCCAGCAGCACAACAGGAGCCCTGAGCACACCGTCACCCTCCAGCACGCCGGCAATGGGGTCGCTGGGGCTGCACCGCGCGCTCTGAATTGAAGCAGCCGACTGTGAAATAGGAATTACTGACAGCTCTTAAGTATATCAAGAGAACAGCCCTATTCCTTAATACAGAGCCACTAATAGACATCTAAAGACCTATAAACCAGACAATTCCTCTATATCATCCTAGTTAAATCAATGTAGTTATATTACCCTCATCATTTTCCCTTTAACGTTTATTACATTTTGCCACTGTAATTTATTTTTTCATATCCATCAGCCGATTAAAGACTTTATTCTGAAGATACACACATCCTTGTGACCTACTTGAAGCTGACCTAAACTGTTAAGTAAAAGCAATTTGGTGGAGGAGGTGAGGGGTTTATTTGCCCTTCCTCTCTCCCTGTTTTTTTCCCCTTTCACTCACACTGAGAGCACCGGGACGTCCCATCCGTGTCCTTGCAAAGTCTTTAGTAATATTTGTCCTACATTTAAGGCAATGACAGCCCATAGCTTTGCCTTTTTACAGCGCTGCGAGGAGAACTGTGATGCCATTTGAGCACTCAGACGCTTGTCCCCCACTCCAGCTACCGCCGCTCCACCATCTGCAATTATTTGCAATGGGAAAAAAAGGAGCAGTTACTGAATCCACCTACTGGAAGTCTCTACGAGGTGAAGGAAAGCACCTGGAGGGGCAGAATCCAGACTGTGCCCTACAAAACACTGGGTTCAGCCCAGTGCTTCTCCCTCTGCCCGGATTTGCTGTGACCTCTTCCTCCCCTGCCTTGACCAGGCGTTTTGCTTTTATTCATTCCTCTGCTTGAATTATTTAAGCATCCCCACTTAGACATTTATGTGTCCGGAGCCACTCCTCTTCCTTTATTTCCAAAGAGTATCATCTTTCACCCTTTAGCCCTATGTATACCAATGCTCCCATGCTATTAGGCTGATTTTTCTATGGGGTTGTTTTGTTTTTTTTTTTTCCCCTTTATTTTCTCCTCCAAACTACCTAAAACCAAGGGAAAAAGCTGCCCAGAGCCTGCCAGGAAGCCAGTCCCATGGGAGGCACTGAAGGGGAAACCCAAAGCTCTTAGATCTGGTGATGTTGGATGTGGCTCTGCACTGGGAACGACAGCGTTTGGGGCAGGGAGAGACCTCGTCTAGGGACCTCTTTATTTTATTTATTATTTATAATGGTCTCTTTTTGCTACTTTTTATTTATTGCTGTAATTAACGGGCAAATCCATCAAACTCCTTTCTTCTGCTTTGCCCTCTTCAAAAAACAGCCATGCAAACGCAGAGCAAATAGCCTTACTGAGTGAGGGAAGGCAGACAGCTTCCACATCCCCACACTGGGAGGAAGCAATACAAAAGCACTGGCAAACCATCAGCCAGAAGCTGCAGCAGGGCAGTTCGTCTCCCCCAGCTCCTCCTCGCACTGCTCAGGACACTGCAGCCTCACTGAAGCCATCCTCACTCATCCCAGCACTACAGCTGGGAAGAACTGAGTGTTTTCCATGTCCAACAGTGAGTGGTGAAGGGACATACATGGATGTTTTATGCAGCGATGCTGCTCTGTTCTGCACCAAAATTCTGCTTTCTGGCTCCCAAATTGGTCAAATAAGAAGTTTGTGTTGACAATGAGGAGTAAGTAAAGTTTTGCCCACAATCTGTAGTTGGAAGTTAGTTTCCTTGGGAACTAGATTTATCTCTTCCCTCGTACATACTTAATACAGCCCATCAAAGAGAGGGCACTTTTCATAACCAATTGATGGGGAATTGTAGGATAAATTATGCATCCTGTGCCCAGCTGCAGCTCAGTGCTGAGTTATGGACTTCTCCATCCTGCTCTGGTGCACGAGAACCAGACACTGAAACTCTCCTGTGCCCTTTGGAAGTGCACGACCAGGAGGGCTGGAATTACTGCTGGGCAAAGGGCTCCTTGGGCTTTGTGCAGAGCGGATCCCCACATCCCAGCAAAGCAGTGGGGGTGAGAATAAAGAGAAGGCAACATGCTGAAGACGAGGGGGGAGGATGGAAGTGCTACATTTAACAGCTATGAAATATACATAGAGCTCTCGCAGTGACTGAGGGCAGCTCTGGCCACGATTTTACAATCCCAGCGAAAAGCTTTCAATCTGGCTTGTAAATCATGTTCTTAAAATTCATTCTGTTTAAAATATTAATCCCACATGTTATTAATAACATGGGGAAGAAATATATATTTTAAGTGAGGTTTTTTATCATCTGACTATCACTTTAATTCGCGGTTTGTCCTTCTCAAGAAGAAATCCATTCTGTGGACATTGTTATAAGATAAAAACTTAAATCACGCTCACTGTTGAATTTTTCATCTGAGCCTGATTCCCTATTAATAACTTATTTTTATAAAATAATAACGTGCCCAGCTTAGAGGGGGGGCTGATAAAAACAAGCCTCACATGGATTTTAAATAGGACCTCAGCCACCCTTGACTTCATTCTGAGCTGGATAAGTTACCAGTGATTTTTGTCACCTGGTAGCAATGCCTGCCTTGGTGCCTGGTGTCACCAGGATGCCATCCATCTTTGCCTTCCTGAGATGCTGATGAGACAGGTTGGAAATGCAGCCAAAGCATCAGGCAAGGACAACGTTAAGCTGAAGAAATAAAAAATAATCGAGCATCGCTTTCCCCTTGACTTATCTGCCTTGGCAGAAGTCCGGTCCTGCTGTTCGGGAAGCATCTTCCCTCTCCCCAGCTCTCCCAAGGGATGCTGCCAGCCTGGGCTGGAGCTCAATTTCCTCTCTCCTCCTTCCAATTTGCTCCCCAAAGCGTCTCCCACTCCCACGCTCCATTAGTTGCCACTGCAGGTAATGCACCCACTGCTGAACCTGCAGATCCACCTGCACTCACTTTTACCTGAGGAAGGCTGGGCTCCCACCATGCAAACCAAACAGTAATTTTTAATTAAACTCGCAGCCACGGGGCTTTCATCGCCAGCATCAGGCAAGCAAAGCCTGGCGGTGCTCACGGGCTGCCCACAAATGCTGGCATTCTGCTGCGCTACTTTGCCAAGAGAAGTATCAGGTCTTCTCTACCCCCATACTGCTCCCCGCTGCCCTATGGGCAATGCTCAGCTTCGGAGCACATGGAGAATGAGGCAGTGCGGCTTTGGTGCATACATGGCCACACCATGCAACCCCAGAGTCGTGCACTGTGCTCCTGGAGAGGCACGCGGTGTTGTGCAAGTTGCAGAAACACAGGAAAAGGCCACGATATTCGCTTGTGTAAGAGAAAACTTGGGGATGGTAGCAGAACCGGCAGCAGCCCAGCACCAGGAGTCCGTGGCTTTTAATTAAGTAAGTTCAGAGCAAAACTGGCAGGGTCTTATCTGCAGCTCACACTTCCCCACTGCGAATGCACCATGGCACCCCGTCCTGCTGTGCTGCTGTGGGAGGGAGGGATGGGGCAGGGGTTGCACTGGGGACACAGCTCAGGGGACACACCGCAGTGCTCCCAGGCCAGATGGGCTCATTGCATTTTGTTTAGTGGTGAAAGCAGGGTGGCTTGGGATTTATTTCCCCTTCCTTAAGAAAAAAAAAATAAAAATTAAATAAATCGCATTCAAAGCTGTTTCTTTCTTTCTTTCTTTCTTTCTATCTCCATTTTTTTTTTTTTTCCAGCTGCCCCAATTATCCCATTTGTTCAAAGCAAAATCTTGCAATTCGAGGCAGTTTATTTATTCTGCCCAAGCCGTGTTTACAACGCCGCAGCGGAGCGGTGGGGTTGAGTTAAGCGGTGCTGGGGGTTGGGGCTGGGCTGGGAAAAAATAAAACAAAAAAAAAAAAGTAAAGGGAGAAAATTAAAAAGAGCAAATTTAAAAATGCAGACATCAAAGGCATCATTTATATTTCAAATCATGGGGAAATAACTTCATAATGAGGAATCATAACGGGAAACTGAAGACTCCAGCATCATTACAGCTCCAGCTTCAAAACCCTCGCATTGTTCTTGGTGAGAGGGGAAAAAAAGACCTGAATAAGTCAGGAAATGAGAGGAATAGGGGAACATTGCACTCAGCTGTTAATCCTTACAGGAAAAGCTTGGCGGTGGGAGGGCACCCTGCCAAACTGCACACCCTGTTGAAAGCACCCCTCTCCCCTCTTCTCCTTGGGTGATAGGAGGATGGGTTGGGGATGCTGATGGCCCTGGGGTGCTGCTGAGCTTCTCCAACCCCAACTGGCTTTTTGTTGGGGTCATAACAAAGGGTTTTATCCCAGAGGTTCGGTGCTACTCGTTGCCACTCGCTCAGAAAAGCGTGATAAAAAGCAAAGCACCTTTTGTTGCTCCACGCAACCATGAGTAAAAGACGGGAGCATTGTGAGGATTAATTAGTTAATGTCTGTAAAGCATGATACAGCAAGCCAAGTATTACTAATACTGTCCCATTCAAAAGAGAGCTCCGTGCTTATGATTAATTATTATTATTACAACCACTTTGGCAGCAGTAGGGGAAAAAAAAATAACGAAGGGTTTATTTGGAAATGAAATGCCCAGTTTCCCTCCGGAGCACTGGGGAGAAAACAGATAGTGCTATTTGCAACACCCAGGGAAGCAGCTATGAGGAGATAAGGGCTTCTCAGGAAGAAGGGACTGCAAAGGCAGAGGCAGGAGGAGCAGAGCCCTCCTGGTGTCTCTGTGCAGAGCTGAGCATCCACCAGCTGAGCCAGTGCAGGGACCTCGAGCATACCAGGAAAGGCTCAGGGTGGTGCCAGGATGCAGTGGGGCCGTGGTAAATCATGGCCAGAGCTCATTTCTCCCATTTCTTCCATCTCTTGCTGGGCCTTAAGGAATTTTGGGAAGTTGGGCCCAATGTCATCAAATTCCTCTTGTTCCTTGTGATTGGTCTAGTGCATCTAAACCCCTTAGTCAAATCTCAGCTTCAATCTCCCTGTGCCCCGCTTCATCATCTGTTCAATTATTAACCTCTCTAATTACTACTAAACACATCTCTTCTCCCAGCTCACCAGCTGTCGGCTCCAACGGCAAGATCCCAGAATGTTCATCGCCTCATGTCCTGCACCTACTGATGACTGGAATTCCCATAGACAACACCATGGGGCAAGGGGTGGATTTATGCCACCCAAAATAAGTGCTGGCAGAGGCTGGGGAAAGAGCAGTGCTGCACTGCACAGCTGCCCAGGGAGTGGGGGGTCACCGTCCCTGGGGGTGATCCAGAGATGTGGGGATGTAGCACTGAGGGATGTGGGTCATGGATATGGTGGGGTGAGGTTGGGGATCTTGGAGGTCTTCTCCCACCGGAATGATTCTGTGATTCTCTGAAGGGGCTCCTGAACCCTGGCAGGGATTTGGGCACCTATAAGGGTCCCCAAGGTCAGGGGAGCCCCACACGTGGGTGATACAGCCCTATGCATTGCTCCATGGGAGCTCATCAGCATTCCACACCACTGTGAGCTTGCTATGGGTCCTAATCTTCCCATGCCTCAGTTTTCCCCCAAAACATAGTGCTCGTGATGCTCAGCTTGCAGTCACTGCCTCTGAAAAACACTGTGCGTCGTCACCAAACTTCAGCAAAACTTACCTACAGATCTTCCCTTTCAGTTCAAGTTTCTGCTGGTAGCAACAACGGATCAACACTACTCTGCTGTGCACAATCGAGCACTTTTGTTTCTCCATCAGAGTCACAAATTCCAGCAGAAAACTGAACACCACTTCTCCTTCTCCCCTTTGCCTCTTCCAGGAAGGAACAAACACTTTGTCAGGAACAAGCAGGCGGATACATTTGTGCTGGTTTTGCGTCCCGCAGCCAGCAGAGGTGTTTGTTATGCAGAATCGCTTGTGCCACTCTCCTGGGAACACCATTTGGTTGGCAGATAAATCCTTGCCTAGGCTGCTCCGTGTCAGCTCCGTACAGTAGTTGAGCATTAGTATGCTGCCCTGCTGCTGATGATTTATGTCACTAAGCAACACAGCATGAACTGCAATTTTTACAATCAAATATACAATTTACGCTACATTTTTTGGTGCATATTTTAGGAGATGAGCTTAAAATTGCTTGCCGGCGATCCACTGAGGGGTTGGGAAAGTCCCAGCAAGTGCTGCAGCCCCAGCTCTGGAGTGAGTTACAACTCACTTCTGCATGGGGAGAACATTTACGTCAGTGAGCACCAATGTCACATTGCTGCTAGCAAAGAGGAAGCTCCTTGTCCTGGGTTTTTCACCCTAAATCCTCCAAGCGCTTCTCGTCTCACTGCCTCGCTTTCCCCCTTGCATCCCTGGGCTGCATCTCTAGGGATGCTCAGGGTTCCTCAAGGATGCTTGGGATGCTGGCACTGGGAGAGCCTTCTCCAATTGGATCCATTGGATGTCACCATGCTGACAGCATTCCCAGGGGCTCGGGGAGGACTTTCCCCCGCAGCTGATGGCATGCGTGCAGCAGATCAACGCTTCCTGGAACAGCAGCTATGAATTTTTCATAGGAGCAAGGAAATTTGAGACCTGGTTTGGTTGTTTTATTAAACATACAAGCAGGCATCCTTCAGGGAAGACATTGCGGGCAATTACGGAGCTGTGATTGGCATGGTGGATAACAGAGCTGTACAGATGTTAATACCTAATTTGCTGCAGCGTTTCGCCCCAGGGAGATCTAACTACGAAAAAGAGGCAATTTGTTTCGGTTCAAAACCCCCGGAGAAGTCCACCCTGCTGGAAAGTGGAGAAGTTTGGATAACTCAATTAAGCACCACGGGCCTTAACCCACAGGTGCAGTGAGGGCTGCAGACACAGCATTGTAAGGCAGAGGGGCTACAGAACAGTCTGCACTCCCATTACGGCCATCTCCTGGCTTCTGGGGACTTGTGGCAGCTCGGGCCTCATGTGCAAGCTATTTCGTGTGAATTGGTGTTAATAGTGCCTTTCCAATTATAGAAATTGCATTTTAATTTAAGGGAAGGATTACAGAGACAGAAGATGAGGAAGAGCAATCTTGACCACTAATTAAAATTAAATAACTTTCCTATTGAAAAAAACTTTGCCTTTCTATAAAAAGCAAATGGTTACACTGCATTCAGTGCAAATACTCCCAAACGACAGCATTGCAGTGCAGATCAAGGGGCTGCCACATCCTCAGAAAAGATTCTTTTATCCCAAAGGGCGTAAGTTCCTGTTCACAGCAGTTGGAAAACCAAAAAACCCCACTCTGCAAAAGGAAACGTGAGGCCAAAACCTGCCGAGAGCCACAGTGTTGAAGGTGAAGAGGAAAGCTGGGAGTGGTGCTCCCCAGCCACGGAGCTGATCAAGGCCAGGTTGGATGGAGCCCTGGATGATGGGACTGCCTGATTTAGTGGTTGGCAGATCTGCTCACAGCAGGACAGTCAGAAACGGGTGAGCTTTGAGGCCCCTTCCAACCCAACCATTCTATGATTCTATGATTTTGTAGAAAAATCTTAGAGAGATCGGGCGATACAGATCTTGGTGTATGAGCACTGCTGCAGGATTTGGACTCACTCTCCAAATTCCTATAGCACTGGAAAAGAGATTAGGATCAAGAGAGCAGGAGCAACGATGTCTGCGCTGCCTGATAACATCCTACAAAGCCAAGAAAATAAAGGAGGAAATGCCCAAAGCCTGCAGCAACGCTGAGAGTTTCATAAAAGCAGTCTGTGCATGAAGTTAAAGCCACTCTTCTCCAGCTGGGGACGTATAATGGTCCATATATCCACCTCCCTGTCCAGAAAATGGACTCCTGGCTGCCTGTGTATGGATGTACGACCACACTCGGCAGCGCGTTCAGGGACTACGAGACGTGCATAACAGCAATTCATTGCCACTTTCCCCTCTTCCTCCCACTAAAAGTTCGTGCTGGTATTTCTTACGGCTCATTTCCAGCTCTCGAGTTTTCTCTTTAATCAACTTCAGGTAGGAAAAGCCCCAAGCTAAAGCACTGCCAGTTCTTGGGGTCGAAGTAATGTGAAAATTGGTGGGTTTTGCCTTAAATCCTTTGATCCTAGAGTTGCATGGGAGTCCCAGCTTTTATTAAAAAGCGAGGTTGGTGACTTTGGCAGGAATAAACCTGGAAACAGGAACCGAAAATGGCCTGGGAGGAAGAAGGTGAATAAAAACATCCTCCAAAGCAGTCAGAGATGTTTATTACAAAGGGGACTTTTAAAAACAGCTTTGTGATGGAAGAAGGCAGCCTGTGCATCACATCTAGTGACAACTTGGACCAGCATTTATCCAGGCAGCAAAGCACACCTTCCATCCAGCATGCAGCTATAGGCAATCGCATCCTTTCCTGGGGAGCTGCAGGGATCCCCAGCACTGATTTTTATATCTCCATGTCCAATGAAGCAGCTCACACTAACGAGCTCAACTTGTCCACAGACCCAAACCAACTGAAGCCCTGAATGGTAAACACACCATTTGACATCAAAAAGGTGAATTTGTTTCAAAAGACAGTGGCAAGCTGTCAGCTGCATTGACAGCTGTCAGTCTTGTCCATCATCAGAGCAGCGCTGCACTCAGAGAATTAATTCTGCCGGTATTTATCACATTCCCGGCTGAAGCCCGGCTCGCTTGAGAGCACAAATGCAGATTGCAATCACTCCATTGCCCGGGAGTCTCGCGCAATTTGTTTCCCATTACGGCTCTGCTGAAGTCTGAAGGCATCAGCACGGACTATTTTCCCTGCCGGGTGCTGACACGGCGTGTTGAGGAGTAATGAGGCTCTTTGGGGATGTAGTTCCGGTAAGTGCAGCTAACGCCGTTCTGCAGGTCTGTCCCCGATGCTCCTACGATAGATCCTGCTATCTTCTATTTTCTACAACCTATGCTTTATTCCTGCATATATTCTGCTTTGCCTGAGTCTGTCTGGCTGTGAGGCTGCTTGCAGGATGCAGATGCTTCACAAGCCATCATCCCATTCTCCTTCCCTTAGCTTTCAGGACCTCCACCACGTGCTGTCTGCCACATGGAGGCTCCCAGCTGTGACCAACATTTCCATCGTCTGCAAACCCTGCTTCACTGCCATGCAGGTGATACAGCTGTCAGCCTAGAAAGTGCCCTTTGGTACTGAAAAAGAAACAAGAAACAAAACAAACACCACCTCACACTGCAGATTTGCATCCCACCACCTCAATGGAAGTAACTGAAGAATCAACACAAGAAGATATTGGTCTTCTTTGATCCTCGGAGGTTTGGAAGGCAGTGGAAGCATTTGAAGAAGGGCAAAGTGCTGGAAACCCAGCAATTTGGTGAGAAAGGACCCCCCACAAGTTCTGAGGGACTTTGCTGTGCCCTGCAGCTCAATGAGATAAACATAACATATACTGGGGGCATGAAGGGTTAAATTAAGGTGCAAAAGGTACACGATCCTTCACCATGATAACTTGATGGAGGCTTGGGATGAAGGCTATCATCCCCTCTTCCTCTTCCCACATCCGGATGCGTGGGACCTGTGGGGCTCACCTGCAGCGAGCTGTGAGCCTCGCTCAGCATGCTGGGCAGTGTTCCAGCCACACCGGCTGTTGCTTTTTCTCCAGGGAAAAATAAATGCTGAAACCAAGATGATTCGTAGAAACATTCTGTGAACTTCATATGCTACCTGTCCACGGACACCTGCTTCCAGATTTCCAGGCCGTGTTTCCATCTGGGATGTGAATTTTGCTGAATTTGTGATTTCTTCCTCAACACATGGAGCGTGGACGCTGCTGGATCCTTCCTGCTTTTACCGAGCACAAATGCAAAGCATGCAAATACTGCAAAAAGAACTTAATGTCTCCTCTGGAAGAAGGTGGGGAAAATGAGCCCTTAGACTTTGCAGCTAGGAGAGCAGCATCCTCAGCAAGCCTGTCTGCTACTTCTATCACCCAGAGTGGAGACTTTAATAACTGGAGAGGACAAAAAGCTGGGCTTGTTGTCAGAGGTGTGCATAGAGAGGCTGACGCTGTATCAATTAAGATAAGAGTGCGGGCTGTAGACAGTGCACAAAACCGAGGAAATGCGTTAACCTCTCATTTCCTTGCTTTTGAGGCATACGATACGCACTGTGGTGCCTAACCAGATATGACACACTGTAGATTACGGCTGTTAATGAATGACCCAATTTTTATTTATTTCTTTTGTTCCTTCCTGGGCATTAGCAGATCCGCAGAGCTGCTAGGATGCGGAACAACATCTCTGCTGAAGGTTCCCCTCTGATCAACTCCTTTTGTGGCAGTGAACCTTTCGGTGGCAGCAAGTATCGTTTCATCACGCTTGTCCCTTCAGAGAGGCTTTGGAATCTCCCTTCATCCCCACTTTGAGAGCACAGTCCCTTGTGTGGAGCAGTCTGGAATGGAATTGCCTGGGGATTTGGTGGTAAGGAGCTCAGCTGCTGCACTGGAACCCTCCAAAACCAAATCTGAAATACCCATCCTGTCCCAGTTTCAGCCCAAGACCTTCCTGATGCTGCTCAGGTCTCTGATGCAGTAAGGGAAAAGGATAGCCCACCTGCTAACTGCTTGTCCATCCAGGGGTCCTCAGCCGTGAGGAACACAAGGTATTTCAATTATTCATGCAATTACAGCATACGACAAAGTCT
>JAOWBP010004605.1:826720-849317 GCA_028571105.1 Tragopan temminckii
GAAAACGAGCTGAGAAAGGATTCCCTGCTGGAAACAACAGACCGAGTTATGCCAGGGCAGCAGGCAGGGGAAGACAGTGCAGGACAGGGATGCCAGCTGTAACCCATATGCTTCACATTGGGTTTCTGCAGAGGGCTGACATCTCCCCAAGGCTGTCTTAACACCTCTCTTCTCCACGATGTGTCCTGCTTCTTAAACCGGATCTCCAGCTGTTTAAATTCCCCCTCGATTCTCTCTTTTTGGCTGGCAAAAAGAGGCCTAGGCTCTTAGCAAGCTGGTTGCACTTCACCAATTGCCTGTGCCAGCTCATCAGCTGCTCTAAATTATCCCATCTCCCCTAAAAATGAACAAAAGCAGGCAGAATTACACCAGAAAGGGGAACATATATAGTGTAAAATCCCCCAGTATGTTTCCTCTCTGCTGGTGATGACCTGTGTGCTGGAGCCAGGTTCATTAGCACCAGAATTCGTAGCAGCCACGATTAGGGATGCTTGCGGCTGCCTCGCTCAGATGGAGACAGTTGTTTTTAAAAGAGGAACAAAATAAGTTGCTTCACCTTTGCTGAACCCGATCGCTTCGCAGTGGAAGGAGACAAGCTGAGCTGCTTGAGTTTCTATTTATTGAGCTCCTTTGATTTTTCTTGGACATCTACCTGGAACATTAAGTCTACTTCCTCCTCTCCCTACAGTCCAGTTAACACAACAAAACACGAGAAGCCTTCAGTTCCTATTATAGGAGAAAAACCTTCAGCTTGTGACAAGAAAATAAAATGCTCCTCTCCCTGAGAAAGGAGGAAGGATTTACCAGCAATGCTTTAAAGATGCCACAAAACATAACAGTGTCTCCCTGAAAGGAGCAGGGTTTGGGGGGTGGCTGCTGGGATTTTTATTTTATTTTATTTTTTTTAAAGTAAAATACTCTAATGTCAGCCCCTTTAGATAAAAGAAAACTACGTTTTTGCTGCTTTTTTCACTTTCCTTGTTCATGAAGTAGGAATGAGAATGGAAGATGAGATCTCACTGTGCTCTGGGATTCTTTGCAGCTGTTCTCTCTCAGATAGGGAAACATTGGCCACAGCAAATCAAGCCTGCCAGCTGTCTGCTCCTTGGTGACCCCAGCATCTGCCAGGTGCCATCATTCCCTTCTCATGTGTGACCTGCTTCCAACTTCTAGGATAATCCTAGGCACACAGGGACTCCTGTCCTTCAAGATTCACCCCACCATGGGAATACACCCAT
This sequence comes from Tragopan temminckii, assembly GCA_028571105.1. Taxonomy (NCBI): domain Eukaryota; kingdom Metazoa; phylum Chordata; class Aves; order Galliformes; family Phasianidae; genus Tragopan; species Tragopan temminckii. The sequence goes on from JAOWBP010004605.1 coordinate 827,959, forward strand.
CAGCATTTTTGGTGATCACCATAGAAGGCAGTAAAGGCTTTTGGGGGTTGCTGAACATTCTCATAAAGCTTTGTGAGATCCACAGTGGCTTCAACAGCAGTGAGGAAAAACCTTCAGTGGCTGCCAAATATGCAGCAGCACTACAGATTGGTGGCAAGAGCAAGGCATGAGGACCATAGAGAAACGCAGTGCAGGAGAAAGGCGGTGCTGATAGCCTGCAGGGACACAAATCTTACGTGATAGGAAAGGTAAAGAGTCCAGGATACTTACATCTCCAAGGCCATTTTGTATGTATCCAAATAACATAACGGGTTCAGGTGCTAAAACAAGCTGGAGCAGACCACGGTATCCTTCATTTAACTCAGCCTTAATTTCTAGGAATCTGGGCTTATCATCTCTTATTTTGTTCTCATATCTCTTTAAGGCTGTTCTCTCTCATTGGTGAAGCAGAATAAACCAAGTCACCCTTCCCTTTTTCTTAGATCCCACTCTGTATTTATAGCCACAGCCCCGAGCAGGAATGAGCAATCTCCTGCTTGGGGCTGTTCCTGCTCTCTTCCCTTAACCTCATCCCACATAGGTCAGCTTGCAAAGCTTTTCTCATGGCAGCAGCTCTTCTCTGGAGCCCTTCCAGTATCCCCAGAGACATTTCTTTTTCATTTTGTGGCAAATAAGCTGTGGTTTAGCAAAACTTCAATGATGCAGCAAGCTAGAGGCAAATGAGAGCGTGAAATATTCTCACTTGCTCCAAAGCTCTGTGCATCCTGCTGGGTGACATGGAAATACCTAGGGAAGTGCAAACATTTTCTCATCCAGTTGGGTTTCCTTCTGAATGGCAAACAGATGCTTGCTCAGACTCATTTTGGGAAGTTTTTGGAAAGCACCCCAGTGCTGGGTATCAGGGGATGGATGCTGTAATGCAATAGAAAGCACAGCAATGACAGCAGAGAAGCAAGGTCCTAAGCTACAGAAAGCGAGGATTAGTGTAAATTCAACAGCCATGGGCACAGAAATAAAGGGAAAAAAACTGCTCACCTTCAGAAAGACCTCAAGTATTCAGGGACCTCCAGCAGGATCCCCTTGCCTCCACTGCCAACCTTTAAATGAGGGCTGGGAAGGGGTGGATCCTGGCTGCAGCCCTTCCATCACTCAGTACATTGCATGCACCTGAGCTGCCCTGGGCTGGCCCTGCCTTCCCACCAGGTGCTCCATCACTGCTTCAGGCTGTGACTCAGCATTTCTGCTACAAACGCCATGACTCCATTTCTTCTGTGTGTGATGCTGGTACTGTCCCTAAGCCTGCAGTGGGTCTGTGTTAGGTGGCACCTCAATCATATCCTTCCTTCACTCAGCCTGGAACTGCAAAGAATTTCCCCAAAATGGGGACTCTATGGGGCTTGTTTGGAAGTAAATGGGTTGCTTGGGTGGTTGCAATAACTGCAGGATTGAGTTATTTATTTATTTGGCAAACTTGACACCTAAACATGTATTGTTCTTACAGCAAAAACTGAAGGGATGAGGTTTTGCTCTTGCAATGTGCGAGAAGACTTTGCAAAACAGCTCAGGTCTCCCTGGGCTCCAAGCACAGCCACAGGAGCTGACTTGAGACCCACCTGCAAGGCTGGAGACTCCTCTGTAATGAAGATTAAATGTGTACAAAGTCTTAGCAGTGTTGTATAATTTCCTCCAGGGCACATTAGGAGGACAGCACCAGCCCACTATGGCTTTGATGAGGCAGCAGTTACCTGGGGAGGCCCTTGTCTCTCTGGCTATGAATAGTTCAGACAAGCAGCTGTCAGGAACAGTTAAGGCAGAGCTGGTGGTCTGGGGACATGAGCTGGGACCGTGTGATGCTGTCAGCCTCCATCCAGCTTGTACAGCTTAAAGAGGCTCCCAGAAATGTGGGGTCTGGGGTACACACCTGCAAATACAACAGCAAGCCTCTACTCCTTGAAAACCCCACAGCAGATGCCCAGGGTGTTTTCTGCAGTGCTGATGTGGTACAAGCACAGAAGTGATGGGTGAGGTCCTGAATTTTGGGGTATTAGGAAGGATGGGGCACAAGAACACCCTCAGAGCAGTTGTACAGAGGGAAGGAAGTCCTGTCCTGGGCTGCCCGCTCTGCTGGGTGAGCAGACTTATGGGGGAAAAGCAGTAAGCAAATGTAGTGCATGGGAATTAATCCGAGAAAATCCACTTTGTGGCTTATTAGCCAATTGGTAAGCAAAAGCAAGAGGTTGATTTTTAAAGTGCATTTAACCCTGCAACGACCTTTTTTATTTGCTTGTAGGTGCCAAAAAGAAACACTGAGGCAATTCTGCAAACATTCCCCAAATACTTGGCCAAAAGGCTTCATGTGGGGCAGCCGGGAGCCCCCAGAGGAGCAGGGTGCCTCTGCCCATCAATCAACGTAGGATGCTGAAATGTCAGAGACAACAATTAACAGCAATTGCCTCATTTAACTTCCTCAGTGGGCTCTGATTTGGATTGATCCTCAGGCTCAGTTTTGATGTTGAAGACAGCATTTCTCATTTTAAGACATGAACCTCTTCCTCGGATATCAGTGCAAAGAGCTGTCCAGTTAGCAGGCGCCAGCAGGATCAGTAATTCCATGCACTGAAGCAGGGCAGCTATCTCAGGGCCAGCGAGCCTCTCCTGCGAGAAAAATCTTATTTGATTAGAAAACGCAAGACCAACAACATTTCTGTAGTTTATTGTGAGGATGAATTGAAGTCCTGGCCCTATTAAGCTGATAACAAAACCGCCTTCAGCAGGACCAGAGCTTGCATCAGAACGTTGGCAGGAGGAGCCCGCTGTGGGTTGAGATCCTGATTTTTTAGTGGGAGCGCAGTGCTCTGGGGATGAGCAGACTTGGGCTGAGATCCAGCAGCCCAATGGAGGAGTGGACAATGGAGGAGCTGAGAAGCTCTCCCTGGAGCGCATGAAAAGAAGTTGGGTGCTGCCTGTAGTGGCTCAGTGGGTGCTTCACTGGGGTTTCCCACCAGGTCCGTGGAGGGCTGCAACCTCAAATCCTTTTCTCTCCCTCCCCAAAATCCATCTCGGTCACGTCGGCTCCCGACAAGCAGCCAGCACGCCGGCTCCTTCTGCTTTCGAGAGCTCTTGGAAAGCTCAGCGGCACGGGGAAGGAGCTCATTTGGCAGGTGCAGGCAGACAGAACAACTGCTGTCCATCTGCTCTGCTGCTCACGCTTGTGTTTCTAATTGCGTCTTCAGGACAAAAGCTCTGCTCAGAGCCCCGCTAGCCAGGAGTAATTTAAATAAAAGTTGTGTCCTCCGTGGTTTCCTTCTCTGTTCCGGTCTTCCTGGATTTTCCCCCTTGGTTTGCAGATGGTGGCTGTCTGGTTTCTCCCCACCTATCTTCAGAGCAGTGTGGGGCAAAATCTGCTGATGGACCTGAAGGTCCTGGAAGTTTTGTGGCCAGAGACCCTTCCTGAGGTGCTGCCATGGGAACCCCATCTTTCTCCATCAGTATCTCTGCAGGGCGGGATACAACGGGATTTTGTAGCCAGAGATTAATGCCAAATCTCATCCACAAATCTCACATCCTAGGTGCTGTGTTTCATAGCAGCGAACCAATTGGAATGGAATCTGCTGGGAGAACACCCCAGCTCTGCTCTCCTTTCCTCTGTGCTGCTCACACCAATGTCCCACCATGAGATGTCCTCCTAATTCCTTCCCTGATGGACTGGAGATGATGAGAAAGCAGGTCAGTGCTGCACAACCCTGCATTGCTTATGGAGGTAATGAAAGCCATTTCAAACAAAAGATACCTTCCATTTTTCACAGTAAAAGAGGTAAATGTGTGCTTCTATTAGAAAATGAAAGTGATGTGGGCACATTATCACTAGGGAAGGCACTACTGAGCCCAGAGCACAAGGGAGATTAAATACACCAAACTCACCCAGAGTCGTTGCTGTGGATGTCACCAGTATGAATCCCCTCAGCTACGTGCCTGGCAGATTGCCTTTGCCCAAGAGCATTCTTCATGTCGTACAAAACCACAATTTCACTCTCTGGTCCACAGAAAGGGGCAGGAATTGGGTGCCCCAGGGAGGCTGATCCCAAATCTTGAGTACCAGGCCCAAAAACACACACAGATGGACAAAGCCGTGGGTCGGATGTTTTCTTCCCTGCCACGGAGGCAGCTGCTTTGATTTGAGTTTCGAAACCCAACCGTAAGGCACAGGGAGGAAAACCAGAAAGCAAACGTTTCTGATAAGCTGGGTTCAAAGGCGAAGCATGAAATTTGAATGAATGTGGATCCAAACTAGTCCAGTCTCGGCTCAGAAATGGAAAATGAATGCAATAGAGATTTAATTTAGATTTAAGGAGTTGTTTAGTGTGCATATTAGAAAACACAGTGGTTATTAATTCTTTTCCTTTTGGGATTTTTTCCTGTTTGCCTGTTTGGTGTTATTTTTTTTGAAGTGTACGCTTTCAAAGTCAATTTAATCCTGGGGGAAGGTGTTGGCTTGACAGGTTTTAAGCTGAAATTTCTTCATTTACATGCAGAGATAGCACTAGATTGGGAAGAGTAAACTTCCCATCTGGTTTAAGAGACATAGGCTGGGACTGTGAGGAAGGAAAGCACATCTGGGAGGGATGGAAGCCAGAGACACACAGGTATCACCAAGTTCACACTACTGCACCTGTATTCAGGTGACAATCAGCATCCTGCACAGATTGTACTTTTGTCATCTGTTTCACCTTTGCAAAACCCAACTGAAATGCAGCAGAATTACAACAGTGGGACCAAAGAGTGCATGTCACAAAGAGATTTTGCTTTACATAGGCAAGGCGGTGCTCCTTTGCCTTTAGGATGGGGCAACACACCTGCTCTGGGAGCTGGACAGAGCCCAGCACATCTCTTCATCTCTCATGTAGGTCACCAAACCAGCAGCAGATGGGGATGTCGTGGAGATGGACTCTAATTCCATCATCACTTAAATCCAGAGCAACACTGCAGCATGTGTGAGGTGACACTGTGGCTCTGGTGGTGGCTTGGGCAAGAGGCGTGCAAAATAACCTCCTTCCTCCATTAATATTTTAAGTTCTGAAGAACTTCGAGTGGGATTCACTTGGGGTACGTCTGAAGTTTCCAGCAAGCTGAAAAATAGGTACTTTTTTTAACCCAGAATTAAGAAGGTATTTCATAAGATAATCACTTCTAGTCTCACCCCCCCCCACCCAAACAGCCAAAGGATGCTGAAAACAAATGATACGTGGAGATGCACCTGAGCTTGTGCCGTATCCCTTATCCTCTGATTTCTGTGGTCCCTGTGTACAGGCAGCAGCACTGAACAGAGAGCTCTTGTATGCAACAAACTTCAGAAAAGGGTTTCAGAGAGAGATCTTGCAAAGCAGAAATCCCCTTTAAGGCTGCAGCCAGACCCTTCTTCTGATTTCTGACCACATGCTGGCTTCCTGTGCAAAAAGAGACCATTAAGCTCACAGTTGCCTTTGGGTTTTAAAAGAGGAAAAAAAAGGCCAAACATTTCCCTCTCCTCACCCCCCTCCCCTCGCTGATCCCCTCAGCCTCTGCAGGTTATCCAGCAAGGAGCACTTTGGATATAAATAAATACAAATCCCTGGGTGTGCAACACCAACAGTTTCAGTGCAGCGAAGCTCTTGAAGTTCAGAGTTTAATGCAAAAGTCTGAAGCAACCACAGTTTATTCTAAATTGCTTCGCTTGATCCGGCAACCTTGGAGAATTATCTCCAGAGAAGACCTGGATCAGTGGCAGAGGCAAAGTGAAGGTGCCTTGCTCACAGGGCTGAAATAATGGCTGGTGTTTAAATAAGCCTTGGGAGGCATCTCTTTTGGGGGAAGAAAAGGAACTTTTTGCCCATGGAAGCAATCAAAGCCAAGCATCCCATGGGAAGAAATTGGTGGTGTTCATCTGCTGCTCACCCCATCACTAAATCTACCAGCACACGGGTGCCAAGAGGCACCCACAGCCACCTCCAAACTGGTGATGAGTTCAGGCTTCAGTCTTCATCCCTCCGTGGGTTTCTCTCCCTGGCTCCCTGCCCAGGGCACTTTGCAGCTGAACTCAAAGCAGCTGCATCTAGCACTGGGAACTGCTGCAAGTGTCCAACTGATTCACATCTAAACTGAAGCCCCCAAGGAGGCTCTGCAAGCGTCGCCTGGGCTAAAAAGCATACTAATAATTAAGTTGACTGAACCAAATGGCTTCCGAGTGATGCACGCTGGCACACATGCAGCTGGGGAAACAGCTCTGTGCTGCTACCAGCCCGTGTTTTGGTGCTGGGAGTGGGGTCAGGGCTTTACTTGTGCCCTTGGTGTTACTGTTGATTTTGTGAGCTCAGTTCTGGAGGAGACAAATGTTGCTTTAATCTCAGCTGTATCTCCAAAGAGAAATCCTCCTGGGGTACTCCTGTGAGCCAGGTCTGGCCTCTTTGCTTGCACTCAAGGCAGAACTGCACTTCTGCTAAATAATCAAAATGGACTCAAAAAGCTCCGAAGCCTTCCAGCAGAAATCTTCAGGCACCCTCCATATGCTGAGGAGCGCTGGGCGTTGGTGCTGCTTTGAGGCTGAAGCAATTTGCAGAAAAGCAATGATTTCATCAGCAGAGTTCTCAAAACCCAGGTGGACCTTCTGGGTCAATACTGGAAAATGAGATACTCCAATGAAAGCCCTGAACATATTTGTGCTGAACCCACAAGTCCTGGCAAAGCTGGGCTTGGTGACAATGGATTGAAAACAGCAGTCATGTGTTTTCAGGAAACCCGACCCATCCTTGGCCATTTCTCATAACCCTCCTTGCTGTCTCAGCTAATTACACTAAGGGACAATGGCCCTGACTGCCAATCTGAGCACTACATCCCCCCAGCCCCCAACCTGCTAAGGAGACACTTGAGCCTCCACAAGATGAAATAAGACCAAAGGAGCTGCTGATCGAAATCCCAGTGCAAATTTAAGCCCCAGGGCTTCAGCCTGGGCTGGCGTACACAAGAGCTAAAAATTATAGCCCTCGGTGACTGCGTGTCACAAAAAACAATCCCATTTTTTAGGAAAGTGTGCACCCAACCAACCTCTCACACCTTGAGAGGGCAACAAGAGCCCTTCAAACACAGGCAAAATCCTGCTCTGAACGTCTCCCTTTTCTCCCACGCCTTTGTGCAGATCAGGATCTCAGATCTTTGCTAGGAGGCAGATGTGATCCCATTATCCAGAGCCGTATTGCGCTCAGCAGGAAGCCCATCACCACTCCAGTGCTGCTCCTCCTGGTACCCTGTGCTCCCCATCAGCACAGAGATGCCATTTAACGCAGAAAGATGCACAAAAAAGCTGACTTCTTCCCCTACAGGAAGGCTTCCACAAGCACATGTCCTAGGGTATTTAGGGGAGTGCTAACAGAGGGGAAGATATTAGGCTGAATCACCTGTGGGTCATTATCTAATTAGACTGAAATGAGGCTGTTTGATAAGAAAACGTATTTCCCCAGCTTTAGGAGTGAGGGCTATAGAGAATAACAACAGATGCAGAATAACACCCCGTCTCAGACCAGCAAAGATTAGTGTTATGGCTAAATTATATCCTGGCCCAGTAATAGGGTTATTTCTGTTCCCAGCGCAGTATTTAGATGAGGAAATCAACAGCAGGAAGTGTATCTTAATTTGCTAATAACAGGAAAGCGAGCAGCAGCTCAACCACTCTCGGTGACATTGGCGGGGTTCAGCAGGATTTGGGCAGATTAAAGAGCGCAGCCGTTGGGTAGCAGATGGCATTTCCCCGTCTCCCATCAAAATGCAAAGTTTGTTAATGAATTTCTGACACAGAGCAGCACGGCAGGAAAGGCTCGGGATGAAAGCAAGTGGGAAAGTGGCGAATAACAGGAGCTGGGGGGAGCGGGGCTGCTCATCTCTGGACGCTGCCTGTGGGTGCGTGGCTGGGATGCAGGAAGGATGTGGGCACCATCAAGGACAACCCTGCCTGCTGCTCGTTCTGCTACCATTCACTTTATTACCCATTCGCTCCGAAAGCAGTTCCCTTATCTGGGGCAAGTGGCCGTCTCAGACGGGCAATAAGAGGAGCTTTTGAGAACAGCGCAAAGAATAATTCTCCATTTGCCAGCTGACCTGGAATATCAAGGGAGAGGGGGGAAAAAGAGATTATTGATCTAAAATAGCCCTCCTTTGGTCTATTTTATAACAGTTGGAAGGAGGAAAAAAAAAAAAAAAAATAGTGTTCCCAGTTCAATGGATGGCAAGGGGGTACCATTTATTACACTGATTCATTCCGCTTTAAATGAGTGCAGGTGCTTTTCAAATGAGACATCTTCCCCAAGTGAGCAGAACAAAAGGGCTTAAAAAAATAAAGGAAGCTCTGGCTTTTTGCAGCAGATGGATATTTGTTTTAGGTAACTCGCAGCAGTATTTTGGGAGGTAGGAAGAACTTTGAAGGACCTTTTCCTGAATGTCGCTTGTAGGAGTTTGGTATTTCAAGAGTTAATTCCCGCTATTTCACTTTAAATCTTCAGCTCATTTAATTTAGTAGAGAAAAGGGAAGAGGACAACATGTTCTTTGGCTTATATAACAGTCTGGAGACGCTACGATTATTGTATTATATATTCTGGAGTATCTTTATCATACCAACTTTCACGCACAAGCAGGAGGATAACAAATTCTTTACTCGGTCTTTAGTGCAGCTTGTCATAACGAGGATGGTTAATTAACATGACCTTTTGTGCTCTAAAGGAAAAAACCCAGAAGATCCATTCTCTGATATATTTGTTTTTAAAGCAGAGAAATGAAAGCTGAAATCCACCAATCGATGGAGCAGAGAAAGAAAATTCAAGAGGCCGCTTCTTCTCCTCTCTCTGAAGGACAGAGGAAAACAAAATGCAAACCTCTGGTTACTAAAGCATCCCCTAAACGAAAGGGAAATAGCAAGTGTGGTCTCAAGTCCTACATCTTTAGCTGTAGATATATGGTTTCCACAAGCAAGAAGTCTTGAGGGAGACCTTCAGAAATTGTGATCCCAGCTTTAATGAAGGGCTGGAGGAAAGGAGCTGAGAGCAGCTTGATCAATAAAACACTGGCTCAACCGGAAAGCTTCAAAAAGTATGCTAAAAAAGGGAGAACATGCAGGTAAACAAGGCCCAGGAGAATGATGAAGCAACAGCAGCTTATGGACCATCGTTCTCTGATGGAGAAGATCTGAGCTTCTCCATTGGGAAAAGTGGGAAAAGAAAGAAGAATTTTTAAACAGTTTTGAGTCATCCATCCCTGATTAATGAATCTTTCCTGACGGCTGCCACTGCTCAGGATCACCCCATGGATTCCATATTCCCAAGGAGTGAAGCCAACATCCCAAGCCCCGGGGCTGAGTTGTTGGAGCAGCAATACCGGCTGCCTCTCCAGGGAGGCTTTGCACAAACCACTCGGCTCCCACAGCTCGAAAACATTTCCTACAGGACACTTTGTTCTACAAAGAAAGCTTAAAAAAGATTCCGGCATGGGTGCCTGGAAGACATCTGGGGACCAAACGAAGAGCAAAGGCACCTCTGTGTGTTTTCCACCCATGTGTGTGCAAGGTCTGGTTGGGGGTGGTGGTCACTGTGCCCACGTGTGTGCTTGTGAGCAGCTCTTGGAGCTGCTGCTCCCATCCCAGGTGGCTGAACGCTCTGTTTAACTCATTTCTAAATATACCTCGCTCCGCCGTCACCTGGCGGCGTATCTGCTGTGTGACCACAGGCAAGCTATAGAAAATTCTCTCCTCGGTTTCTCTCCCTCCGCTGGACCGGAGTCCATGCAGCGACTATTGTCCTCCAGCTGTACTCATAAAAGCAAATATAAAACACTGAGAATGAGACCCAGGCATATATATTTTTTGACTTCCAGGCTGCAGTAGATTTACTAGGAAATGCCCTCTTGGGTAGCCCCAAATAAACACTCATTTTGAATGTAAGCCACTGCAGAAGCCTTATAGACCAAAACAATGCAAGGAAGACATCAATTGCTTTGAAACGTTTTATTTTTATGCCATTAAAATGTGGCTTCTGGCTTTTTGCTTTGCAGAGCTATTGTTCCACTTCAGAAAGGATGAGGATAGGATGGGAGAAAGAGCAGAGGAAGAATTTTATAAAATACTGTCCCTTTCCACTCCAAGTTAACTGGGAATTCAGGAAAAGGTGACATCTTTTTGTTGTCTTTGAGTAGAACTATTTTTTTATCATTCTTTTTTTTATCATTCCAGAAAATGAACCCTAGACTTGTGACTCTCTTATCCTTGATAAGAGTGGTAGAAAGCTGTTGGAGTTTTATCAGGTCTTTTCAACAAGAACTGCTGAGAAACTCCATTCAGAATGCAGCTGGTGGTAGTTCACACCTCTGTTTTGTGCAATGTATCTCGAATGCACACATTATATACGCATGCAGAGATATAAATGGAATAAGGTGCTTGAATCCTTTCTTAAGTTGTCAGAAATCATTTACTTTCATCATCCCAATTGCAACCAGAACTATATAATCAGATGCCCAGGAAATTAATCCTCCTGTTAGGGGAAGTATAGGCACTTCAGCGTATGCAAAACCTTGACCGAAGCATCTCTTGTGAAAAGATGCTGACATCCACAGTCCCTCTAAGCGTATGTGTGCCAGCACTTCAAGTCAGCAGCAATTGTCTAACCAGAGCACAGGAACCTTATAGGGTCTGTGTGCATGCTTTGCTTTACTGTTTTTGTCTGATTAAAGGCGGTGAAAGCATCCATAAAAAGCAATTGCACACATAGATGTGGTGGCACAGCCTAGGAATGAGGACTTCCTGACTGGCTTACACCAGCTTGGGGTCAGGCACCGGAGCTTAATCCCAAATCTAACCCCAATTTTCCCTATGCCTTTACAGGCAGCTGGACTTAGGTGGTACACAAAAAATACAAATACAGTTGCAAAGTGAAAATAGCTCATCTGACAGATTGGACCCGCCTTTAAGAAAGTGCAAATTTCAGCAGATTTGCTCATCGACATCCAACCAGCCACTCAGTGGAGGATGCTGAGGAGCTGCAAAAGAAAAGCACGTTGGGGTGAGCGAGCTTTGAAAGGCAGCAAGGCAGGCAGGTCATTGGCTGCAGGTCCCTTCCTCTCCTCCTCGGACTGGTGCAGCACCCAGCTGGTACCAAGGCTCAGTGTTACACGGAGCTGAATCCCATACGTGTTGTCTAATCCCCTGATGCATCCTTATGTGAAAAAGTGCTTCCGGGGCTTTTCAGAAGAGATCTGGTGAAAATAGTCTTAATTCGGCCCTTGGCATCAGTCAGAAAAGAGGACTTGGGAATGCAGGAAAAGAGATCCTTTATTTTTCATTATTTATTTTCTGTCAAACAGAACCGTCTTCTTTCTGCAGGGAAGCTGCTCAGCCAAACCCACTGCAATAAATAAACAAAGCAAAAAGTTTCTGGGGAACATCCTGACTTGATTAATTTTGCCACAAGGAACTTCTCAGGAGGAAAAAAAAAAAGTCAAATCTGCAAAGCAATTTTTATTTTTAGCTTGTCATTCACTGCATGTGTCACAGATCCCTTCCTGCCCCGCAAGCAAGGGATGCTCTTGCACGGATCATCCGCACCGCTGAGATCCTCTGCAGCCTTTCTGATGCTCAGAAGAGCTCTCCTCCACCCACACTCAGCACCATGGGGCCATCCTCACCTCAAACCCAAACAGAGCAACTGAGGTGACCCATCTATGGAGATTTATACCATAAAACCACATGGATGTGCTGGTATTTCTCCAAACAAGCGTTTTTTCATTTATTCTCTCTTTCCCTAACGGCTCCCACACACACAATCAGCTGCCACATGGAGGGAAAAAAAAAAGCAAGAAAAAAAGATGGAAATGACAGCAGAGTAACAGAAAAACTAAAACATTTTCACAGCCTTGTCTGCTGGTTTTAAGTGCATTTCACCACAGCTCAAAATTACATTATTTAGTATCAATTATCCTTCGATTGAAGCTCAGAGAGGTGGCAAGGCTAGCGTTTTTATCTCATTAGCATGTCTTGCCTGCTAACCATTTGCTATATTCCCTCCCTTTGATCCTGCCTTTGATTATATTGTGTGACAAAAGCCCATGTAATCTACCATTATTTCCATTAATAGCAAATCTGCCCTCCTCTTTGACAAGCCAATTTATTATCATTGCAGCGTCTTTGTGCATCTCAGCCAGGTTGACACCCTGTTCCCCGCCCCAGCAGTGCAGAATTGGCAGGTGCTGATCCAGCCTGGGTGCACAGGGACCTTGGAAGTGTCACCAAACAGGGCTCTAATGGCAAGCAGGAGGGGATGAGACAGTGCAGAGTAGTGATGCAGTTCGAGTTTTGCTCTTTGCCCCAGAAGGATGCAAAACATGAAGATGCAGAAAGAGGTCTTCGGAGAGGTGAGATCCATTTGGTGACCTGTGAGCATGACCAACTCATTTCCGAGCCCTGAGTAAGCTGTACCTGCTCCTCATCGGCTGCTTCTGCCGTCCTTCTGCACCCAGACACAAATCTGGAGGGCAGTAAAAAGAAAAATATGAATCTTCATTCACGTTTTCAAAACCAGTTTGAGAAATGCAGCCTGGACGTGTCATGGATGCTTGCCTTTTTAAAGGCAGTTTTGCAGCCAGAACTGGGAGCTGAGCCACAGTGGGTCTTTAAACACCCAAATTGGATGGACCAGACCATGCGGGTATTGCAAAGCCAGCTTGGATTGTTTTTGCTACGATGTGACTAACCCTGGTGTGACGGTGAAGTCCTCCTCCAACTGAGACTCTAACAGTCACATTCCCATAGCTCAGCGACTATAAATTGGATATCCCCACACAGCCACAACCCCTCCCTCCCCAGAACCACTAACTGACCCTGTCTGCACATCCCCATCTACTCCAGGAGTAAACATTCATTTTTCACCTCAAACGAGACACACTTAAAATAAACTACGGTGTCACGAAAATATCCGACTCCGACAACACAAAAGAATAATCACGGTTCTCAACTTAAGCACGCACTGCACAGTGCTTATCAGCTTTCTGCACTCTTTTGGCCTGAAAGAGTAGTGAGAAACGTGGTCTTTTTGAAGAATAAGGAGGTTTTTGGTGGGATTCCTCTATCTGCTGCAGCAGGGAGGAGAATAAAGCCATTAAGAAGAGGTGGGCTTATCAATGTGTGTTCAAACCTCAGCGAAATCTCCTGTTGGAGGTATAAAAGATTCAGGTCCAGCTAACAATGGTGCTTCTCATCCCCTCCTTTCATTAAATTTCTGCCTCTATCTTGAAGTCAAAAGCCCAAAGTGTTGGGATCCCTTTGGAGGTGGTTGGGCTCTCAAGCACTGCCATTGCCATGAAGTTTCTTCTAAATTAACTCTGGGTCCTGGCAGTCTTTGAGCAGGATTCTCAGGTGTGATTTCCAAGCTGACTGCGTTTTAAGAACCTCAAATGAGGTTTCCTAGTGCTTGCTGGGGAAGTTCTCAGGCTCAGTGTAGAGAGAGGAGTGTGCACATAGGCATGACCATGCAAAGGCCATCCACACACGTGTCAGAGCAAATGTCACAGTCCTATCGCTGCATATAACACAAACGTAGTCCTGGGGAAAAAAATCCCAGATGCATGTTTTGTTTCTTCACCTTCCCTGCAATTAAAACCTGAAGAATCCAGTGATTGGATGCCTCCTGTAACCCTGTTTGTGAAGGAAGGAAACATGGCAAAAATCGTGGTGTTTGGTTGAAAACACACATCTGATTTTTCTTACTTTCTTTTTTAATAGAATTTTGCTCTTTTTTTAGTTAGTTTGTTTTTTATTTCACCCAGCAGCAGTGAGTCCCATGGATAAGTCGTGCTTAGTGAAGTGTAGATCTGATTTATCTTATGACACAAATGAAGTGCAAATGTATTTTCCACTTGCAGCATTTTCTCATGTTTCAGGGTGACTCCCAGCACTGTAAAACAATCTGAAAGGAGGGTTCTGAACTACCTTTAAACTGCAAAATCCAGACGTGGGGATCAAACGTGGGGCAGATAACTTAAAGCAGGTCAGAAAGCTCGTGTCCATCTCACAATATGGATAGCAGCAATCTTCTCCGAGACTCCCACCAACAGAGGGATGCACCCATTGCAAGAGGTGCTCCAGGCACTGTGGAAGCTTCACCTGCTGCTCTGCACACCAGCACAGGAGGAAGTTTTTAGTGCCTGAGCATGGAGGTTTCGTAAATGTTAAAGAGGAGGGTGAATTTAAAGCACGGGGGAAAATGGCAGAAATGTTTTTGCAGTAAAATACAAAGATGATGTTTCTCCTTAGTTCTAGTTTGGATAAATATTTTAAAAAGCTGAGAAAAGACAAAAGCAAAATGAAGCCTTTTCTGGGGGGTTGAGAAGTGTCCACATGTGGCTTTTCTGGCCCAGATGTGCAGAGAAACCCTTCGGTGGGGGATTGGGTTGCAGAGGTGCTTCTCACTGAGCTCTGCTGCTGCCAGGCAGGAGGGCAGGCTGCATTATCCCCCAGATCTCCCCAGGTTCTGAAATCTATGCATGTTAACTGCTTATTTCTCTCTTGCTTTTATTAATTCATAAATAAATGAATGGAGTGGGTTGATTCTTTTCGTTTTTTTTTTTTCTTTCTAATCTTTGAAGTATTTTAGAAGAGAAATAATTGGCAAAGAACCTATCCCTTTTCCCACCAGCTCCACAGATTCATTTAAGTTTCATAAGTGTTATTTCTATTAGAATAAAGGTTTTATTTAAATGACTGTAACAACACTTTTCTGCACAGCATACTCAAAGCCCCTAAATACCACTTTTTATATTAGGAGAGTTACCCTTTAAAACTCAGAGATACTCTCCCAGGGGGTCCCACATAGTTAGAAATCACCCAGAAGAGAAAGCACCAAATGACAAAGCTTTAGGGATAGCATAGCATGCCCCTATGCTCTGCAGACATCCTACATTTGCTTCGGTAATGGGTTGAGATGGAATGAGGGAAGTGGTTAAGACCCCAGCACTGCACAGCTGCCCAGGGAGTGGGGAGTCACCGTCCCTGGGGGTGTCCCAGAGCTGTGGGCATGTGGCACTGAGGGACGTGGGCAGTGGGCATGGTGGGTGGGGTTGGGGACCTCAGAGATCATTTCCAACATGAATGATTCTGCAAATCTATGATTTTGTCCCGGGTTGTTGAGATTTGTTCATAGCACGGTGGTAAAGTCAGTGAACTCACCTGGACTGCTTCTACCTATTTTGGTGTTAAAAAAGATCGGTTTCTGTCTCCCCAGAAAAGTTAGGTCAACAGAGGAGAGCCTTGATGTGCCACGTGGCTATCTCTGACTGCTTGCTCTTGGTAGATGTTCGGCAGGAGATTCAACATTATCAAAGACATTAATTGCTTTGCTTCCTTTTCCTGCTATGTTTCAGCTTGGCCAAACGCCTGGCTGTACATGGGGGAAAACCTGCATGCAGGGAAAACCCAGATTTGCATTTGTGAAGTAAGAGCTTGGTAATTATCCCATTATCTGTGCATTATTTTTATCACCAAGTTCTTCGGTCTATTATCCAGTGTTCTACAAGCACATGGAGTAGGTGTCTTCACAAACAGGGAGGGAGGTTGTGTGTTCTTTCAGAGTGAATTAAAAAGGAAACCCAGGTGAACTGATCAAGCTTTATTATCTTTTGAAGGCGGCTTTCTGGGTTTTCATAGAAAATTAACTACTCTAGTGCTATATACAGAAGCGATTTCACTGAAAAGAAAATTGCAAAGCTTTCCAAGTTATCTTGAATAATAGATTGTAACTCAGCTGAACGTTCTCACCTTTTCCCATGTGCAGCCGGGACAGGTTTAGTGCTGCTTCCAGATCTGCGGTGTGCTCATGCTGCCAAGGTGTTGATTTTCCCACGTCTGCTCCAGCAGTGAGCCCAGGTTTCCTTTCTTTTTGGGTGGATGCCAGCCTCCAGCAATGGTCTTTGGCCAGTGCTCTTGCAGAAAACCATTCCCATCTGCACAGAAGGGCTATGCAAGAGCTGAAAGTGATGAGCGGAGTTCTATGAGCAGTAGATTGATCCTAGCAAGGAAGCAAAGGGAAAATATGCATGGAACAAAAAGGAGGCAAAAACTAAAGACCATTTGGCCCCATTCTGGATGACTCAAAAACTTATCCATTAAAAAAATAATAACAAAGAGGATTAGGGGTTTATTTTCTCTGGATTTTTGGATGTTTCTGTTCCTAGGCAACTCATGAAGGTAAGAGAAGTCACACACAGGCCTCTGCGCTTTGCTGAGAATGTTTCAGCCCAAATCAAACCCAAACTCACCCAGGAAATGTCCCATCTCCAGAGCCTATCACAGCCATCAGGCAAAGCAGCGGCGCCTCAGAAATATGCTTTCCTGTACCCTCAAGTCATGGGGGGAGTTATCAGAGTGAATTGCCAGCAAACAAACAGGGGGGGAAAATTAATCAGAGCATCCCATTTCAGCATGGCTGGGAGCAGTGGGGCTGCAGCAACTCTGCAGAATTGATTAACTACTTATTAAATGAGAGCGGTGGCGACAGCTCTTAAGAAAAAAAATCAAATTAAGGCAAGCAAAGCTCCAAGCAAATAAAGGAAAAAAAATGGGAAAAAAAATAAAAAGGGAAATGCAAGTTAATGGATGCTTCAATCACAACGCGGTGCAAGCCACAGGAGGCTATAACAATGACAACTTGTGCATACTGCTGGAAAACTTCTCTGCTGGAGAAGGCATTGGATGTGGCATGTGTGAGGATGGTGAGATGGGTTTGGGGGTCTTAGAGATGGTGGAGATCATTTGGCTTTCTGCCCCAATCTGTGCCCTGGGCACGGGGTTTTCCTTGCCCGATTCATTGCAATGTCCCTGGCAAAGAGCAAACACAACCAAGTAAAAGCAGTGCTGGGTTTCTAGGACCTTTCGCTTGTGACTGCGGATGTTTTCCCCCTTTATTAGAAGAGGTCTGAAAGCAGCCAAATTCTCACTCTCATTCTGGTGGAGTTCAATGGGCTGAGTTATATAGGCAGACAGGAGGCTCTATGGATCCCTTATGACACTAAAAACTATTGAAAAGCCTTTTTGCCATGACCCATTTAGATCCTCTCGCCGTTTCATTTCCTCTCCCATCTGTCACACCTTTAAAAGCAGAGCTTTTGCATCTCATCTCATTCAAGTGTTTCCAAGGCAGCCCCAAGTAACTGTCTCTTCCACTTCTCAAAAAACTTTTCAGACTCTCTCTCTATTCCTCAACAATAAATCCAGCTGATGCTGGCCATAACAGAGTTGTGGGCCCAGAGCATCCCTTGTAGGAGTTTGGCTACATTCATGCAGGTGGAAAAGCCAAAACCCATCCCAAGCCAGGTACATCACTCAGGCTGCTGGCTGATCCTGAGCCGTTTGCATCTCCAATTGCCCTGCACTGCAGCTCTCCATACCAGCTAATTGCCATGAACTTGGGTGTAACTCCTTTTTACTACCCACTGATGGCTGTCTGCTATGAAGATGAATCAGTTCTTTCGGTAGCAATCAGCTTCCCTGGTTTAGCCAAAATGCACACATCCCTCTTCAAACCTATTAAAGGCTGGATAAACTTTCAAGTTAATGCACACTGCAAGCACACAACCACTTGACATGTCAAGCACCTAAATAATTTTTGTTATTCACTAATGAAAAAATTCTTTAGGATAGGAATGAAAAAGAAGAGAACAGTGCCAATAGCGCTTGTGAGCTCCAATTAACGCAGGCTTCGTTCTCTGCCTCTATTTGTCACCAGCTCTGACTTGCTCAGTGAAGGTCAGCTCCAGCCAGATAGGAGCAGTGCATCACATCAGGTTCAGCACCACCTGTTCTCTGAGGATCAGCAAGACCCAGAGGTTGCTGATGGTGAGGAAGGCACTGAGCACGGGTTTGGGGAGGAGAGCAGCTCCCTGCCTGTCTGCCCAGGTACTCCCAGGCTGCCATTGAGGATAAAGGCAAACAGAAGAGCTCAGGTTTTGCCCTGAAAGAAAAAGTCGTGCTGAAAGATTCTGGAGATAAGGAACCCTCTGAGCTGGCATTAGGATGGGTGCTGATACAGTCGAGATCAGCTCCTCGCTGCAGGGGAGGGCTGAATCCCAAACAACCCTCTAAAAGTGGTCCTGATGCAGGCAGTGAGCATGAACAGTCACTGCACCTGCCCATTTCTACCCAAATTTCTCTGGTTTTGCAGCTGGGACCAGAACACTTCCTGGGGTGATTATATTTTAAAATGCCGAAATTTGACTCTTCTTTCTTTCCCTTATTAGGACCCTGCTCACCGAGTGCTGAGCATGAACAGCATCTGGAAATGGCACCAGGGAGGGGGATGCATTGGTGTAAGATACGTTACTGAATTAGCTTTGGCCTTTAAATGGGCTGAAAGGAAAGTGGCATTTATCTGCGAAGCCAGCCTGGCAGAACAAAAGAAACATAAAACAATAAAAAAGCCATCTATTTCCTATCAAGAGCAGAAGGCTTGGAAAGGCATCAGCGAAGCAGCCCCCGAAAGCCAATTCTTCATTGCTATCCTTCCCCTCGTTGTGTGTTTATTTGGGGGTAAAATACAGCAGAAATGCTAACGTTGCCATTTGGGAATTTTGTTAAGCTGAAATCAATATGTTATTATTTTTTTAGAATTGGGGGGGAGGGGGTGTTGTGGGGCTTGGCTTTGCCCTAATGCTCTCAGCACACCATGGTCGATTCACAGGAGGGACTGAGCACAGTGGTGGGAACGATACACCCAAGATACTTCAGATGCCCCTCGTGCAATCCAAAATCCAGCAATGAGAACTGAAAGAACAGGTTGGAAGGGGCACAAAAGCTTGCAGCAGGAGCTGGTTGGGGGCTGGGAAGCTCTGCAACCCACTTTGCAAGATGCTGCTGTGCCCCAGCCCGCTAACGTGGGGGGAATTTGCCTCTCTTCCTGCTCAGCTGCAGATGCAACCACTCTAATAAGCTGTAACTTTCCTTTCCATTTGGAAGTAATGAGATATAATCTGTTTAATTCTAGTCTTTGAGCTCTTTTGGCGGCCCTTTTCTATTCCCTTTTTTTGATTTTTTTGCTCTTTTAAAGGAAAACTCCATCACGAAGCGAAAGATTCACTAATCACCAGCTATAATTACAAAGAAGAGTAAATTGCCATAAACTTTTTTTTCTTTTTGCAAAATTGCCTTAAATATAATGAAGAATAATTAAAAATCAAATAAGCAGCTGCAGACGAGTGGTTGGTGGAGGTTGGGCAGGGGGAGAGAAGGAAGAAGCCAAAGATGTTTGTGTAAATCCAGATAGGTAGATACAGATGGGGTAGCAGTGATGGCAGATCTCCAGTGGCAGATCCCCATCATCACTGTCAAGGCAAGAGGATCTTTCTGGGGGATTAATTTGTCCCTCAGTGGGTATTTATTGATTGATCATTTTTCTCTCTGATAATTCCCCGAAGTGAGTGGAATTTGCCCCAGCACAGCTCCAAATTCCTGCTGGAACATTGCCACCACATCCAAGGCGCACCCCTCGCCGCCTGCCGGAGATGGGGAGGCTTCATTAGCAGCAATCAATGGTTTCCATAGCTACAAATGTTTCCATCAAATGCTGTCTTGGGGAAAGAAAGGAGAGAAAAAGTGCTCAGACAGCTCCAGAGGTACAGATTTTAGTTCTGAGCGGTTGTCGCGCTGTAAGGAACTGGGGATGAATGCAGGACCAGCAGGCAATTATTTCTGGTTTGTGCGCACCCTGGGTGCACAGGGCCCGCTGCATCTCTCCATCAGACTCAGAGCACTGTGGCCTCAAGAGATCCCCAGCAGGAAGGGTGCAGACATTGTGCAGGCAGAGCAGCACGGCTTCACCCTCAGTACAGCCTCCACAGACTGACTTCTCTGAAGCTGCTCGACCTGGAAATAGTTTCTGGCTTGGCACGTCTCTGTCTGGAAAGGGAGAAAACTTCAAGGATCAGCAACTGAGAATTCTTACCCGGAAAATGAGATGCTCTACTTTGCTCTGAATGCCGGCAAGTTGCTAAAATGCAGCCAAATAAAGTTCAAGTCGGGGTTGCATCGGGTTTATTACGTGCAGTGATAGATTCATAGGGTTCATAAATCACCCTATTTCACAAGTGTCAAGGTCTTTTTTGGTGCAGGTCTGTGCTGGCACTTGTGTCCTTGCATTCAGCCTCGCTACCCAATTAACTTCCCTATCCTTTCTGCCACTGCTGTGATCCTGCGATAGATTTGCTTAGTAAAGTCTCAAAGGGAGCTCGAACAAAACCCCGTGCATTTCCCAGGTAACTCTTCCCATGAGCAATGAGCAGAGCGGGGATTTCTTCACATCAGAAAGATGCACAGAGGGTCGAGAAAGGAGCGGGCAGGCAGCTGGAGCTGTCTCATACCCAACTGTTCTCCCCCTCCAAAAAAGCAATTTTTGTCAGAGCCCTCCATGTGGGTTTTGACAAATTGGTGTGGAGCAACGAGGAAAAAAGAAAATGTGTAAGGTCGGGCTGGCAGCTAACCAAGCTGCGTTGATTTCCATGCTTTGCCAGAGAGCTAAATAAATCCCTACAGGTGTCTGGAGACTCTCGCTACTCCCTGTGGATAGACCTGTTGAAAATGCTCGGTGTGGGTGGCTGGATGTGTACCTCCTGGAAATCATCTGCTGTATTCCATAGCAGAGAACGTACCTCTCCCCACATCCCTCATACTGCACGTCCTGCACCTCAGGAAATGCAGCAAAGCCATCGTGAGCAAAGTTCCTGCTTAAATTCCACTGGAAGCCATAAGTTTCCATCAGGTGCTGATCAGCTCTGGTGGACAGGGGCTGTGTTTCCCACAAAATCCACGTTTCCAAAGCTGGAGCAGCACAGGCCACCTGTACAGACAGCGCTAAATGCAGTTTTATCCAAGTTTGGGAGAAATAGAGCAATCGCACTTATTTAAGGAGAAGAAAAGCTGATTTAACAGACTGGCAGCAAAGCGGCTGCAATGTGAGCTCAGCCCTTATCAGATGCCAGAGAATCCACATCCAGACCCAAAAAGGGGCTTCAACATATGGGCTGCAACTCTACCTGCCCTACCCAACCCTACTCTATTCTATTCTAAACCTCCTCTTTGCAGCGAATTGCACCACCACCCTGCAAAAAATGATGTTAATTTTTCCCTTCCCATGTCCTAAGAAAGGGGAAAGGTGAGCGCTGAGCCATTCGAGCTGTGTTTTAATCCGGGGGTAGAAATCACAGGGAATTTGTCACCACGTTGATCCCCCCAGGCAACCCTGGGGGAGCTGCTCACATAGCTCTGATTAATTTGGATGCCAGCGGCTGTGGGGAAACACGACGCTGCCGTCGA
>JAOWBP010004605.1:849417-865025 GCA_028571105.1 Tragopan temminckii
GTTTTATCCAAGTTTGGGAGAAATAGAGCAATCGCACTTATTTAAGGAGAAGAAAAGCTGATTTAACAGACTGGCAGGAAAGCGGCTGCAATGTGAGCTCAGCCCTTATCAGACGCCAGAGAATCCACATCCAGACCCAAAAAGGGGCTTCAACATACGGGCTGCAACTCTACCTGCCCTACCCAACCCTACTCTATTCTATTCTAAACCTCCTCTTTGCAGCAAATTGCACCACCACCCTGCAAAAAATGATGCTAATTTTTGCCTTCCCATGTCCTAAGAAAGGGGAAAGGTGAGCGCTGAGCCATTTGAGCTGTGTTTTAATCCGGGGGTAGAAATCACAGGGAATTTGTCACCATGTTGATCCCCCCAGGCCACCCTGGGGGAGCTGCTCACATAGCTCTGATTAATTTGGATGCCAGCGGCTGTGGGGAAACACGACGCTGCCGTCGATACAGCCCACGCTATTAAGGAAAGTCATTTGGAAAACAAGGTTTTTAAGCGGTGTGATCCACTTGGAGATTTTTCAATACCTAATCACCGATGGAGCGCTCGGCGCGGTGCTGAAGGTTTAAATAAATAGCATTTGCAGAGCATTATTTCATTTCATTAATCAATCGACGACTGCAGGCTCCTCGGTTGGTGGGTTTGGGTTTAGGCTTTTCTTTCCCACGGAAAGTATCAAATTCTGCTTCTTTTAGTTAGAAAATCCCACTGCAAAAAGGTCTGAAGTTTCCAAACATCACCCTCAGCCATGCAGAGTCCTCTCGGTGTGCTCTGAACGTGAGCCCCCAGCTCAGTGCTTAAGCAGCATCTCTGCAGACACACAGCTATACGGGAATGGGCTGAGAGCAGCCCCACTGCTACCTGCAGGAGAAACCCACCAGTGCTGCATTAGCTGGAAAATATCGATGATGACTGTGACATCCACTTAATGTGGGCTGTTACAATTAGATGGATTTTACGGGGAAGAGAGGTAAATTGCGTTTGGGGAAGTTGCTGCTTTATTATATTACCCTCCTGATTTTTCAGTGCAGGTGAAAAATAAAAAGGGTGACGCGCTCAGCAAACTCGGTGCAAACTATTTTTTGTTAATTGTAGATTAATTATTCAGGATGACAGATATACCTGAGACTTAGCTGAATAGCAAGTAAACAAGCTCCCCCTTCCAGCCCCTGCTCAATCTGCATTGCAAACTATTATTTAAAATTAGATGTAAACAAGACCGTCTGTAGTGCTGAAATTTCCAGCACCTCCAAATGTGTTTTCGCTCAAAATCAGAATGAGAAAGAGTGAAATCTGAGATTTACGAAACTCCAAAAAGCTTCGGTTTAGAAACAGGCAGCTACATGACACCCTAATCTGCACCAGGTGTTAAAAATGTGTATTAATATCAAATGGCAGAGCTCAATTCTGTGGCAAATGCAACATCTGAAGGTTGCTAGAACTCTGATTTTTTTAACATTATCAGCATGCCATAAGAAAGTTGAAGGCATTGATTTCTTTCACACTGCAGAGCGCTGTCCAAGCAGCCCCAAATTACACAAAATTTCTCTTAAAGAGGAAAAATTCTCCTTTTAAAGGGCTTCAGTCTGCACTGCCTGTGGCACATCTTCACCTGAGCAGCAGGGCTGAGCCCCATCCCTGCTCCAAGGCCATGCTGGTATTCCATCCTGGTTATTGCTGAGGTTGGCACTGGAGCAGGGCAGAGCCAGTACCTCAGTGGGTTTCTTCATCCTCCATGCACAGAGAGCAACCTGGGCCTTGGGCAAGCGCTCTGCATTCCAAAAACCCTCGGAACAGTCGAGGGATTCAAGATTTCAGCTGAGCAAGTGGTGTGGAAAGCAGAACGCTCCTCTGCTCAGCTCCCTCTGCAAACCATTAGGAAGGTTTCTACCTCCCCAAGGCCTTCTCATGCTCTCCTGCATCCTGCCTGACCCTGCCTGCTTCCTCCCTGCCCTCCCCTGGCCGAGGGTCCGTGCTGAGGCTGATGTGAGCAGGCAGTGTGCGTGATGGGGGTGGAGTTGGGGGTGCGGTGGAGGGGGCTGAGCGCGGCCCCTCCTGCACAGCCCTCCGCGTGGCTGATGTGACCCGATTGCGCGTCCTTCCCCTCTCACTAATTCCATCACGCCCTTCACTTTGTGTTAGGGATGCACACGTAATGCCCGAGAGATTCATAATTTGGCCTCAGTCTCCATTGCGCCCGCATGACTCTGCGGGTATGGGGGAAATCTGAGCATTTTAATGTGTTTTAGGGTCATTGGGTTTTTTGAGAATAGCACAGGGACCTCCTCAGAGGGATGCTCTGGTTCCCCACGCCACAAATCTCTCATAGGGTGGGCTCCTCCAGGGCCACAGGCACCACAAAACCATATTCCATGCACACAGAGCAAACTGTGCCGCATGCATATCCTATTACCCACACCAGAGCACCGGGGTCAGCAGCTTTTCCTCCTTGTTGGATGAGTTGTCCTCACCTCCTCAAATGAAAAACAATAACAGAGGCAGAAAATACTACTCCAAATGATGGAGAAGCCCATGGGGAAATTAACACACTTTTTTTTTTGCTTTTCAGGTTTCAGTTATACAGAAAAGTCTATGAAGTGGTGACATTTTTAACCATTTTTGCTCATTGCTTTGAACTTCCCAGCCTTGTATTCGGAGGCACCGAGGCCCAGAAGGGCCAGAAGATGTAGTTTAATGAGACAAGTTTTAAAGGTCACTCTGTGTAATAAATCTGTGCTTTTTAATATTTAAACTTTTAAGGCATTTAAACCTTTAGGCTCCTGGGATTTGCTCTACCAGATCCGACCAGATCCATCAAGCCCAGAAAGCCCCTCGCCTCTGGGAGTATCCAATTTCTTATGCTTGAGATGAAGAGGGTCTCTTTATCCAAGTCCATTCATCTGTCATAACTCAGGTGCCTTTATATCCTATAAATCACCCTGGAATGCTGGACAAAGTGTTGAAGAACATTACTCAAGGCCAAGCTTGAGGAGTTCCATCCCACCCTTGCTGGAAGACAGCTGAGAAAGGGGACTCAGCAACAGAGAAACGTGATGTCTCCCAAAACTCTGCCAAAACCCCTTCCCTGGGCTTCGGCCAACCTGTTTCTGACTCAGATTTAGAGGAAGATGGATTAAAGGTGGAAAGTCTGCCGGTTTTAAAGCTTGGAAGTGCAGGTTGGGATTTGCCTTCAGAGCATCTCTCCTATGATTTGGGCCAGATTTGTTTAGGTTAACTCACACCCCAGCAGCACTTTGAATGTCTCCAGTTGAGCTCCCCCTGCCTGGTGCCAGCTGCAGGCTCCTCTCTAGCACAATGTCAGAACCGATGCTGTTAGCACCCAATTGCTTTTCCATCGGAAAGCATTAAGGATGCTCTTGCTTGCAGACTGCTAATGCACTAACGCACTCCGAAATGCTCAGTTGACTGGCAGTTTTCCTTATTGATATTGCAGTAAAAATTAGATATTATTAAATTGAATCATTGTCTCATAATCAGGCTCTGAGCAGGGATGCGGGCCAGAAGCACGGGGGATGGTCAGGAGGCACATTTCAGTTGGGTTTGCAAACTATGCTTCCAGGAGCTATGTTACAAAAAGGGAATTAAAGAGTAATTTTTCTTTCCCAAAATGAAGATGCAAAATATTTCCAGGGGTCCTCCAGTGCCTCAAAACCCGGCAGTAATATTTAAACCTGGGAGAGCCCCAGCTTTCACTGTAGGATGGGGAAACTGATGTGGTGCACTCACTGCATCACATGGTGAGCAGATTTCTTCATTTTCCATCTGTATGTTAATGTGGTCAATTGTACTTAGTAAACATTGCCAAGGGGCAAGGCTTGTGGCCATGCAAGAATCTTGTTGGCATAACCCAAATCTGCTGTGGTCCTGAGTGGCTGCAACACCTCCTGTTTGTGACCTGGGGATTTTGTGTATGGGGGAAGACGCAGAAACCTCCAAAAGAATAACTTTTCAAATAAAAAGAAAGGAAATGTACTGCTTTCCAGAGAGGTAGACACATGTCCTGGGGTTGCTCAAAGGGAGCTTTGCAGGAGATGGAAAAGAAGAAAGACCTGTGAGGTCAGGAAGGTGGGAGGAGAGGACTTTGCTGTCCGTCTTCTGAAAAGTTTCTGTATATAGCAAGAAATTGGCTCGCCTCTTGATTATTCCATCTCAGGCGCATTATACAAAGGCTCCTGATGCATTACGGCAGCTTTATATTATTGCTCTCGTGATGGATGCGTTTTGCCGCATGCAGGATCTCGTCCTCAGCCCAACATGAATTCCATTAGGAGGCCAGATGGGAAATGAGGTCTTTCAAGATGTAAATCCTTAAATAACTTTTCCTTTTTTTTTTTTTTCCTTCCTAAATTAGATGCCGGTGTTAAGCCATCTATTTGACTTCAATTCAGTGGTGAGCTCTGGCCCTGCTGGCCTCACTAATCTTTTAAGTTATCTGTGTTTGAAGTAGGACCTTATCACTGCTTGTTCATCTTCTCCTCGCTCCAAAGTCAGAATTATTTCCCCACGTTTGTAATTATGGCAACATCATCAGTCGCCTGGAAACTCTACCCTAAAATATGCTAGTGCTTACACTGCGGCAACCTTGAAATACCTCCAGTGGAAGGCACTGAAATCTGCTTTTGGAGGTTGTCCCATCCGCATCTCCGTGCACGTTCCAAGAAACTGGATTGAGCCAGGGATGCTAAGCGGCTTTGGGGGAAAAATGCACATTAACAGCATTGTCTGGGGTGGGAGAAAAGCCAACAGCCTGAAGGCAATTGCATCAAGAAAAAAAATTAGTCATTTACAATCTTACCCTGCTTTTGAGGTGAGGAAATAAGAAGTTCAGTGAAGGAAAGGATCTCTGATTTGTGACTTCCAGGTGGGAAGAAAAGCGGAGAGGATGCTCGTTCCAAAGGGACACAGCCTCATGTGGGCTGGCTGTTGGCAAATGTACATAGCTTGTGGATTATCATCTTAACCCTACAGAGTTAATTCCTGATTGTTTTTCAAATGAACACAGAGGGTTTAAGTGCCTTGATTTTTCAGTTAGTCACATTTCTGATGGCTTTTGACCTTCCCCCCCCCCGCTGGAGAAGGTGGTTCAGCTGAGCTCCACGCGGTGAGACTGTTCCCTAGGAATTTCCAGGTGGGAACGGGGAATGGAAAGTGCTCACAGGGAGTGAAGAAGTTTTGCAATGAGTTCTGTGGCTCCCCAAAGGGATGCTGATGCCCAACAAATTCAGTGTGCCAGCTGGTGTCCCCTTTGTCCCTATTTCCCCCAAGCCTAGTTGGTGACACCAGAGAAGTATGAGGCAGCCAAACCATGTCCCCCAAAACCATCAAACCCCAAATGGTTTCCTCTTGCAAGCAAGAAGCAGAGGAGCAAGGACTCTCTTCTCTTCTCCTGAGCTGTTTTTGGTTTTTTGGTTTTTTTTTTTGCAAAAGAAAATTGATGCATCAAGAAGTGTAACATCTGCTCCTCTCCGGTTCCCTACAAATTTCTGAGCCTCTCAAATCCACAGAAATTGCCCCGAGTTTGCTCCTGGTGGGAGTTCTCAAGCCTTGTTGTGTTTGGCATGGGAAGCACTGCTGATTGCTGTGAAGTGAGCACAGAAATGATTTATCAAATGATCAATCTGTGTCTAATGCCTGGGAAGAAAACATTGGGCTGGTTTAAGCTAGAGACCTAACCCTGGCAGCAAGAGGTGAGAAACCACCAAAAAAGAGGATTTTCCTAGAAAAACACTCCTTAAAACTCTTTGAATATATCAGCCAGCCTTTATCCAGGCGCCGGTGTCAATCTGAGCAAGAATATTTCTTCTGATCAACATCCTTCTTCTTGCCCCTGTCTTGCTTGAAGACTGTGCTTTTGATGCCATCCCTGTGCATCCTCAGCTCAGACAAGGCGTTTTCCAGATCAGGCACTTAGTTAAATGAAGATCGGCAAGAATAAGCTGCCTAACTTGAAAAACCTGCATTAACCCAATCTCTATTCATGAACGCATTATGTTGAATTAACGTTGTTATAGAATTAGCCTCCTAAGAGGCTTGGAGATGTCACCTTCATTCAGCTGCTATTATTTGTAGCCCACTTTGCGTGGTGAATACAGTCATAAGGAGTGGTCCAGGTTGTCTAATCATTGAGTAATGTGCTGAAATTAGGAAAACACATGGGCTGGGTTTTTCCCCTCTTTTTTCTTGACGTTCAGGCCTAACTTTTCAAATCGCTGAAAAGCAGAAAAAATCTTCCACTGCAAGACCAGCTTTGTCTTTTCTTTTTGTTCCTTCTGCACTGCAGTCCCAAATCTCAGATCCACCCATGAAGGTACTGCCTTAGCTAGGAAGCAGCACACATCAGGATGCTCCTCCAGCTTACAGGTGCAATTATGAAGGTTCATCAACTCCACTTAGACTTTAATTTTTTTCTTTTTTCTTTTCTTTTCTTTTTTTTTTTTGAACATCAAGATTTCCCAAATTTTACATTTGGGAAAGGCATTGTGAAGGTCAGCATAAGGCAAAAAGAGAGCTGGGAGGTGAGTTTGCCTCCTCTTCTTTCCTGCTGCTCCTTGGTGGCTTGGTTGAGAATGACCAACATTTGGAAGCACCTCCACACCATTTCCCAATGGAATCTATGGCAGCTCTCCATCTCCTTGGGTCCTTTCTCCTGCATCCAGCAGGCCCTCCTGGTTTTATCCTACTTTGAGGATGCTCACCAAGGTGGATGAGTTTCATCCATTCAACAAAAGCTGGTGGGCACCCCGTGACAATGTGACATCTGAAAACAGCACATGGAACAAACCCGTGAGGACAAGAGGGGGTCCTGCTTGGAGGCAGGTGGAGTCAGCAGGGCAAAGCTTGGCTTTGGCACATAGGGCTCACTGCATGGGTGCAATGGTGGCTCACCAGCCTCCCCCATCATGCCTCATTGCCTAACTCATTTAAAGGAAAATAAATTAAAAAATGAAGAAAGAAACCCAGGAATTAATTGAGCCTTACATTTTCTGAGTGCAAACAAGTTTGACACTCAGCTCTCCACCTATTTCTGGAGTGCAGATGCCTGAGCACACATCATCTGCTCGCTCATCACAGTGGGGCCAAATAACCCAAATGATTCACCAGGAAGGCTTAAAGACTGGAGTGGTTAGCACGTCTTGCTAAAAATGCCTCCGCACAGGGCTTTCAGGTTGCTCATATGGAAAGAGAAGGGAGAGGAAAAGGATAATTTCTCTCAAACTCAATGTTGCAGGTGATTAGTGCACAATACACCCTGAGCAGCTTTAGTATTTAACATGGAGGTGATAGTGGGAATTTATGAGAGCTCGTGGACAATAACTGCTTTCCAGAGAGGCTTTGATTAAACATTATGGATCCACATTATGCAAATTTATTGCATGGTTAATACGACTCCAAAAGAACACAGTGGCACTTTAAAAAGCAGTTTAAAAAAAAATAGAGAGAGAGAGAGAGAGACAGAGACCATGGTGCTCCTCAGGTCTGCAGAAAGACCTTCAGGATGGATCTACACTGAGAGAGAAGTCATAGAGCAGCTGAAGTGCATGATATAAATGGGGGAATACAAGGAAGATAAAGACAAATTCCTACCTGGATATTTTACCCTGATCCTGGCATTAAGTCAGTGGTGACTTGTGGCCCATTACTCAGAACAGTTAGAATGATAAGACATGGAAATCTGATGCATCTCCCAAATATTGAGTTCCTCCCAGGAGAGCTGCAGGAAAGGGGTTGCGTTGACGTTTTCTTCTTTTCTACACTTTTGGAAGTCATTTGTCAACATCTTCTACAAAATAACATGATTTGTACCAGCAGGCTGATTGTGCAGCCTTCATTAACTTAGACAGATTTGCTCGTTCTTTAAAACTGTTGTTATGATAAGGCATACACTTATTTCCTTCTGGAAATCAAGGTTAGCAAGAACACAGATCTCATCAGTGTCTCTTTCTCAGTCAAACAGCTAAAACACAGAAATAACATGGATCAGAGACAGCAATTAATAACCAAATCCTCTTTGGCTGCCTGGTGTTAAAAATAGATGTTTTGGTCAATGACCATGAACTAGGAGCTTCTGTAAGATGTCATTAGAAGGACCTCAAGTTTGGGGAGGTTTATGAGCATCCCGTCTCCTCCCAGCAGCAAGGGGCGTAAAGAAAACTTCCCTGGTGTTAATCAGAGCAGAGACATCCTTCCTCCGTCCCAAGTCCACCAAGCCTTCCCTTTTAAGCTATATATACCTTAAAGGATGTAACCCAGATAATAATCACTGCTTGTAGATTATTCAAGGCTGCCTCCGTTTATTTCTCAGGAGGATACTTATGGCTGCTCCTGCTGCAGCCACTGCTGGCAAGAGGGCAAATTGGCAAGGCATTAAATTTTTAATAAAAATAGAAGCAGAGGGCACATAACAAGGCTCATTTAGGGCAGGAAGAAGGCAGGCAGTGAGCACAGACCCAGTGGGTAGAAGCATTAGGCATGGGCGGGCAGCCCCAGCACTACAGTCACTTCAGGCTGGAGGAGAGAAATCCCTTCCTGGAAGATGCTGGTGGGGATTCATGCAGTTGGACAAGAAGGCTTTCTCCTCTCATTTTCAAGCTATTTGCTAATGCAGCATGAGCCTGCTGGCACCGGGGCTGATAAGGAGAGGCAGTGAGTGCACTGTACTGATTTGGGGAGCACGCACATCCAGTAGGAGTCCAACCCCCACTGAGAAGGTGCTGGTAGTAGGAACCACCCCCAGCCTTCCATTGGGTGGTGCCAAGATTTCTGCTTTCCATGACTCCCCACTTGACTTCAGGATCTGTTTTAAATTTTGCTGCTCTGTGGCTTGGTTTCCCTGTGTGTGCAGTGCTGCTCCACACTGAAATCCTCCAAACAGCAGCAGCAGGAGTTCAGTAGGCAAATAGATAAGGTGTCCACAGGGGTAGCCCAGCAACCCTTCTTCATCCTGGGGTCATCTGAGTATCCTGCATGAGCTTCTTTGCCAGGGGATTTTAATGAGATGAACACCCTCAATGCCCACTGAACTGGATTTAATGCATTTTTAATTGTCTGGGGTTGCATTTTTCTACAGGGGAGAAGACAAATCAGAGCCGTAAGAACGAGTTAATTGGAGCAGGGCAAAATTTCTGTGCTGTCAGGGACAGTTTTCAACAAGACTCTGCCCCAGATAGGAACGGGAAGGTTGGCCAACACCAGGTGTGCTTATTTCATAGAGAAAAAGGTGGAAATTGCTTATTCTCTGCCATTCCAGGCCTTGAGATTTCACCTTTCTATTCTAAGAAAGAGAAAGGAGGAGGGTGGGCTGCTGTGAACCACTCATTGCTCACCACTGTCTCATTTCACTGAAGAGCCTTTGTCTTTGGGGCTGTACGTTGCTGCGGGTGCTGGGATGAGTTGCTTGCAGTACTTTCCCTTCTTCTAGCAGCTTTTATCCAGTAATCTCAAAAGCACTTTCCAACTAATAATTAATTAAACTTCACAGACTCTTTGTTCAATTCCAGATTATTAATAAATTATACTTTATTATTTATAAATACATGCCGTGTAATTTTTCTCTCCTGCTATTACCCTAAGCAGTCACTTATCCTATATTAGCACAGTTTAACTCCGATTTAGGAATTGTGCTCTTTGCCCTTTAGATGTTTGCCCATGCTGGAGGGCTGTTGCATAGGAAGAAGAGCAGTAGGAGCAGGCTTGCCCATCTCATTGGTGATCTACATAACTTCACTGCAAGCTTTACCAAAAGGGGTATTATTGTCCTTATCCACACCTCAAATTAGTCGCATTACTTTTCCTCTTACCTTCAGCCCCCTGCTAACTCCCGTATAATGCCCAGTCTGGAGCTTGTGTCTATTTCATTTCTCTCCTCTAAGATGCACCAAAGCTGCTTATCTGGGCCGTGAGACCGGGGTCCATTTCTGCTCTGCTCCCAAATCCTCTTGACCTCAGCAGCCTCCAGCTTAGCCCCAGAGCAGCACAAACTCACACTTTTCCTCCTGGCACTGAACGCAGAGCAAACAGCAGCTGCCTGAACAGGATTTCATTTACCTGTAGGGCAAAAGTCATGCAGAGGGGAAGCAAACACAAGTTAAGAGAAATAAGCCATTGAGATGGTTTCTCCAAAGCACCGTGTTCCTTTGCTCAAGAAAAGCCAGCGAGGGATGTGCTTAATGGCATTAAAAGGGAAAAAGAGAGAGCAAGAGCCACCCCAGCACCTACAGTAAGTAGAGGGGGAAGGCCATTATTATGGGGCTGTCATCTCCCCTAGTAGATGCTCACAAAGAGAGATGAGAGCAGAGTGGAGAAGCTGATGAGCTGACCTGCCACAAACACCCCGCATCCCTCCTATAACAGGGCTTTGTGCTGCACCCATCACAGGTTAAGCTGCTGCTTATTGTTCCTTACAAAAACCACTTCTGAGCTGTTCTAGGACACATCAACACTTTCACCAATAGCATCACTCTGGCACATCTCTATTTATTTATCTCTTTTGGGCTGGTAGGTCTCACCTATAACCTAAGATCAGGGCATGGATGAGAATGGGCTGGTAAAACACTAAAACAACCCGTGGACACATGTGAGTGTACCCTGAGCTCTTAGGAAGGCTTATTCCAGCATCTGGGTGAACCTGCACAGTTAGAACCCAGATTTGCTTTTAAGATGCAGCAATGCTGGAAGCATGGCACATCCTTCACCATCTGCTGGCAAGAAAGCCAGCAAAGCAAGAAACATAGAATGGGCTGCCCAGGGAGTGGGAAGATCACCATCCCAGAGCCATGGGGACGTGACATGGAGGGACATGGGCAGTGGGCACAATGGGGTGGGAATCTTCCTAGAAAATCCATCCATTTTCCTGCATTAAAAAAAAAAAAATTAAAAATTCAGCCTTTAACTTCCACATTTCCCAATTATTTCTGAATTAACATCAAGCCTGGAAAGAAAAAGGGGGGAGCAGCGTTAAAAAGAAAGCAAAACGATGTGCTCCTCCTTAGCTCAAGCAGCATCAGAGGGTTTTTCATGCTGCCTGTGACAGCTTCAAGCACCGCGCCAGCCAGAAGCGCTTCGTTAGCGGCTGCGCTTGTCGGCCAGTTAATAATTTAGAGTCAGCAGTGTCTGAACCAAACTACTGCCTTGTGGAAGGCAGGAGGATGCCAGCCACAGCCCGCTCATTAATGCTTTTTAATCGGTGTTTTCAGAAGTTAATTGTTAGCAATGGACCTGACAACACTGCATGGTGTGGGGAAACTGAGGCACGGAGGCGCTTTTATGTCCTTCCAATCATACCTGTGCTCTGGGGCTGGCATGGGGCTTCAATGGGCTGATGGTTGCACCTGATGGTCTTAGTGGTCTTCTCCAACATCAGGGATTCTGCGGGGATGCTCCTGAGGTTGGTTTTTCCTGCAGTGTTGAGGATGCTGAAGGGGAAGCCAAGCTCAGGTTGTCGCTACTCCCTGCTTTCCTTCCTTCATTCTTTTGTTTTATTTCGATATAATTAACAGCTTTGCCTAATACAGTATTAATTCATTGTGTCATTGCATTAATTAGCATTAAAGAGGCCCTTACGTTACTGTCTGGAAGGAGAGCAGATCCAGCAGCAAAGTCAGAGACATTTTTGCTATCAGAGCACGGCACGAAGGCAGAAGACAAACAGCCAATTTGACAGCACCCCAAAAAAGCCATTTCCTGGTGTTACCACTGACCAAAAATACTTTGTTCAAGAGGGGAAAAAGGCAAATGCTTGGATTCCCTGCTTGATGCTCCTGTTTGCTGATAAATAGGAACTTATAGACTTCTCCAGCAGCACTGCTCAAAGCCCTTCTCTCCTCAGATCCCCTTCCACTGGGTGCTGCAATCCCCCCAGTGCACAAGCAAATAAAGGCAGAATAACTTTTAATATGATTACCCAAACTGACACCATGACTTAAACGGAATAAAATCAATGCAATGCTGAGGCATCTCTCAGCTCTATTGACAGCACTGGCTGGTGATTTTTCCCCTTGAACTAGCAGAATAAAAACTCAAAGCTGCATTAGTTTTTTTTTTAATTAAGACTCCAGCATTATCAGGCTTTACAAGGCAGAGCCAATGCACAGATGAATTACCATTTAATTAAGCTTTCCAAGAAACTTTTGAAGACTGGAGATTAAGTGTGGGCTCTGATTTCTTGCAGTTCTTTTTTTTCCAATGGAAGTTTTAATTGTTTTCCCTCCACTTGATAAACAAGAATAATAATACAAAGAATTATCTGCAAGATATAGCTTGCTGATTTTCCATTTTTAGAGCATCCTGGCTGTGCAGATGTACATACAGAGGTGCAGTTTGAAGACATGAGAGCAGTGGTGTATTTCTGCCTGGCCATGTGAGCTGAGCCCTGACTGCCACCGGGCTGAAATGGCAGCACAGAACATCCAAGGAGTCAGCCCACAAACGCAGGGGTGAATGGAGGATTTAAGGAAGAAAACCCTGCATACTACTGGCATTTAATGTCTTTATTTCACCTGTTGGGTGGTCTGAGATGCAGGAAGGGACAGAAGGTGGAATTACACTGCCTGTCCACTGGGTGCAGGGCACGGCAAGGCTTAGAGATACACAGCCTGTCCCTGGAGGGCATTTACTGATGGGTTTTTGGTTGCCAGCTTTTCCCTGCTGGTGTTTTCCAGTTCAATATGCGTGTGCTTCAGAGCCTATCTTTGTTCTACATGTATGTTTAGGCCCGATGGTAAAATGCCTTTTTAATCCCAGTACTGGCTCAGTGAAAGTGTATCCAGAAAAACAAAATAGAAATAAGAATTAAAGATCACTCACAAATGCCAGGGAAACCCTCCTTGCTCCACGCTCCCACGTTTCACTCCTTCCCACTGTTTTCCCAGTAAAACACACTCGACCTGTGCTGGGAAAAAGTGAGAAATACATTGAATAACAACTCAAGTAACACAGGAAGCAAAGACAGCAGTGCAGAGCAGCTAAATGCCACGTGCAGTGATCAGTGATGTTTGACACGGATTTCAGACCCTTCCTGAGCCACTCGGGGGGGCACTGGGAGACATGTGCATTGTTTTGGAGCATCTGCAGGCAGATCTCTGTGCCCCCACAGGGGAAAGCCCTGCAGGAGTGCTGCAGGCAGAAAGAGATGCTCAGACTCCTGGTAAGGAGGAAAGAAGCACTGATGGGAGAGCAGGCTGTGAACAGGAGACCTGGTGGGCTGCTCTGTGCCAGTCAGTGCTACGCACTCAAGCATGTGCTAATACACGTGCTAATACATGTGCCCAAACATGCACTGACATTTGCTTCGAGCTGCACTCACGCACACACCAAGAGCTGCACAAAGCCCCCTCTCAACCCCTGCTGCACCTTCCCTCCGTGCCCAGCCCTTTTTGGGTACCTGTTCCATTCAAGTGCAAAAGCCCAAACATGGGAAAGGGAGGGCTTGCAGGGAAAGGGAGAAGGTTTTCTTTTCCATACTCCAATCTCCATCTGTTTGATTCTCATACAAATATTTCTCTTTACAAGCCGCACCTTTCCACAAAGAAGAGACCCCACCCGACCGAAGTCCTGCACCAGATAAGCAGGTGTAAGAAATCTGAGTGATGTAGCTCCCAAAAAGCAAAGAAAAAATCCGGTTATGTTGATATCCACGCACGCACACCGTTAGTTTTGGCCCCAAAGCCCAGCTCTGCCCAGCGGGGGCGCGCAAAGCTGCGGCTGCAGTGCCACCTCCCGGTGCGCGGGGCCGGCGCAACCCCGCACGGAGCTGCCCCGCAGCGATGAGGGGCTCATGGGCAAGGAAGTGACCCTGCAGGAGGAGGACAGCACCGTCCCGGCAGGGCTGTGTGCTCAAAAAAAAAAAAAAAAAAAAAAAAAGAACGCCGTCATCTCGTAGAAACGCCCGGTTTCTCACATCGTTGCGCCGACGTTCTGCAGTGAGAAATTCTTATGGAAAGAGAGATCGTGCGGACTTTCACCTGCAATTAAAAAAGAATTAAAAAACACTGCAAGTCGTTGAGTGCTCCTTTCTCCAACCCCACCGCAGCGCTGAACGGGGACGGTGCCGGAGCCGCAGCTGTGCGAGCTGCAGGTGGAGCAGTGGTAGCACACCTCTCACAGCATGGAGCAACCCCAAACCTCACCACCACGGTCAGCAGTGACAAAAGACACCTTGATATTTTCATAACCCTGTTCTCCTCCTCCTTTTTTTATCCCAGAGCTGAAGAACAGTAACAAAAAGATGCATTACTGCGCAGACCTGGAGGTGGCAGTGCAGCCCTTGGAATGCACACCCAGCTTCTCCTGCCGCTACCTGGCGATGCCCGGAGCAGATCCCGGTGCCCAACAATTTACCCGCATCCTAAGGCGGCTTTCTTCGCGTTCCCCGCCGATCTCGAGATGAGAACGTGCAGGTGATGCCGGAAGGGCTCTGCTCCCGGCGCTGCTCCCCTCCTGCAGAGCCTTCTCCAACCTCAGCACCCCCAGGCACTGCTTCCCTCCTCACCTGTATCGGTATCAGACATTCCATGCACAAACCTCCTTCACCACAGGCAGCTGTCAGTGGGTACCAGGCAGTCCTCCAAGCAAACCAAAGGTTCTCTGCTGAAGACCTCCAACCCTTCTGCAGCCCAAGTGAAGCTGTCAGGGGTTGCATTGTGCTGCGGGACAAACGGAATATCAGGTCAGATTGCCATTGGGAAAGAAAAGCCATTAACACCAAAAACTGACTTTCAGCCCTCGTGCCCCACAACCACCACCACCAAATGATTTAACATAACGATTTTTAAACTGGGTGCAGTGATATGGCCAAGACTTTTTAATGGATTCCACCTCTTTTTCATTTCCCTGAGGTCAAATCTTAATTTTCTGACTTTCCAGACTTCACAAGTGCATCTGAGACCCCTGTCTGCATCTCCTTTAGAAACCCCAATGTGCTGCAGCACACAAATAGGAACACTCCCATTACCAAACCATTATTAAAAAGAATCTCATTTGAGGCTGCTTAGGAGAGGGGTGAACTCTCCTCTTCCCCATGACCCCACAGCTCTGGGTAGCTCAGGGTTTACCCTGCGCAGTAATGCATCTTTTTGTTACTGTTCTTCAGCTCTGGGATTAAAAAAGGAGGAGAGGAAAAAGGTTACAAAAATACCAAGGTGTCTTTTGTCACTGACCATGGAAGTGAGGTTTGGGATTGTTCCATGCTGTAAGAGGTGTGCTACCATTGCTCCCATCTGCAGCTCCTTCCCTTCCCCATACTAAGATGTGACAAAGTGTGAACAAATCCCTCCAGGAACGCTGCTTCCCTCCTTTACACTTCCCTTTTAAAAAGTAAAAAGAAAAGTGAAACATGCACCGCCCCTTCATCAGTGCTTGGATAGAGGGAATTTGCTCAGCTTTAGTCAAATTAATGCATTTCCTTCCTCATACAACTTTCAAGCCCACCCTCACCTGGGCCCCCTCCTGCCCCCAAAGCACAGAGCCCTCCTCCCATGAGCAGGTAGAAGCCAGCAGTACCATAAGAGGCAAAAATCTCCTTCTCACAGGATGCAGGGAGGGGAGGGAAAAGGTGTCAAGATGCCATATTATTTCCCTCCCTCACC
>JAOWBP010004605.1:865031-898953 GCA_028571105.1 Tragopan temminckii
ATCTTCCTGCCTGCAATGAGTCCAGCATGGCTTTAGCCCATCAACAGGAAAGCAGAGCGAGGCTTTCATACTGCCCACTCCCTAGAAGAATGATGGGAATCACAATTTTGGGGTGATTCCATAACATATTGCCCCAGAGAAATGTAGCACCAACCTCTGATGCCCTCTAGCAGCAGCCTGCATGCACAGCCCTCTCCCATGAGATAAAAGAGGATGGGATCTGGTAGCAGTCCTGGTGTCAACCCAGAAAGTCTGCTGAATTTCTCCCTCTTCTTCCTCAGTGTGGTCCTTGCAGAAGCACACTTCAGTTTCTGCCGCTTGCTGTGTTGCAATGCTCCTGCTGGTTGCAAGCTTCCCTTGCTCCCTGCTTGAAACACACCCCACCAGCACCAAGGTTTAGATCCAGCCAAGAAAGCTGAATAAGAAACACAATGGAATGAAGTAAAAAGAAATCAAAGAAGTCTTCCCTGTCCTCTGGCTGTCCTGATTTACGGGGTCACAGTGATGAGCACAAAGCAGAGAAATGCAGCATCCTGCTCTCCCTAGAAGCCCACCCAGCAAACAGTGCATCTTCATCGGCACCCAGCTGCTCTGGTCAGCAGCACACAGCTGCTTTGAGGCTGCCTGGTTACCACCAGCCCATGGGGCTCCTGGGCAAAGCCCTGAGAGGAGGAGGTGGCCCCAGTGCTGCAGACCCTTCTCTGTTGCATTGAGACAGAGCTTGAAATTAAGAGTTTTTTCCTGGCAAAAAGCAACCACCAAAACATAATTAAAAAATGAAATCTTTGACTTGCAAAAGCAGCCCTGCACTTGGCAAGACAGAGATGCTTAATGAATTCCCCATCCGCTGAGGTTTACTGGTTGAGGTAAACTTCCTTCTGGCTAATTACTGAAGTCAAATTAATTTATGCATAAATTACTACATGGATGTGTTTATTTCTGTTTACAGCCAAGGTTGCTCTGAGCTGATGTAACATGGACACAAATCAGCCCTGTCCCAACCAAAACCATTACCTGCTGGGGATGCTGAGGGGAGCACACATGGCACCTCCCTCCATCCCATCCTCTACCTGTAGACACCAGCACAGTGCAGTGCTCCTGGATCCATCAGGAGAGTCTTTGGGGAGGGCAATCCTGCATTTAAGGTCACTCCTTCCCTTAATCCAAACTAAGCTCCCCTTATAGAAAAGTCTTATCCCTTTCTGCATGCTTTTCCCCAGTAACTACAAGTATTTTGCATAGATATTACATAAAACAAACAAACGTAGTCCCATATTTATACACGTATCTGCAGAGTCACTCTTCTGGGGAAGGAGTTTCAATTTGAAGTGACACAAGCACAGGTGGATGGAAAGTCATCCTGGCAGACACGCATGTTTTGTGAGAGAAAGGATGTGGTTTATATTAAGCCACAAGAAATCCCCTGGCTTCGGTCTGCAAATCCTTTCTGCAGTTCCCATTTTTTCCATTCCTGATCGACAGCGTTTGCAATAAAAACCTCAAATCAGTGTTTCCATGGGACCCATGATTACATTCCCACCCAGGGGAAGATGCCTCAACACCACTGTTATGACCGTAAGGATTTTGATACAGATTTCTCCAGTTTGAGGTCAGCCTCCCAACTTCTGCAACCACCTCACTCCCTCCCTTCAAGGCAAGGCACTGACACACTGTGAGCTGAGAAATGCACCTCTGACAGCTCTGCCTTCCCAGAGGCCAAATGCTTTTACCTCTTCTGGCTCTGTTTGGAGGGGAGGAAATACCGACCGGCCACCGTCCTCACCAGCAGCATGACCTGAGCTGAACCCAGCACTGATAACCGCCTCCTCACCCACATCCTTTGGGCTGGTTCTTCTCCTTTCTTACCCTACAAGAGCTTAATCATGTTATCAACAACAGAGGTGCACCCAGGCATGACCGGAATAAGGGATTCAGGCTTTAACGAAGGGGTTGCACACAGCAAAAGCCTCCAGCAGCCTGGGGGCTTTTTGTTGTATTTCAAGTGCTGCTAATTCTGTTGGCTGCTTTGGGGCTTTGCTATGATATCTGTAAGCCCCCAGGATCCAGCCATAAAATATAGAGGCTGTAAATCAGAGGTCCCATCACGCAGCACTTCTCTGCTTTTCCCTCAGTAAATCAAAGCCAGTTTGGGGGGAGTTCTGTTGGCTTTCTGCTGTTTGAATTCCGCTTAGTGATGGCAGGGTCATAGCTCTGGGGGAACATACTGGACAGAAACGTCATAGAACCACAGAATCACTGAGGTCAGGAAAGACTCCTCAGATCCTCAACCCCACCATGCACACTAACCATATCCTTCAGCATCACATCCCCAGATTCTGGAACACCTCCATGGACGGTGACCCCACCAGTCCCTGGGCAGCCTCTGAGTCTTGGATTGAAAATAACTGAGCTAGAGGGCACCAACAGGGGCTAAAGATGGGCATAATGGAGGGTCTGCCTTCCAGCCTCCTTCAGCAGAAGAGTAATCCCTGCATAATCAATGAGCATAAAGATATTATAATCACAAAATAAACAAGAGAGTTTGGCTAAGCAGGTTATAATAACAAAAAGAGAATAGATAGAATACTTACCCACATCCTGAGCTCACTGCAAAACCCCAGAGGAGGGATTCTTCACTGGGAAACTCCAGAAAAGACCCTTCCCCACTGGTAGTCAGCTCTTAAATGGGTCTAGGAGAGGGGAAGCCAGGCTCCACCCCTTCCAGCAGCACAGGTGAATTGCCTTCACCTGTGCTCCCAGGGCTGACTCATTGCCCGCCTCAGGTGATCAATCAGAGGTTCAGGCCGTGATTCAGCAGTTCCCATACATCCCTAACATCTGAGTCCAGTTCCATCACTACCCATATGCCAGAAATACAATGCAAAAAAACCAACATTAATTGAGTTTAAAAGTAGGCATTAATCCCATATTAATCCAGTTTCATTACTTATTATTTGTAGCATTGCATGTCCTGGGAGAAAAACTAAGAGAGAGAGAGAGAAAAAAAGAAAGAAAGAAAAAGAAAGAAAGAGATCATATGGAAGCAATTAGCAGAAACTTCATTCAAAAAAACATTAAGGTGCTTGTAGCATTAAGGCTCAAGTGATCTGTACTCTGGGACCATAATTCACTGACACTTAATAGCATTTACCCTGCAGATGTGCATTTTATGCAGAAATATCAGCTTACCGCTTTGAAAAATTAACCTATTGAAGGCTGTCAAGTTCTGGATGCGCTCTGGGGAGCATTAGACGTTGGCTATGCAGCCTTCTTTTTCACCTATGGGTTGGGGGATAGATGGGTTAATGGGGTATTTTAATGGAAGCAAGAGGTGGTTGTACCTTTTGTTGCACAAGGAAGGA
Organism: Tragopan temminckii; assembly: GCA_028571105.1. NCBI lineage: Eukaryota > Metazoa > Chordata > Aves > Galliformes > Phasianidae > Tragopan > Tragopan temminckii. Next base: position 868,394 of record JAOWBP010004605.1, read on the forward strand.
AACTTCCCTTGTAAAATCCACCCTGATTCAGACGAGCATCAGAGTGCACAATGTTTGAGCCTTAATGGCAGCCTTCTCCCCTTCCCCCACTGCAAGGCTGAAATAAGTGCTGTACTGTCCTGTGGGACAGCAGTTGTAATTTCCAATTGGTCTTAGAGCACGGGCTGCCTCTTTGGGGAGCGCTGCGTGCAGCTTTGCATTATTTGGGGATGAATTATTACCTGCCATCCGAAAGCAAAGGCGGTGGGGATGCTCTAAGCCCCTGCAGAGCCCTATGGTGTCCACTGAATCTCAGCTGAGAGAGTTCAGATGCTGCTTAAGCAGAGAGCAGGATGAGGTCAGAGCCACTTCACCACTGGAGTTGATGGAAAGGTGTAAAACAGGGAAAAAAAAAGTGGAGTTGGGCTCATCTGCTCCACTTTTGCTCACCCCATACATACTGCCTCCAGGAATTCTGCAAAGTGAATACGTCCTATACAGCCTATGCTGGATGCACTGACATGCTGTGTCTGTGGAATGCCTTTTTTTTTTTTTTTTTTTTTCTTTTTTTTTTTCCTGAGGTGCGTGTGACAAAGCATCAATTTCTCCACCTAGATGAATAAGCAAACAGCCCTGCATTCCAGTGTCGTCCCTGTGGACACCAATGGTTTTAGGAGGCAGTGGGGGGGAGGCAGTAGGGCTGCATCCTGATCCCTTTCTTTGGGGCAGCCCAACGCTGCTCCTCAGAGCAGGGCCACAAGCAGAGTTGTGTCCACAGATCCCCACAGCAGATCCAGCCCCTGGCACACCAGACCCAATGGCACTGGGACATTTTTCAAGACTACACCCCAGGGGCTGGCTTTGGGAATCAAAAATGGTGCAGAAGCTCCCAGCACCACTCCCTGGTGACACTGAGGACATGCCAGTGAGTGGGCATGCTCATCAGACACATCTGTGGAGTTATGGTATTCCATCTGGGTTGCTTTGTACTTCCCCTTGGTGCAGAAAGAGGCCTCTAGGATTGCACTGGTGCTCACATGGTGGGACATGAATGCATCCAGCATGAATGCACAGCCAGGATCTTGCTGTGATTTGGGCTTTTCCAACTGCAGAACATGGAAAAGAACGTTGTTAATCCCCAACCCACACCTGCTGCTTCTCTTAACATTTTAGGGTGAAAACATTCTATATTAGTGTATTAATAAATGATCTTACTTTACTTGGCAGCCATGCCATCATCTCAACCAAACCCTACAGAAAACAGCCCCAGAAATAAACACATACCCTTCATCCAGCCAATGCCATCAGTGATGGGGTTAGCAAAAACACAAAGCAGCTCCACAGTAGGTCTGTGTTTTCCAGACACAGCTTCAAGCAAAGAGCATAACACATATATAACCCCCCGAGCCGCCATAAACCTTCAGCATCGTCAGAATCAAAGGACTTTGCAGGGCAAGCAGTTAGCAGGCTGCCGTGGACTGAAAGCTCACTTTTCAATGAAGGGGAAAAAAAGGAAGAAAAAAAGTCTCTCGCAGTCCTGAGAATGAATTAGGAAGGTAAAACTCAAGTTCTCTCTGAATGCATTTCAATTACGGAAGTGAGCGCTGCTCGCAGGCACCGCAGGGACTCAGGGTTATTTATTCAGCCTTGTAGATCACGGGTTTTTCTGAGCGGGAGTTTGGAGCAGGATCTTGTCTTCCCCATCTCTTTGAAGAACAATAAGGAATGGGAAAAGAAAGGCCTTTTTTTTGTTGTTGTTTTTGAAGGGCACGTATTTAATCTTATCAGAGGCAGGCAGGACAATAACAGGAAAGGGTAGGGAGGCCTCGCCAGGGATGGGGAGGGAAGGGCAGGGAGTGAAGAGGGGTTAAAAGCAGAACGCAGCCCTGCCCCCAGGGAATCACTAATCAGAGGCTGTGGGGCTGAAATTTAGCCTGGCAAAACACCATTGGAGCCACACAATGAGAAAGTCAATTCTGTGCAGACAGGTTAGTAATGAGGAAGGCAGGCAAAAGATGAAAGGGTATTTCCCCTCTGGCTTGCTCAAATATTCACCTAATTTCAGCAAGCTGAGTGCTATGCTATGCCGGCTCAGGGACATGAATCATAGAATCATTAAGGTCATCAAATCCAACCATCAACTCATCCTCACCACGTCCACTGTAAAGGGGCAGAAATGCAGCAATGACAGCAGAGCAGGAAGGTCATAGGTGGCAGTAAATGGGGACTTGCTCAAATATAACAACTGTGGAAAGAGAAAGAAAGGAAAGATAGGAAAGAAAGGAATGAAAGGAAAAAGAAGGTCACGTCTGTATGTAGCACTGAATAAATATATGCCTCCATTCTGCCACAAACTGAAATTGCATAGGGATGTCTTTGCCTGCTGCTTGGGTTGATGACTTTAACTGCTGGAATGCTAACTGCAAAATCAGATTTGGCATCTCCCCGGACTCCCTCAAATGGCACCGCACCATTAGCGTGTCAATATCTTGTTTTATTGACGGTATCTTTTAATTACACAGCCACACACATCCCATCGGCGAGATCTCAAAGACATGAGATCAGTGCTTCTTCATGAATATTTTACTGTCGTTTTTATTGCACATGTCAGAAAAATCAAGAAGAAACGGGAAGAAAACAAGTGATTAAAGACTTTGGAAATGAAAGAGGGAAGGTGAAGAGAGAAAAACTCTATGTTGGTGAAGATAATTAAAGGGAAAGCACCATAACAAAGCCTCCTGGGGAGCATATGTGCAGGGCAGCAAGCAGAGAGCAACGCAGCGTTAAATGTGATCCATGTAAAGGAATAAAACCCAATGGCTTGGGAGCTTCTGGCAGCCCTGCAGTCCCAGGAAAGGCTGGCAGGACAGATGTGAGGAGACAAATAGCCGAAGTGCAAGGGTGATGCTCATGGTCCAGGGCGTGTGCTTGCTCTGCTGGGCTGAGCAAAGAGGAGGGACATGAATCTCACTTCTTCATTTCCAATGTTCATCTGAGCACTGGGCTGCTGAATTTTGCAAGGCAAACACCCTCTCCTGGTGAGCTCTTCTGTTTTTCATCCAATCCATATTTACTGGCCAGGAGAGTGGACTCAGTGAGGAGCTTTGAACCGCTGCCCCCATATCGGCTGCTGGCTAAAATCAAAGTAACAGCAGGGGCTCTCGGTTCCAAACATCTTGCAAATCCCCTGTATGACAACATGCAACAGTTTTGCTTCTCTACGTGGCATTTTCCCCTGTTGACGATGCAGAGTTGGGCTTTCTTTTGGATGCTGCAAGGATAAAGCAGCTCAGTGCTGCCCCAAACCCCTCCGACCGCAGTGATCAGATCTACGTAATCACCTCGATCCCTTTCTCCCACCTCAGCCAAGAGGTCTCCGGAGTCCGCGTTCATACAAGGTGATGATCTCCAGGCAATTTCACGGGCTGGAAGCGCAGGGATAAAATGTAGCTTCGTCATCCAAGCCAGGGAGAAAGTGTCATGTCTAATGAAACCTTGTTGCTCCAGTCGAGAGCCAAAATGTTTTGCAGGTGCTTGTTGCGAAGACGAGGACAGATAATGAATAAAACATGTTTGTGCTTTATTCTCCAGTAAATGTGACAAACTCAAATCTTATGGCTGGGGGAATGATATGAAATATGAGTTGGAGCGCATCTGAGACACTCATAACTAATCCAAGATGTTGGGCTGTGCGCTCTTGCTGCTACGGGGTATGGGTCGAGCCAGGTTTATAAGGGAGCAGGGAAACAGAGAGGGGCTGCAGTTATCTTTAAAAAGACAGCAGGATGTGACCTCTGGCTGCCGATGATATAATTCTGCACATTAAAGCAAGTGTTGTCTTCGTCTGCTCCGTCCAAACTGAGCTGACCCCATTGTTTCCGAGCCCTAAGGAGAAGTGAAAAGGGGAAAAACATTTTAGACGCCAAAGCTCATTACATTAAAACACACATGCTAAAAAGCCTCCAGAGCCCATCTGTATTATTAGCGCGCTGAGGTCAGCGCTGCGTGGAGCGGCCAACAACTGCAGGATGGCTTCAGGAGCGTTGATTTATCCCCGCACACAACCCCTGCACCCTGATGTCGTGCCCACACTTGGGTGCTTCACTCTTTTTGAGAACAAAGTCGTGATTCTCTGCAGGAAGTTTGCATTTTTCACTTGGTGCTCACAGAACTGAGTCTGGATGGAAAAAGGAGCTGGGAATTGTTTGGGTGGGCCCCTGGGGTGCAGTGGGTGCTCCCTGCACAGCCCTGGTGGCACTCACAAGGAGGAACACTCCAGTTTTGTACTCTGAATGCCCCAATTAGCCCAGTAATGCTTTTCTGATACATTTTCATCATGCTTGCACTTCCTCTTACATCATTACTCCAAACATTCCCCCGGAATACACCTACGTGTGGTCTAAATTAAGAGAATAAAGAGTTATGTACGTGCTGCAGGTCAGTGCTGGGCTCAGTGCTGCTGGCCCTTTTTCTCCATTGTGTTTTTCCTCCCCTTCACATATTCTGAACCTGGCCCCACGCTGCTTTGTCACTGCAAAACAAGAAAGCCAACTTTCAGTGCCATGACAAACCCCCAAAAAGCCTAAAAGCAGTTCAGAAAAAAGTGCTGACTTTGTAACACACGGGACCACTTCTCCAGCTCATTCAAAGCAACTTCCTCATTTATCTTCTTGTTAATTAGGGCAGAACTTTTGCTGCTCTGTGTTCAAGAGGATTCCACCTGTTGCACAGCAGGCAGCTGAAATCACAGGGAAGTGGAGCGTTCTGTATCTTTGCTCTGCACATCAACCTCTGCTGCCCAGAGATAGGCCCTGGGCTGAGGCCACGAGCGCTGAGAAAGAACAGTACTGAAAGCATGATATTCCCAGGTCCCAGCTTCCAAAATCAGGCAGGTTTAGAAATGCAAAACACAAAGTGTTGCACTCTGCACATCCTGACATGAACCCTCGCCCTCTGCTTTTTGCTGTTAACCTTCATGCTCTGAGCAGCTCCACCCACCCCGCACCTTGCAGAGCATTGCATTTCTTCCATGTTCAATGCCAACATCCCCTGCGAGCTGACTCAGAGCACTTCATCCCCACGGAAGACCCTGCTCTAACCACTTGTTCAAGTGTTTTTTCCCAGCAGGATCTCACAGCTGATCTCAGGTATTGCTTCACACAGCCCTGAGCCTCCGCTCTGAGCTCTTTCCCCTTCATTTCTGTCTGCAGATTCTCTGTATTCTTTAACCCAGATGGCTTTGCCCTGTCAAAAACATTAACTGTCAAAATGACTCCAGGCAGCTGCTCCGCCTCTCGCTTTTGGAGCTGTTCTTCTTTCCAAGAGGAAAGAACGAAGCGGTGAGTGGGGTTTCAAACCCACTGTGATTTGCCAAAAATCCATCAGCACCAAACGCAAGCATTGCAAGGAGGCCATTACCTGCCCAAGGAGCACTGTGCTGGGCAGCCAAAAAACTATGGAAAAGGTAAAATCCCAGGGAAATTATCATTCTTTTTATAGTGGAGCATGCTAGTTGCTAATTTGAGATGAGATGCATGCACAGGTGTTCATGCAAAGCCAGAACCTCTCTCTGAAGCTTACAAAGCATCTGGAGGGCAGAGATGCAGGAGTCGGCCCAGCCCACAGCGCAGGTGGTGCTATGGGAGCTGTGCAAGGTCAGCTGGGGGGCAAAAATCTCCCTTCGTGGGTACTTGGGCTGTGTGTGCCTGCATGCTCACGCGTCGGTGAGCTTATGGCTTATTTCTCAGTCCTCCTAGGGCAAAGAATAAAGTACGAGGACCCCACGCCAGCAGGTTTTTGGGGGACTTGAATCATCAGAGCCCTGTTTTGTTTTTAAGACTTTGCTCACTTTTATAGCCAGGACACAGAGAGGCTGTGAAAGGAGATGGCTTCCCCTCTGTTCTTCATTCCTTTTTGCAGCAAATTTTATTTATTCAGTTACTTTGGCAAGGTCCTTGTGGGAGCGGGTTGCTGGAGGTGCCGCGGCTGCAGTGAAATAGAGCAGGCAGCAATGACGCCAAACTCGCTTTGCAGGAGACAGCTCTGGTTTTAGTCTGTTTTCCTGCCACAGAAGCCAAACTCAAGCAAGCAGAGCTCAGAAAAGCATTTTAAAGAGTCACAGGTGGAAGAGTTTGAAAGCACTTTAATTGGCTTTTGAAATTGCCTTTAAATTGCCATTGAGCGATCTTCTCCAAGGCATCTTTCCCATTAGCCAAGTTCATTACAAAATTAACCTCTGCACCCCCACTGGCTTTTTGCCCTTTCCCCTTTCTTCCCTTTCTCGTGCTCAGTCTCTGTTAAAATTAAAAACTATGGAAGGCAGAAGGAGGAAGAGTAGAAAAGAAATGAACTCTCCAAAATGACAGAGGTGAGTTGGAAAATTTGAGCCATGAACGCATCCCCACAGCCATCCCTGCAGTATTTCTATAACTGAGCTTTCACTGCTGACTGCATTTCCTTCATTGCATGGATGAAAAAGGCTATTTCTTTCCATCTGTCTGAATCTATGGGCATCCATAGAGCTTCCATGGAGAACACCCTGGTGAAACAGGGGAGGAAAGAAAGCACCTTCATGAGCTCCATGACTGGTGAGAGATCAGCCCAGGCATTTTTGAGGTCCCTTTTCTCAACATTCCTTTCCTGGAAACGCCAATGCCAGCTGAGCTGAGCCATGCCAAGGCCCTCCCAATTTCCTGCAGCAGCCTGGCCCCCAGTTTCAGAGGTTATTTTCCTTCAGAGCAACAAGAAATAACAGAGCAAACTTCAGTTTTGCCAAAACACCGATGGCAAGTACACATTCACCCAGAAAGAAGTGCTATTTCTCCGTGCTTTCCTGGTCAGTGAACATCAAGAGAGAACAATTGAGAAGCAATTCCCTTTCCCTGGACATACAGGCCCTACAGCAGCTGCTGAGGATGCAGGGGAGAAGGAGGCCAAGGAAAGGAATTAAGCAAACTATTCCAAATGAGTAGGGAAGGTGCTGATAGATAACAATAAAGACAAAGCAAGTTAGAAGTGGGTCAGGGCAAGAAGTAGTTCCTCTCCCGCTAACAAATGTGTCTGGCCTGCTTCCATGATGAGCTCATATATCTGACAATATCCTCGCTTTAATGCTTTGCAGACCTCAGGTATATTATCCTACCCTGAGCCTGAACCCTTGGGGGCAGCCACGCCAGGGAGGGAAGTGGGAAGTGTGCACACTGCAGCAGGATGCTCACGGCAGAGGGATGGGGATGCCTACGGTGGTCGGAAAGGAATGGTGGGATGTTGGTGGTGCTGGGATGGGGATATTCATGGTGCTGGGATGTCGGTGGTGCTGGGATGGGGATGTTGGTGGTGGGATAGGGATATTCACAGTATTGTGATATCGGTCATGCTGGGATGGCAGTGTTGGTGATGCTGGGATGGGGATGTTAGTGGTGCTGGGATGGGGATGCCCGCGAGCCATGGACCAAGAGGTGGCGCTGACAGATCACTGTCAAGCAAAACACACTCTGAGCACTGGCAGCAGAGGAAGGCAGACAGATACCCAGCCCAGACATATTATTCTCTCTTATCTCCATGTGCTCAGGCTGGACGAGGAACTCTCAGGCACTGTATTTCATGTCTGTCTTGCGCAGAGCGTAGCATTCCTGAGAAGAAGGGGAGCTGCTGGTTGAGGAGCAACGCTCAGCATGTGGCACTCATCTCCCAGGTCTGAAGGCCACAGTCAAAAGCAGCTCTAATTAAATAAAATGGAGGGAAGTGTTCTTCCGGTAAAGAAAACATGATTTCTTACATAATTAGGAGACTAAGGGGGTTCAGTGGAAGTGAAAAACGCTAACTGTGCAGAAGAGGGAATGCAAATTATTTAGTTGCACATCTCAGGCTGTTTCTGGGGAGTTTTCATTGCTAACCACCCTAGGTATGGCATATGGAGGGGTGAAGCTCTGAGTGAATCCCTGACTCCAGGAGTTACATTTTGCTTCTTGGCAGCTTCCATTGGTTTTGCAGTTGCTGGGCTGCAAAGCACGTCTGATAAGAAGGTGACTGCAGGTGAAAACCAGCCCAGCACACTTCGGCTGCCTTTTCTTCAACATCTTAAAGCATATCTGGTGCTAGATGTCGGTCACTGGAAATCCCCACTGCCTAGTGAGACGCTTCTGCTGGGGCTCCTCTTTCAAACACCATAGGGGAAAGGACGGTGCAACTTCGTGTACAGCACTGCAGAGAACATAATCGGTCTTTCCAGTATGAGAATGCACTAAAACGTTGGGTAATAGTAAGAAAAAAGGCACAGAGGATGCTTATTTTGGGCAGCAGGCACGTGCACAGCTGTTGGGTAGCTTTGCAAGGAGTCCATCTTCTCAAGGCATCACAAGGGAGAATGAACCTCAGCCTCAGGACAGATGTTAGCAGCACAGTGAGCTCTCCTTGCCCAGCATCCGCCTAATGGGTACAAATCTGCCAATTAAGGGCTGATTAAGGTTTGTCTTTAAACACATCCTCAATACTCAGCAAAGTGCTCGCATGCATTTAGCTATTAGCAATAGGCTGTTTGGACAAGGTCGTTGTCCCTTTCATCTCAGGATCTCAAAGCACTTGATGAAACTTCGCTGCCTTTCTCTGTGGTAGGTAAAAGCTATAATGTTATTTTAATATCATGAACCTAATTTATAGGGATAAATTACAGTGGGAGATAAAGAGCACATGGATCCATGTGGATAAAAATAAAAATCCATATTGCCCCATTATCTGGCATTGGTTAAGCTTCTGCTTGTATAAGTTTTTTTGGCTAATTTCTCTCCTTTTTCTTTTTAATGAAATGCTATTTATTTATAGCTGAACGCCAACTTTGAAGCCAGAGCCAAGCATTTGGGGAGCTGCTCAGATAGGGCTCTTGAAAAGGAGAATTATGTCTGTTTCAGATGTTTTCAGAAGTTATTGTTTAAAAGCAATGAGAACTATGACATTTCTCCCAACTAACTTGCCCTCCCCTCATTATTTCTATGGGATGTGGACAAAGCAGATGTCTCCAGAGCTGGGAGAAGAAGTGGTGACAAGTGTGTGTGTGGGGAAAAGGCGCTGGGGAGGGGATCAGATGAAAGAGAATTTTAGTCAGGAAGCTTCAGAGGAACAACACTGGTGCAAAGAGTTCCCCAGTGCCACATCCCAATGCTCACAGGGTAGGAGATGCCCAAAGGTGGCCAGAGGACGTTTCAGCTTTCCCCCATAAAGCCACCTTCCCAGCAGCTGGCCACCTTTTGTGGTGTCCCATTGTCTCCCCTGGTAAGCCTTATGCATGTGAACTTCTCCAGGAATCCTGAACTGAGAGGGGCTGAGGAGGTGAAGCAGCTCTCAGAGGTCATTTTGGAGCTGTTTCTCTGCAGTGGATCAACAGGAGGGCACAGCTTACGAGCACAACTGCCCACCCCGGAAGCCTCCCAGCAGAGCTCTTCTACCACCTCACCTTGTGTTTGCAAGGCACAGAAAAGCACAAATTACACCACAGCTGAGAAAGAACTTGCAGCATCACTTCTTCCAGGTGATAACTCACTTCAAGCCAAACCCAAGACCAATGACAACACACGGAAACCTGAGGTTGCGTTTCTCTCGCAGTCCCAGCACCCCATCTGGATCAATTTCCCACTCACAAGCAGCACCACGGAAGCTATTTCTGGCCTCTTGTCCAATAACCAAACCATCCACACAGCCATGGGAAGCTCTTTGCCTGGGACCACTGCCTTTTGACGGAGAGACGAGGGGATTATTGTAAACTGGATTTTTCCATGGCTCCTGCTTTGCTGCCTGAATTACATCATGCCCTCCTGACCCACGATAAGGCAAGAGGCAGAAGAGCCTGACAGAGAGCCTTTGATAGCGCGGCGGGCTGTTGGCTCGCCTCCAGAGATGATTACAAGCGGCACATACCTTCATCGCATCGCATTCGGAGAGCAATTCCTGGAGGGTGATATAACTTCCTCCACTTAGAGGGGCTCATGTGGGGCTGGGACGGAGACAAGCTGGGGCTCTATCTCAGAGAACAGCAGTTTTTTTGAGGGACGAGAGGGGGAAGATGCGGGAACATCCTCCCACTTGTGTGTGTGGACAGATCAGGCATTATTTAGCAGTCTCCTGGGAAACGAGGCATTCTGCTGCCCCTTGATGGACTCCCCATCCTTAACCTATTCCCTGCTGCCCTATGATTACAAACACAAATCACATGGTTTGTTTTCTCCAGGTCAAAAGTGGTCAAGATAGTCTGCAACATTCGGAAGCAGAGGCTGATAACATTGTATTATTCCCCATGTCTTCCCGTAAATACTCCCTATTCATTCATTCTACAGACATAACCTACGCATCTCTGGAACCATTTTTCTCAGTCTGTTATCAGCACAGAGATGTTCACTTCTCTGGGACTTGCTGACAGCAAAACAAAGTCTTTAGAAAACAAAACTGGAGCAAAGCAGCATGCCGGCCAGAGGAGAAGCATCTTGGAAGATGCCCTGGCTGTGCATCTCAGCTCCATTCCCCATCCTGCAGCTATTTCTCCTTTGGTGGGACAGCCCTGCCTCACTTTCCTCTGCTCCTGCCTTTGTGTTGCTGCACTCCAGCCATGCTCTTCAGCAGCTACAACGAGACAAGGGTATGTTTCAGGATGAACGGGCTTCTTTCTTTTTTTTCCCCAATGGTTCAAAGTTGTTCAATTCAGGAACATGCAGGAGGAGACCACCCACATCTTCAAGAACTAATTCAGCAACAGGGGAGGGTAGTTTGGGTTTCCCCACTGCAGGTCCTTCTCCATTCTCTCCTGCGGAGAAGCTCAGCTGCCCTGGCCCTGCTCCCCATCACACACTGCAACATCAGCCACGTACTTACCCACACCCATTGCAGTTCTGTGTCAGCCCCTGCCTCCCTGTTACCACAGGCTCTCCAGAGCTTTCCCATCACCCAGCAGCTCAGGGTGCAGCAGTGGGTGCAGTCACAGAGCCCACAGCAACCCACTCGTTAGAAATACCAATGGTTACAGCCATGCTTGCTTCTATTTAATGTAACAGCACAGAAGAATGTTTCCTAAACAAAGCTGCAGTGTTTGTAAATGTCTCATTCAGTGCAACATGCCCACATCCCACATTCACCCTGCTACACAGGGCAAGGGGGGGAATAGGGGATCCAACCCTGTTTGAAGTGCAAATCTCAGCTCAGCCTTCACTCCAGAGCCATTAGCAGTGTGTCCATAATGCCCTAAGATCTCCAGTTGTTCCCCTGGAAATCTGAAAGCAATTAACACGCTTGAGAAAGGGAGGTAAATGAAAATGTGTTTGCCAGTTTTGCCAGATGTGAGGCCAGTGTCAGGGACAGATTTTATTATTCTATAAATACCAGGGGCAGAAGGTTGTTATTAGCCACTCCATAATTAATACAATGTGCAATGGTCTCAGACATGGCCCACCACTTAATGTCCAATTAATAGCATGCTGCCCTCCTGAGCACATGTTAAACTCCCCAGATGTTGCACAAAGTCAGAAGTGCAGGCAGAAGGATCCCCAAACGTGGTCCTGAGCTCAGAGGACAAGTTTATCGGAGAACAGATGATGTTACATACTGCAGACATCAAAGGCTGCATGAGCACATTTCTGCACATATTCAGTATGCATGCAAGGAATGCCTAATGTGAGCTCACAGACCAGATATCTGTGTATTAAAGGCAGCTAAGTGAACAAATCCCAGATTTGCAGTTAGCCAATGCATGCTAATAACCTGCTTTCCTGCTCTATCAGCACAGCAGAAAGCCCCGGCATATCTGCATGTCCAAGGGCACAGCCTTCCAATGGCAAAAGTCACTGCTCTCTGCAGCACAAGATGCAAAAAAGTTCTGCTAAGCTGTACTGATGTTGTTGAGAAAGCACTTCTACAAATGGGTGCCCCTCTTCCAGTGAGCCAAAAGTCTCTGGGGCTGGAGATATGGAGGAGAAAGTAAAGTGAACCAAAAAAAAGGGTGGATTTTCAAAGCAAAGCAAAGAGTAATTTGAGATGTGGGTCTTTGGACGGTGGTGTGAAGGTGGATGGGGTGGTGCTATGACTGATGAACGGGGTTAGTGTTGGGCTGGGGAGAAGAGCTCGTGTTAGTGAAGGGAAAGCTATTCCCACAGCTCTCCGATGTGTTATTATGGACAAAAGGGGGAAATCCTTCACCCTGATAGGGGAAATCAGTGGCTTTTGGTGCTGGCTGTATGGAAAAGCTCAGTGGGGATTGTGATACATTCATTACACAGTGGGTTTGTGTGTGGTAGCAGAAATGGAACAGGAGCCCCAGCCCTGAGCAGCGCATAACATTGCTGCCAAAGTGGCCAGAAGGGCTGAAAGGTGGGAGACCACAGACCAGCAGCAGAGCAAGCAAATGCAACACCACTGTCCGTGTTTCTTCCCAACTCGCTGTGCATACATCCGGTGTCCTCCACATGTACACCATCCCATGGAGGATGACTTGCAGGCTGAGCACCCGCTGCGATGGGTTTGCTTCCCGGTGCTGAGGTGGGAGAGAGCGTAAGTTGCAGTGCAGCTCACTCAAGTGATTTATTTTATTGCATGTGTGTAAAAGAGTCTTGGCGCTTCACAGAGGGGTCACTGCCAACTTCAGGCTAGCCAAGCTAGACCCTGGTGTAAAATGAGATGGATGAACAAGAACATTTTTCCATAATAACAGAGTGAGAGATGCAAGCGATACTCCTCAGACATCCATCCTTAATTCCTTGACCTCTGAGCTGTCTGGCAGACGGCCCCTGTGATGAGTAGAGGTGATAAAAGTGCTTGCCAAGCCCTCACTTCTCAGCTCCATCTGGACTATCCAGCAGCAAGCACTTGTGTCCCCCCAGGGCCATGTTTCCAAGCTGTTCCCACGTGCTGTGTTGAGACAAGCTGGGTGACACCTCTTGGATGAGGATCAAGTTGGGTCCAGCAAACTGATCCCCATGCTGAAGCATCCACTGCATCCTTCCTTCCTTGCTGGACACTCAGCTTTTCTAAAAATAAAATACTGAGTCTACTGTAAGCTATAGCTCTGAGCCTAGAACTCCTAAAGCTCCTAAATTCCTACAGCTTACAAAATATCTGATGGATGAGACCAGCTGGGTCACCAAGGGGTTGCAGAAGAGCATACAAAGCCATGCATGCTGAGGTCTTCAAGGGCAAAAAGGAAATCTTCCATCACTGCACTGGCACAACAATCTGAGCTGTGTTGGCCAAAGAATACCCATCCCCCAGTGGGGCTCCTCTGATTCCTCTTGTTTACATCCCACAAATACTTTTGGGCTGTTCTCATGCTCTGGCATAGGCATCACCAAAGTGGAGGGGAGAAGCTCTGGGCAGTGTATGGGGCTGTGCATGGGGCTGCTTGGGCTCTCCTGCTTCTGGTTCTTAGAAGCCTTGGGGTTAACAGTCAATGGAAACTGAGATTTGGCACCAAGGGAATGGAGGCTTCTGGGAAATACATGTTGTTTCCCGGTCTGCTTGACGAGCACTTAGGGTATGGGTGTTTAATCTGGACCTAAGTCGTGCTGCTCCAGCTGGTGATAAACAGCCTGTTCATTTTCCATCCCCATTGCGCTGAGGTGAGCCCATCAACAGCATTTCCTCTCTGCAGTCTGCAGGTGCTGCAGAGCCCTTCACTACCTCGCTCTTTTCCTCTTTTCTGCCATTTGCTGTTGTGCATGGGTACAAAAATTGCATATGCCATGTAACAGGATAGGATGCATCCCCTGCTGCTGACAGTAATCCCATGGGTATCACTGCCTTGCTGCACTCAGCCCTCATTTCATGCCACTGCCAATCTCAAGCAGCTTCAGGGCTGTAACTCTGTTAACAGGGTCAGAATCTGGCAAGCACTTTCTCTTCTCTTCTCTCTCTCTCTTTTTTTTTTTTTTTGGCAAGATGCATCCATTCCCCTGGCCACAGGGCTGGGAGCAGCAGAAGGATCCTGCAAGTGGAGCAGCGCTCAGGGGAGGAAGGCATTGGGATGTGACGAGGTTATCTCTTTAACAGGTTTCTCCTGTCCTCCAAACATATGTGCAGTAACACATCTCTGGAAAATATGTGAGTGGGTGAGTTTGGACTTGTCTCTTTCCCAGATGGGACTTTACACAGCCCACATCACAAAACCATCAGACATGGTTTGACAGAGCTGCCAGCATCCCCATCCCTTTATCAGAGGCCCAGAAATGTCCATATGATCCCTCCTCTCCCTCAAACCTCCTTTTTGTTCTCATTTGCAAGCAGGAAATGTGTTGGCAAAAGGGTTTGGCCAGGGCAGAAAAAAAAAATAAAAGAGAGAGAGGAAGAAAGCTTCAAAAGGGGAATGGGAGTAAAAAGGAGAAAAGGGGCTAAATTACCACCGAACATGCAGCACTGAAGCTGGTACCCCTGAAGGGCACAGCTATCTGTGCTCACATCCAGAGCAACCAAAACCAGCTGGTTTTGCCCCCTTTTCCAAGATCAGCTATGCACTGCAAGGTTGCTTGCAGCATCTTCCCAGTCCCCTCCTGCTGCCGATAGAGCACAGGGAGATGCTCGTGGGTTGCACAGCCCCAACAGGTCCCAGCAGCATCCCCTAAGACAAGCAGGACTCCGGCCCTCTCCAGCACACAGCCCAGGTTCCTTAGGGCTGTTGCTTAATAAGAAGCACTCGGCAGACTGAGCCCTTCTGCATCTGCTGTGCTGAGAGCAAAGTGACATCTGAATTCCACAGCCCACAGCTGGGAAGCATTTCACCAGCTCCAGAGATTGTTCTGGTGTAAAGAGCTATTTCCCTGCAAACAACCGAGCGTAATTCTTAGGAAAACCATCTGAGTCCTTGGCCTTAGCTCAAAACACATTAGAAAATCAAAAGCATTTATTTTATCCCATTTTTCTCCTGGGCTTTGTTCAATACTATCCAGAACGAGTAGGCTTAATAGACTTTGCCTTGTGACTGCAGACACCTTACATAGCTTTGCTTTTTCATCACACATGAACTCCGACATTCATCATCTGAAATTCGGTTAGTAGCATGTTCTCATTCACTAGTCCTCTATTTGCATTTTGTCCACTGTTCCTTAATTAATTTGGTATGTCAGGGCTTATAAATCACTGAATTCATTAACTGTTTGAGTCTCACTTTGCCCCCCAAAACCTCTAAGTAGAAGTCCCATTTAGGTCCTGCCAGAGGTGGTAATGCACTGAACAGCCCCTCGTGCTAAGGCTGGCTGTGCTCTAAGATGCTCAGTTGCTCAAACACAGCAGGTTGTGTGGAGGTGGATGGGGTGCAGGAAGGAAACTCTTCACAGGCTCAGATCAAACTTACAATTAGGCAAAATCTGGCAACAAAAAAAGAGCCCAGACCATCCATTCCGTGTCATGCTGTTTTCCAAAAGAATGTTTGGGTTGTTTTTTTTTTTTTTCGACTTTCAAGGATATTTCGGTCTTAAAAATGGAGCCAGAACAGCAGGATTTACTCCTGCACCAAAAAAATCCTCCTTAAGGTCAAAAGAACTATTTGCTAACTTCCGAAAACAAATTAATTTGGCCCATTGGCACCAGTTGTGTATGGTTTGACCTGAGCTGACCTCTGCTTGGCTCCTTCCCCCCTCACTGATGCTTTCCATCCTGTGCTTGGGTTCTCATCTCCCGATGGCTGCAGGGACTTTGGCTGGCAGTGCTGGAGCACATCTCCAATGGGGGTTGGGAGCACCCAGATTTGAGGTGGGCTGAAACCTGGCAGATTCACACCAATCTGGAGGCACGCTCGGTCTTCTACACTGCAGAAATGCTGTCAGGGTGACAAGCATCTTCCAGGACTAAAAGCACCAGCAGCACTAAGCACAGCAGTCCATATCCAAGCTCCTAAAACCTCTTCTTCCCTGTTTCTCTGTGTTTCTTAAAAAGCAGAATTGCACTGCTTTCCAAGGAGAGAGCAATTTTAACCTCAATCTGAATAGAACAGATGCTGCTATTACTGGATTTTTCCTCCATAAACAACATCAAGCGAGTCCATCATAGATGCAATAGGAGCATGATGGGATTTCTTCCGTATTTTCAGACACTGAACACCTTGATGCTTCCTACAGCAGGCAGGCTCCCTTACAGTCCCTTTCAGCCAAAAGCCCAAACTTGGAATTGAGCTCACAGGGATTTTCGGAGCATTCTATGCTTTG
The DNA here is from genome assembly GCA_028571105.1 of Tragopan temminckii. Lineage (NCBI taxonomy): Eukaryota > Metazoa > Chordata > Aves > Galliformes > Phasianidae > Tragopan > Tragopan temminckii. The sequence goes on from JAOWBP010004605.1 coordinate 884,539, forward strand.
GGGTTGGGTGGGGTATTTTTTCCACTCTTTCAGAAAATTATTAGTTTTTAACTAACTTGCCACCAACCAAAAGACAAATTTTCTTTGAATGTCAAAACAGGATGTTTTTGACAATTTCAGGACATTCTGAATGATATTTTTTGTCTTTTTGAAACAGGAAACCTATTTGAAAGCCCTTTCCTGCATGCAGTTTCAATTGTGACAAAACCAGCAGTTTTCTGACAAAGTTGTGTTGTTTTGGTTGCAAGGGTTTTTTCCAAAAAAAAGGATGCCATTCCTGAAAATGAAGAACTCTCTGCCAGGAGGCTCAGTGCTACAGCTGGGTGTGGGTTTCTGCCCCTTGAACAGCCCACAAATAGATAACATCATATCTGAAGTACTGTGGCAGCTGGGTGGTGGGGAAGGGAAAAGTTGCCGTGGATGTATGGAGACCAAGACCATGGCAAGAAAGCCATTAAATGTGTCCATGACATATTGCAATCCAGACATCTCCAATTGTGTTCCCCAAAGTGGGCAGGCAGCACCTCGAAGGTTCAGGAGGGAAAGGAGGTGGAGGTGGGTGGTGAAGAAGGCCTGGTGTAACACGGTGCTACTCAAAATGCTCAACTCTTGATGAGGAACCGAAACAATATTTGCAAGTCAAATGCTTTCCTCCTCTTGCACACAGAGAGAAATGTGGCTTGATGGATCAAGGAGGGCAGGAGGTGCTAAAAGAGTGGCTGGGGGGTTCCTGGTGGCTAAACAATAGGTCTAGTACAGGAAGAAGAGAAATAACCTGGTTTATGCATGGGCATATGCATGCTAAGGCATCAGTCTTCTGTTTGATTAGAAATGGCCTGGCTTCAAGCCATTGCCACCTTGCTTGGTTCACATTTGCTCCTCAGCTGTGGAGGGCCATTTGTTTCCCTGAGATGTCCTTCCTAGAGGAAGTGTTGTAGTTGAAGATGGCCTGGGCATGACATGCACACAGCCACGGGAGGATGCCGTGAACACCCAGCTCTGTCCAACCCCAAGGTAACATACTGACCACACATGAGCCTCTGTGGGGCAGCAAGACCTCAAAACTGATAGCAGTGAGCAAAGTAAAATAGCCATTGAATGTCAAGCATGTCTTCTGTATTGCTGGGTGGTCTGGAAATTATGGTTTCAATACGATGCATACGCAATACTTTGCATTCATCTTCTATATTTTTGCCAGGCTTTTGTGGTGACTTGCAAGAGAAGTCTATGTCAGAAGGAATGCAATGAAATACTCATTCCTTCTGCTAAGGAAATTCGGAGAAAGGCAGGAAGAAGGGACCAAATATGTTATCAAGACAGGAAGATAAGCCCTGCTCATTGCATTTGTATTTCTGTGACCCAGCGCAGAGAGAGGAGAGGTCTGGCTCCTCACCACCAGTCTGATACAGCAGAATTAGCAGAGCCCTAAAGAGCAGGGAGACACAAGAAACTCTACAAGGGAGAGAAATGTGGGTTTACTTGAATTTTGACGAAAGGAGAACATTGCAACAAGAAATACATCGCTCAGACAGAGCCGTCGCTAAGTGGCACTGACTGGCTGAATTAATGCTCCAATGCTCCCCATCAAAAATGTCTATGGGAGTGCAAAGCACTAATAAAATTGTTCCCCAGATGGGATTTTCAGGCTCCTTTTTCCTTGTCTTTCATCTAATTTGATTAACTTAGCTCATTTCCTGTTCTCCCTGTGATCTCGCTTATGAGATGTGCAATCACAGGTTTTATTGCAGCCTGATTAGGATCAGTAAATGACAGGAGAGAGCTCTGCAAGCACGACCTCGGCCAGCTCAGTGGTGTGGTCGGCTGCTTCCATGTCCCCTCAATCCCCCAGCTATGTCTCTGCACCCCAGCTGGGAAATGAAGTGGCCCAGGTAGCAGGAGCATCTCAGGGCTGCTGCTTACAGGCTATGGGCAGCTTGAAGAATCATAGTCATTAAGGTTGGGAAGCACCTCTCAGATTCCCTATCCAACCCCAGCCCACCCCACCGTGCCCAGTGCCCACATCCCTCAATGCCACATCCGCAGGGATGACCCCCCACTCCCTGGGCAGCTGTAGTCAGTGTAGTACCACTCTTCCAGAGAAGTAATTGTTCCTAATATCCAACCAACTTGTCCACTGCAGGTGGGAATGCTGTCCCAAACAACACCCTGATGCGTTGGATACATCCCAAATTTTCTTCTCCCACTTTCTTTTTTGGGGTACCCATTTTACTTCATGCAGAGTATCAATGTGCAGAGGAAGGGGATTGGGTACTGCTCCCAGCCTTGTTATCAGCTCTGACCTTACTGTTTAAACAACTTTAAGCCTTCAAAAAATAAATACACCAGGAGAGTTTGGCTTTATTCAGCTCCCTGCCTGGCAGCGCTCCTAAAACATCCAGGAGTTCTCGCAGAGCTATTTAGCATAATATTTGACACTTCTATCACTTCTTTCATCCTAAAGTGCTTCTCCAACACAAGACCACCGTTGGAGTCAAACCTCTGGTGGGATAGCAGGGTTTTTCCCTAGAGACCAAATCCCACACCAGCTTGGGACCCCCGGCTTCTGAGCACCTCAGTGCCGTAAAATCAGTGAGAGCTCAGCACACTGAACATCTGTGAGGACACAGCTAGGATGATACTACTACAAAAAGACAGTGGTGCTGCTTTGGGGAGCATCTTGGAAGGTTCTAGAGCCTGGGACCACGGGCTTGAGGTTGGGTTTTGTCTGAAGGTGGTCTTTGTATTGAAAATGACTTAGAATTTGTGCATCTCAGTCCTTTAGTTGTTTTCTCCAGGAGAACGGTGGCTTTGGGAATGGAAAAAATGTGTCACTGGGCAGAGTGATACTCTGTGGGCTTTGGGAGCAGTGTTAGTACTGGAAGTGGCACCACGTGTTCAGGGAGGATCCTGAGATGCACATTTGCAAATTGAGGCAGAATTGTCAGCAAAAATCAGGCAAATCTGTACAAGCTAAAGCCAGAACTCTCTGCAGGAGCTCTCCTCCTCCTCCAGACATTCAGGTATTGCCCAGCCCTGGAAGCTGTCAGGCATGTGGAAATGGGTTCTGTCTGATGTTAAGCCGGACAGAAGGGTTTTATGAGCAAAATGCAAACAGGATTGCAACTGGGATTGGAGCGTGTGTGGTGGGAGAGCAGGACACAGAGGGGACAGCCCTGGGGGGCTGGGGGAAAGAAATTCAGCACATTAACCCTTGCACCACTGAGTGGTGGAACCACTGGAAGGCCAAATTCCCCCCTTGCCCCATCCAGGCTCTCACTAGTTGGGTGCTGGAGGAGAAAGCAGTGTGCATGCAAAGCTATCTGTACTGGAAGGTTCATTGGAGAAGGATGACAGCCCCGTGCTAATGGGATTGGGGATGGGGAATGTGCAGTGCAGTCGTGAGCTGCCTGCACAGCCTGGGCTGAAGTTGAAGGGAAGGCAATTATCTGATTACAGGCTAATGAAGGACAATTGAAATGGATAAGCCCTGCTGGAAAACCAAACAAGGCCAACCGTGGAGTTTCTAGGGAGAAAAATGATGACTTCATGTGAAGGACCTAGGAGGAGAAAGGGAGGCTGCAGACCCCCACCACACCGTAGAACCGCAGAACAGTTGGGATGGAAGTGGTCTTGATGCCCCCCAGCCACAATCCATGCCATGGGCTGGTTGCCCCGCACCAGTTCTTGTCTGCCCAGGGCTCCATCCTGTGCCATGGGCACCTCCAGGGATGGGGCAGCCTCACACTGTGTGTACACACATGCTCACACACCTCTGACTCCATTAACACAAGGCAACAAATTCTCACGGTCCGTGCAAAAAAAGGGTGAATACAAATTGCATTCTGCTCCCTTATATCCCACCTTCCCCCCTGTTGCATTTTTCCAGCCACAGCAACTCAGCCATAACACTGAGGTTTCTGAGCCCCCATGCAGAGCCACAAAATGATGTTTAATGTGTCTGACATGGGAGCAGGTGATTAATTTGTCTGGGGGCACAGGGGTACAGCCTGTATTGCAACACAGTGCTGCTCCTTTCATCCTCAGTTGTGGGAGCGAACCAACATGCCCTCAGAAGAAATGTTACCTACTTATTTGCTTTATTTAATAAATACAGTTCATCCTTCAGAATTGGCTGGCCTCAGCCTAAGCTGACCTCCTGCATGAATAGATGTCATGTTTGGGAGAAGCCAAGAGCTGTTCAGGCTCTGAATGCAACCCAACAGCATTGCTGCTTGCCTGCATTCTTGAGTGCAGGTGGAGATGCTGTGCAGTACAGGGGGATGAGCGGGGTGTCTGCCTGTGGGCAGAGGGATGGCTGAAGGCCTGGCCTGGGTTATCCGTCCCCAGCAAGCAGCTGGGTTATTTCTGCTGCAGGGAGATAGAAAGTTGTAAACGTGTCCAAGTCAGGTGCACTGGAGATATATTTCCTGGAGACAGGTGAAATGCTCACTGGCGGGAGCTGAACCGCACAGCCGTCAAACAGCGGTGCTTGGAGCTGCTTGGGCTGCTCACTGCCACTAATTGGGTGGATGACATCCACAGGGGGAAATGCTGTACTCCCATTTGCACCTTACAGCCATCCTTTTTTCTGTCTCCAAGCCATTCCACTATCTCAAATGGAGGAAAGGTCCTCAGTGAGTATTTTGCCCCCCCTCCCTGCCATGAGCATCCCTTTTCCCAACAGCAACACGAGCAGAAGAAGCAAACTAAGCACCCCAAGGCAAAGGCTGGTGCAGCCGAGCCCCCGGGTGGGACGTACAGCCAGGAGGGGGGCTGTGTGGGGCTGATAACACTGCCGGAAACCCATCAGAGACACTCGGCCCCAGCCCTCTGCCTCTCATCAAAATTACCTGCCAAAGGAGGCTCCGCTCCAGCCCTGCACCTTGTCAGCTTTTATGGTAATAGGAAACAGCTGCTCGTGGGGGATGGCGACACGCAAGTGAAAGCAAGGGGAGCCGGCGGGGGGAAGGAGCCATTCATAATTTTTGCTCCTTGCGCAAGGCTGCAGCACGAGGCAGAGTTGGAGAGGAGGTGGGGATGCTTCCCCCCGTCCTGGGGCTGGCTCTCACCACACATCCACCTGGTTGGAGGAAAAGGGTTCCCACCCAGCATGGAGCTCCCCAGCAACAAGGTCATGTCCAGGAGATGGGCTTAAAGTTTTACTCTGCTCTAAAAAATAGGCTTTCCACACTCAAAACTTCCTACATCACCTCTCTGCACGAATCTCCAGGAGTCTGAATACCCAGGCTCACTTCTGGATGCTACAGCATCATGTGCCTGCATCATCCTGCATCCAACCCCACAGCATCCCACATCTCAGTCCCACAGCATCCTGTATCCCAGCCACACAGCATCCCAAAGTTTGTGCGTTCACAGAGGATTTACACTTGTGCCCAGGATGAGGTTCTGGGAAGGGCAGGACTGCTAAGGAAGCAGCTCCGTAATCAGGTTAGCCGCGCTCATTTTCAGGAACAGGTTGCTGCTAACAAGTTTTAATTAAAACCATCTTCATGGTGTCAGCAAGTTGAAATAAAGGGCAGCTATTAATATCAAAGGTAGCTCTGCCTGCTGCACCAGTGGATACAGAGGGGCCATCTTCAAGTATTTCAGCTTGGTGTGGAATCAAGCAAAATTTGAATGCAGGAGAGGATGGGCTGGAGTGTGTCAGGAAAGTGTCTCCTACAGCCATGGCTTAATGCTCCTCCAGGGCTCCAAACCACTCGTGGCAGTAGAAGGAGAAAGAGTTTTCCTGCCACAACCTCAAATTCACCTGGACAGAGTTCTTGGGCTTGCAAGCAGGTTTTGGGCATAGAAAAAAGCCTCTGTCTTCCTTCTCCTTGCAGCTGGATCAGGTTCAGGGGTTGTATGAATAAGGGACACAGTTCACCAGGAGAGGAAATTCTGGTTCAGTCCACCAGTGGAAAACAAATACTGAACTCCAAGGGCTCCTTTTTGTGCCATTTTCCCACTTAAGCCTGGATACAAAAAGAGCTACAATGCTGTGTTTCTCATTGTGGAAATGCAATGTTTCCATTTTTGCTCCAAAACCATACCTCCAGCTCTTTCTTCCTTTGCTCACAGATCTGTCTCCTTGCTTCCTCTGCAAGGCTGTGTGGAAACAACTGCAGAAGGAACATGGGCATGAGCATCACTTGATGCCCAAGGACCCAAATGAAAAGACCTTGCTTTGTTATTAAGAGAAAAACCTGCTGGAATGGTTTTCTTCAGCCCAAGAAGCTTTGGAGCAGGGCAGGGGATGGGTTTTGTCCACACACGGTGCCTTTAAGACCCCGGACATCAACGAAAGCCTGGCTGTTCCCATCGCTGGTGGGAGCAGCAGCAATTGGAAGCAGATGCTGGCAGCAGCAGCTCAGTGCCCGGGGCACTGCAAGGGGCTCAAGCAGGAGGGGCCAAGCACACAGCCCCCCAGGATCCTAACCCAAACCAGATGGGAGGGGATGGCTTATATTGGGGCTCAGGCCATTAAAATGGATCGTCTGCCGAAAGGGAGCTGAGATGTCCTGGGGAAAGAGGACGGAACTGGGGAGAGAGCACCTAGAGATGGGATTTGCATCATCTCCTTTGCAGGGGGGCTCAGGCAGTGCTGAAAAATGCAGGGCTGGCTCGCAGGGTGCTGGCGTGCAGCTAAACTCAGCAGGTTGAGCTGCTGCTGGACCTTGCAGGAGGGATTTTGTCTGCAGCTGGATCACACCCAGCAGTAGGACTGCTCCAGGCACTCGTCTGGACAGCAAGAACTGCAGGGCTGCTTCCAGCCTGGGAATCAGAGCTAATCCACTCTTGTTTCCCAGCCCTGACATATTGCGGGTTGATGGTACACAGGTCTGCCCGTGCATTTGCTTCCCATTGCTCATCCAGGGAGCAGTGCTCCTGTAGCATGAGCATCACCCTCCCTGCCTGCTGCAAGCTGTGATTACACATGGGAAAAAATGCAAGGAGACGTCCTGCTGCCCTCATACTGGGGGAAAACTTTTGGGTTTTGTGGCTGGGATGGAAGGCAGCAGCCTTGTGAGCTCCGTGCCTCTTGCTTGGACACCCCAGGGAGGGTTCTGGGGCTGGTAGATGTATTGCCACACAGTATGATCTTATAGAAAGCTCCTCTAAAAACACGGCGTAATTTCCTCTTTTTACCTTTCTGTTCAGAAAAAGCAGAGGAAATGGTGTGTGTAACTACGTCACCACAGGGGCTGATCTCTATCTACGCCACACATGTTGCAGGCACTTGCCTATCTGTGGGAGAAGCTGCTGTTCTCACAGCATGGCGTGGTGCAGGAGCAGCAGCACACCTGTGCACAGTGGCTTTGTTGGAAACTTCATTCTGGGGCTCTGTAGTCCAAATCTGGAAATGCAACAAGAATGCAGTCTTCACACAATGTTTGTTTGGTTGTTTGTTTATTGCTGACAGTCCTTTGCAAATAATAATAATAATAATTTTGCTTTGCCTGCGTGAGGCTGGGACTCTGTTCCATGCATGCACGCTTCCCTCCCCCCAATCCCTTTCCAAACCAGTCTTGGAAAAGAACAAAATCACGGAATTAGCCCAGTTAATCAGGTGAGCTTCTGACGCACCTCATTTATCTTTCTTTCGAGGCTGAGCCTGGGAGACCCAAAAATGGGATTAAGTGCAACGATAAACAAAAGATCCCAGACGGCCCAGAGATTTGTGGGTTTTCCCCTGGTCTGAACTCTGGGCTGTGCAGCCCAACATTTGCTTTTTATTTCTGAAGAAGAGGAAGTGACGAATTGGGCTTTCTGCCACACTTCAGTGACCGATTGAAACAGCCTGGTTGAGAGGGGACGAAGGTCAGGCAAGGTGATGAGTGCGGCTCTGCTCCGTGCTGGGAATAAAAGAAGGGTTTTATCCACTCTGCCTCTGCTCCTCCCTGCATCCCCCTGACTGGCAAGGCAAGGAGCTCACAGCAGGCTTATACAGGGCTCAAGGTTGTGGGGAAAGCAGGGGAGGATGCTGCAGCTCTCACGGACTGCCTGCAGACACCGGTGGCCGCATCCATCCATCACCCCAGCCCTCGTGTGCAATCCATCACTCGCAGGAGCCCTCTCCACCAGCAGCATCCTCCTGATGCCTCACAGACACACAGCTCACCCTTCTCCCCCCGATTCTGTGCCCTTAAATTCATCCGAAACTGTGTTTGCTGCTAAAGAAAAGAATTCCTTTCCTTGCAAACTTTCCCACCAGCTTTTGGTACTGGTGTTCATTTGAGTGCTGCGGAGCTGCTGGCTGCACTGAACGTAAGCAGCAAGGCAAAGCTGCTGTGTGTCTGGAGGTTGTCACATTAAATGGAAATACAGTCCTATCCTGCAGTCCTTCTGGTTTGGGGATAAGTGAAAGTCCTCAGCGAGGATTATGAGACACGAAGACAGAGGGTTTCAAAGCCAGCGAACTAAGTGAAATTGTTCTAGCAGTTTTCTCTTTTTGCGTTTGGCTTTTTTCCCCCCAAATGAAATATGGTCCTTCATCTGGAATTTCCTGAGAGGAGCATAGAAACCCATAGTCATGGTTTGAAAAATGACAATTAATCTCCTTAATTCCGTATTTTGAAGGAAAACCTGTTTTGCTGGTTTTTTAAAATGATTCATTAAAAAAAAAAAAAAAAAAAAAAAAAGGAAAGAAACAAATTCCACATGGGCAGCAACAGCATCTCTCCACTTCTGGCAATCAGCTCCTGAGAGCTGCAGCCTTATCCCTGGGGCTCCTAAAGCAGCAGGCATGGGGTTACGATTCTCCTTCTCCCTTGTTGAGGGTTTGGGCTTCACCCCTGGCAGTAGAAATGGGGCTGGAAGGCTTTATGGCAGTGCATTGCCTCTGTGCTGCGCTGGCCCCAAAATCCATCTCGGAGGGCTTCGCTTTCAGCATGGATCCTCCACTTAGGCAAAACAAGTACAGAGCAGAAGAGAAAATCTTGGGGTCCCTTTTGGCATGGTCACAGCTCTCCTAGCACTCAGATCCCCTCCCTTCAGATCGACGTTTTCAACTTCAGCTTGTTTTAAAGGAGCCCTGGCTTGCACACCCAACCCAAAAGAAGGAGAGGCATCTCCACCACTGCAGCCACTAGATGGTGCCAAGAGAAAGAACGTGGGAGAAACAGGGGGCAGGAAGAGGAGGGCACCCAAAAATCCCCTGCCTCCCAAAAACCACGGGGTGAGGGACATCCTCAGCAGATGATGATGCGATGCTTGGAAAGAGGGAGATTTCTGCACCATCGCAAAGGAAACGTGTGCAGGGATGGGACCTGGAGTTTGTGCATGGAAATAGGGTTGGGGTGTGGGATGTGATTCTATGACACGGATGCACGGGGTGGGCCTGCAGGTATCGCAGCCTCCGTGCCCTGTGTGGAGTATAGGAGAGTTCGGGGAGCATCTGAGCTGTATCTCCAGATCACAAGAAAACGTCATGTGGCTTTGTTTCAATGAAAGCTAGAAGTTTGAAAAAAAAACTCCAAAGCTGAGTGAAGTTTCTCTGTATCTGTCAGCCTGCTGAGTTTACCCATCTTTGCCAGGTCGTATGACTTTGGTTTGAGTCTCACACTATTTCTGGTTCTCCTGACTGCCCCGATTCCCGGAATCCCTAGTGTGATAGAGATGAGACTAAGGTTTCTTTTCTTTTTTTCTTAATTTAGGAGGTTTCTAGACCTGTCCGAGCCGGCTCCATCTCAAAAACATGACCTTGAGGCACCCCAGGGGCTCAGAAAGTCATGGCTGTTCCAAGAGGATGCATAAAATGCGCTCATGAGCTTCGGGTCCTCTCCATGCCAGAAGGGTTCTCAATGGGTTTGCATTTATTTTTCAGTGTTCATTTGCCCTAGGAGGAATCCTGGGGCTCGGTGGGGTTGGACTCAGCACCCTGAGCTGTGCGTTCACATACAAAGGCTCTGACTTCCAAACGGGCACCGGAAGAGCCCAGAAGAGCAGAAAAAAGCAGAAATATTGGATTTTCTGTGGTTCATCCCCTCCTGTGCCTTAACAGAGGTCAACAAGCAATGCCATGGCACATATGGAGGTGGGGGATGGGATCTATATAATGTTCTTCTGTGGAAACTGAGGCATGGAGGGCTTGGGCTGCACTGAGTCACAGCTCCTGGATGAAAGCAAAGGAGCCAAAAACCACTTACCCACGTTTTCTACCTAATAGGGAAGAAAAAGTTGCCTGCAGCATGAGCATTTCTCTGCCTCCTTTCCTCTTTGTCACTTCCAGGTCTGAAAAATCAACGCCAAAGCAGCACTGGGCCAGTTTCTCCCCTAAATGTTTCCAGAATTTGAGAATTTCTTCCCTCTCCCTTTCTTTCCCCTCCTTTATCCTGCAGTCAGTACCAAGGGGGTGGAAGAGCAACACGTTTCCAGAGATGAAACAACTTGTTCATCATGCCAAAGCGAAACCCTCATTCAGACAGAGCTCAACAAGGTGCAGTGATGCACCACAGTTTGGCAGCTAAAACCAAACCTAAAGGAGCTCAAAGCCTCCGTTAGGGCCTGACCTGCGGCGTGCTGCCGTGACCACGCCGAGCATCCTCCTCCTCCTCACCTCTCCATTACTGGGAGCCAGCTGCAGCCTGTAGGAGAAAATGCCCCTGTCACGGCTCTCTGCGCTGTGTTATTGTTAGTGTTACATTACAAATCCCGTTTCCATGCCGAGGTCCCGGGGGGGTCATAAACAGGGGAGGTCAGGACCCTGCCAATAAACAGGCCCCCGGCCCCAGGGCGGCCTCCCCGCCGCGCTGCAGGCAGCATTTACCTCCAGCACCCCAGCCCTGCATCCCAGCCACGTAGCATCCTCGCCACGAAGCCCAGAATCCTCTCAAATCCCCCTTTAGCACAGCACAGCAGCCATGCAGGATGGCTGGCATTGCTTCCAGCTGCTTGCAGCGCAATCTATAATTAACAACCTTGTGGAGATGCAGCTTTTAAAAATAGGCACGAGCAGGAATTGTTTCCCCTCTTCATTAGTGTATGTGTTTGGCTGGTGTTGCTTAGTGGCAGCTTCAGCCAAACATTGTTGTCTAGAGCAGATTTGGTGCACAGCTTGGCGGTGAATTGTAGGTGTGGAACGCACTTCACGGGTGCAAAAATATCTTAAAATAAAATCACGTGTGGATGGAAGCTCAGTGCCAGTGCTCTGGGCCGGTCCTTCATGTACACTGTGGGGTTGGTTTGCTCTCCTGCTGGTACATGGGGTTTGGAGAGCATCCTAATGGGAGCCAGGCTCCTCTTCCACCAAAGCATTTGCAACCCCAAGTAGTAGCCAGGAAAATGTTAACACAAAGATTCTTGGAGATGTAATGGGATAAAATCCCATCTGATCCCATTAGGAAGATGCACACCAGCTGATAGGGCAAATATTGGGAACTCTGTAGCCTACAAACGCCTCCTCTCACCCTCCTCCCCAGCACTGCTGAGGATGTTTCTTATTAATGTACAGCTTTATTTTGCTGCACAGGGTGGGAAAAGGCTGGAGAAGCAAAACTCACCCAAGTGAAGGATAAAACTTTGGCTCTGCTGCTTTTTATCCCCTTTTCCCACAGTCTGCTCCAGCATCTTCAGCCCTCCTGTGGTTTGGGATTGCAGCTCTGGGTAGATATTGGCAAAATGGGGGTGGACATAGAAAAGAAAGGGGACTGGAAAGGACTGCGGGAACATCAGGCAGCTTTAAGCTGCTTGGGGAAAACATAAGTGTAGGAGGGAGAGAAGACAGAAAATGGTGCTATGAGAAGGCACAATTGTAATGACCACATTCAAGCTCCTGAAGGGAGCAGGAATAAAACCCCACAATAAATCACAGATTTCACAAAGACCATACAGCACAAAGCATCGAGGTTTCAGGATGATTTAGGAGCTCAAACACTACTCAGAACTGTACCTCTGCTCCAAAGGCAATGAGGGCTTTTGCAAAATTTCCCACCCACGTGCCATGGGAGGGTTTTGGGTGGTGGTGGCACTCAGCTGCCCAGGCCCAAGAGGCTTTGATGGTGCCTCTGCAAACCCAGGGAGCAGCTTGCTACAAGCCTATGGGCTGAAAGGCACTCCTGAGTCACACGTCCCGAAACCATGCTGCAGGTAATGTGCTAACACCAAAAAAAAAAAAAAAAAAAAGGAGAAAAAGTGGAGAAAGAGAGAGAAGAAAGCAAAGTTCATTTGCACTGATGTACTCAGCTTGGGCTGGTGGTATCCCAGCACGCGAGAGTGCCCTGAGCTCCAGCATCATTGCTATGTGGGGCTAAGACCAAAGCTTGGGCCATTGCAAACTTCTGCTGCAGGCTGAATGTCTTCAGTTTGGTGCACCTCACATGTGGCTCATCAGTGTGCACCTAAAGGAGCTGATAAGTCAGCAGGGGACCCACATTTCTTAAAATATTGGACCATCACACTGCTGATGCTCAGCATTAAACCTCTCTCCTGTGCCTCTCTGAAAGTCACACAGATGCAGCACAGAAATTTCTGTTGTCTGCCCAAGCCGGGGTTCTGAGCGTTGCCATGAACACCCAAAAAAACCAAGGCAAACAGCACAGTGACTCAGAGTTACATGTGAGGCTGGTTTCACGTCCACGTGAAAAGAGCTCCCCATCTCACTTCTGCTCGTGGGGCGGGTTGGGAGCGGCCCATTGTAAAGGCAGCAGCATTTTGCTTCAGTTTGCTTGGTTTTGCTTTGTTGTGCAGACAGCTCACCCTGGAGCTGAGCAGCACTTGAGATCAAGATAAAGGGCTGCAGAGCAATAGAGCCCCCGCAATAGGAAAAACAAAAAAATAGGCACAGAGAGCAAAGAACCGCAGCCGTTGGGTGGCAAGGCACGGGGCAGTGGTGGCAATGCTCAGCGCTGGCTCTTGTAGCTGCTATACAGTGGGGAAATGACTCAACCCGAGGGCAGAAAATGGCTTTATGGGCTCTAAGTCCTCCCTCCAAATCATATTTGGAAATAAGGATGCGCCTCTGTGACAGATCAATGCAAATAGGCTGAGAGGGGCCAAGGTCAGAGAAGAGCGCATCAGAGTCTCAGTGGCAATCAGCTTTCTGGAGGTGGATTTTAATCCATTTGTAGATCAAAGCCTTTAATTGCATCATTTTGCAGGACAGTAATAGCTAATGGGAAAGGGTAAATATTGTTTGCAGGTGTCAGGAGATAAAATAGAGGAAATATCAGGCGTTTCACCCACCGAGCCCCTGCATCTCCTCCACCCCAATTGGCAGCAGCAGGCATGGGAAAGTGGAGAGCAAAGTGTCTGAGACTAAATATTGTTTAAAACCAAGACCTGCTGCAATTAATCCACATGTTCTTACATAAACAGTCTCCCTCCTATCCGCATCTGCAATCCTTTTTTTTCCCCCCTCTTTCTTTGGGGGAAGGTTGTGTATTTGCTGCCCAGGGAAAAATAGGCAGCATCCCTGATGGATCCAAGCAGTGCTGCTGGTACTGGTGGCTGTAAACACAAATATAAAGGTATTGCAAGCAATCCTTGGCAATCATGAAAGTCAAGAGATGCTTTGCAATGGTGAAAAAGCATCAACTACTTAAATAGAGAAACTGGGACATGGGGACACGTGCTCGTTTGACAGCAGCTGCAACATCTCACACCTATCGGAGGGTTTGGGAGCTGTTCTCAAGGCTTTGGTGGACTGGGTGAGGGGTTGGTGAGTAGAATTGGTCAGAAAATGATTTTGTGTCCAGGGAAATTTTGAGTGAAAGTGAGTCAGAGAGGAAACGTGCTGAAAAAGGTCAAATTAATCTCCAAAAATGCAAACAGTTCTGTGCCTTGACAAAGTTACCCTTTTCAGAAGGAAGCTGATATTTTCCTGTGCGTGACGGTGCGTTCTCCGTTAAAGAGAAGCTGCGTTAGTGGAAACCACTCCAGCATCCTAAAAAACATCACATAGAGGTGTTTGAGCAGAAAGAAATCTTCTCAAACCCCAAATAGACAAAAGAAAAAAAGAGTTCTGTTAAAACCCAAAGATATCACAGACTTTCAGGTGTGAAACAGCCAAAATAGGTGAACACCAACATCCCTGCTCCTCACCTTCCTCGATCAGACAGAGCCCTCCTGGGATCACCTGAAGCCTCCACTGAAAACAAACTCTCCTTTTTTGGTTTGGTTCCCTAAATCACGCTTCATTTTTTCTCTTCAGAAAACAAAAGCCTCCAGGATCAGATACGCTGAAGCCCTCTGTCTTTTGGTTTTGGTCATTTTTAATGGGAAAAGTTGGAAAGGAAGAAACCAATCCCAGCCACAATTTGCTCTCAATGAAGTCCCCATTTTCCACTGATGCATTATGGATTTCATGCAGCCACAGAGGTTTTTCCTCTATGAGAAAACATTCACAGCTGCAGAAGACAGGAGTGGTGCAGACTCAGTTCCGTTTAAATACCAACAAAGAAGTAAAGCTCCTCCACC
>JAOWBP010004605.1:909249-922227 GCA_028571105.1 Tragopan temminckii
GTTTGTGAATGGAAGGGGAAGGAGATTTGAATCATCGGCTGCTGGAAAATTTCTCTCATCTATTTGTTCCTGGGTTTGACATCTCAGAAATAAATAAATAAATAAATAAGATACCACTTTCCAAACTCAGAGAAGGGTCTGAGAAGGTTAATCCCAGCACAGCTCTACCGTCAGCCCTTCTGGAAGCTGTGCTCCCGATGGAAAGTGTTCTCACTGGGGCTGGGATTGGAGGGGGGATTAGCCCAGCGCTGTGCTTGTGCTGTGACTCTTTAAAGAGAGGAGATAAGGATCCTGTGATAATTGTCTCCGAGCAAAGGAAGACAAATGCTCGTGTCCTGTTTTCTGAATACTCGTGCAACTTGCAGCAGGAAGTGCTTCAGCCTTTGGGAAAACCCATTTTTCTTCTAAATCCATGAGAAGGGAAGGAGAAAACCAGCATGGCACATCACAGGAGTGTCTCCAGGGTAAAAGAAAACCATTGCCTGAAGTGCCAAACAGCAGTGCAAAATGAATTTATGCAAACAGCAAACTTCTGTGCAGTAGCTGACGATGTGCAAGTATCCTCATGGGTTTTATTTGTCTTTTCCCTTCCCCCTGTGACTTCCTTCACCCCGAGCATCCTTTTCATCGAGCGGGGTGTCCTCTGCAGCCCTCTGCTCCACAGCAATGTGTGCACCTGGGGGAAAGCAGGAAGACATCAAAGCTGCAGGAGCCTGGCACACAGGAGCTGGGGGCTGGTTGTGCGGGCTGCAGATGGCAAATGGCTGAACCCATCTCCAGCTCGAAGAGGGGAGGTTAATGTGGCCATTAATAGATGGGCTCAGGAGATGAGACATTGAAAGGGGAGGGGAGGAGGCACCAACACTGCGTTTGATCCCTCTCTGGCGTTCCCCAAAAGCCACCATATGCCCAGCACCTGATAAACTCTATTTATAAACCTGGAGGAGGAGAAGGCAGGTCGTAAATCTCCCCGCTTTTCTTTTCTCTGTGGATCAAGGAGAAAATTAAAACCACGTGCTCAGTCTCCCAGGGATGCCCCATCCTCCTGCCCACGTGCAGAGGTGGCCATGGGATCAGCCCACGTGCTGAGGGTTCCATGGTTGGACTTTCCAGCCTTAATGATTCTGCTATTCTATGATTCTCTGATTTCACCCAGGTGAGACCCTGGAGACACAGGGAGAAGAAATTGTAAACATGTTTTTGTGGGTTTTCACGAAAATCCAAGGCTCTGGGGCCATGAACTTGCTGCTGAAACTTCTTCTCATGACTCCTATGAGGACCTTATTCCCTTATGTCGTTACCAAAGCACTGTTACTGGGAAGCAGAAGGCTGATCACTTTTGGTAGGGAGCCAAACCCTGAACTGTAGCAGGCAGGAACAGCAGGAACCACAGTTACCAACAGGCCTGTGTAACACGCAGTGGAGGTGCTATCAGATCTGCTAAGAGGCTGAGCTTGCACTGCTCTCTACACTCCTGCCACATTTGGCTGCTGGATCCGAACTGCTGGGCATGAGGGCAGGCACCAGGCAGGCCCACCATGCCCAGCAATCAGTGCAGTGCTGTGCAGTGCTGGAGCGATTGTGCTAATTCAGATAGAGATGTCTGATGGGGAAAGCGACCTTCTTTGTGCCATAACTGTGAGCAAAGGGTCAAAGGCCGCTGCCACCAAATGTGACCCACACGGGTGACCCCTCATGGAGGCTCAGAGCGCATCAAGATTCCAGAACCCACTGCAGGGGCACTGAGGCGGTGATGCAGGGGATGGGGAGGGAGCGGTGCTCCTTGTCCCCACTGAGCAAGGTGGGGTGAAAGGCGAGCTGTGCCAGTGACCCAAAGGGCAGGGCAGAAGCAGGAGCAGATGTTAAACAGAAGCCTGCAGTGTGGCTGTGGCTAGCAGGAGCCTGCCCCGGAGGAAATGACCCCGCGTAAGATGCATTGTCACTGAGATTTCTTAACACAGGATGGCAGCTAAGTGATTAGGATGAGCTGAGCGGGGCCAGCAGCTGCTAAAAATGCCAAGAGGCAGAAAAGATCTGCTCTGGGGACTGCTCTACAGTTTGCATAGCATTGGAATTATTTTTTTCCCAATTTTTACTTTTTTTTTCCCCATTCCTCTGACTTTTCCAACTGCGTTGTTCCCTGGGCTGGAAACACAGAGCCTGGGAAGGCCTCCTGCCAAAAAAAAAAAAAAAAAAAAAAACCACGAAAAAAACCAACCTATTGATAAGAACTTTTCAATACAATTTTGAAAATGAAGAAACTGAGGCCTGGCATTTGCTCTCCCCTTTGGATGAGATGGAGAATTGCAGGCTGGACTGTTCTGTTCAATCCTGGCTAAAATAATCCTGGCTCCCCGAGGACAGGGGCAATGCGTGTCTGCCCAGAGCGATGCCACCCGGCGCTGTGCTGTCTGAGCCCCTTCGTAACCCAAAGGGAAAACAACAACAACAAAAAGAAGAGAGAGAAATCAAACCAAACAAACCAAGTGGCCAAACTCCCTCCGAAGAGCCCCAGTTCTCACGGCCGGCAGTGACCGGCGGCAGCCAGGAGCCTCCGTGCACTGCTCCCCCGCAGGGCTGTCCTGCAAAAAAAACTTGGGGTTTTATTTAGCATCATCAGAGCAAAGGAAAAAGGGCATATTTCAAAGCCACAAATCCCACGGGGAGGAGAAACCTGCACTGCCCAGCAGCCCTTCCAGCACAGCTCTAGGTAGCGTGGAGCTGGCGGCTCCCCGAAGGGAGGGAGCCCCACCATGACGGATGCATCCCCTGGGCACCATAAAAGCCAAAGCCAGATAGATTTACATTATCCAAACATCTCACTGCTCCCAAAGCCATCCGGGGGCAATGGAGGGAGGGAGGCTGCTCCGGTGCCCAGCTTTTTCCAGCGTTCTCCCCCAGTTAAACCCGTTGGTTACCCCAGGAGAGGGCATGTTGTGGGCCCCATGCCCCAAGGAAGCTGCCCACTTTGTCCAGAGAAATGAGCTCAACACAAGCCAGTGCCTGACTCCAGGGATTCTCCCACTGAATCTGCAAGAACCACACTTTTGGGATAGGATTGTGGATAAAAGGGAAAAAGTAGAAAAAAAAAAATAAAGAAGAAAAGCAGTAAAATGCAGCCTAGCACTGTGCGTTTCCCAAGCCTCCTGTACCAACCATAGTGCAGGGAAACAGCAATCACTCAATAAATAGAAGGAGCACGATCTCAAGCATTGGGAAAAGCAACATCTGAAGTTTCCAGAAACATCCCACAGCACCTGCGTAATATTTTTTCTTGCTGCCTCCCCCTAATTGCATCCATCTGGGACAGAGTATCTCTTTCAGCGCCGCAGTGCGTGGGCAGGAACCATTGGTTTTTGCCCCATTTTTCTCACAGATCGCATATAAACATGACCTCTTCCCTCTGAGCGGCTCTTAGATGGCACGCTAATGCAAATAGGCTGTATTATTATTTGGGGTCTTTCAGCAGAGCCTTCAGTAAAGAAGTTTTTCTAAAATAGCTGCTTTCCGTTCTCATTTCTTCATTTCTTTTTAGGGGAAAAGGGGGAAGATGCTGAAAATAGAAAGGAGGGGATGATCTCAGCCCTCCTCCCCCCACAAGAGCAGTGCTGGGGGAAATCAGCACACACCCCCATGCCTGTTTCCCTCCTTATTTCCAGGAGATGCTACATCTCCTGGAAGGATTGCAATTTTCTTTTTGTGGACATTGGACCCCAAAGATACAAAATGTCCCAGCGACTCCGGCTCCTGAAACCGTCTCCAAATCCATCCTTTTGCATCTCAGCACCAGCTGATGAAACTGGGGAGAGATTTATCTCCCCACCACGACCCTGCATCGATCGCTTCCTCAACAGTGGGGAGAGGAGATCATTTAGCTGCCATTTCAGTGAAACCTTGTTAAGTGTTTAGAGAGTCCATCTCTCTTAAGTGCTTGCAGGGTCCCTGGGACTGCAATTAGTCATACAGCAATCCTTTGCTGAGCTCACCCGGCATAACAGAGCTGCAGGAGGGGGAAACCTTCCTCTCGCCATGGGGTGATGTGATGTGCCCAGGGAACAAGGGCTTGGAGCCCACATCCTGGGTTACAGCTCTGCAGTTACAGCTGGGATGAGATGTGTTAATGCGAAGAGAAGCACAGTGGGACTCATGGATGGTGCACCCATAGCCTCATCCTGACACCCTTTACTCCTGGGGGCCACAGGGCCCAGCTGGACCTACCGAAAGCACTTGCCAGCGGGGGGGCATTTCTGTCATGGCCCTGAAGTCCTGTCCAAAGGTCCTCCAACACAGCTAGACCTCGGTGTGGCTGGTAGGAGTGGGACGGGGCAGCTGGGGAGGTGGAGGTGGAGAAAGGAGGCTTGAGGCCAGCACTGAAGGACTGAGGTTTCTGCTGTTCTTGTTTCTATTTTTACTCCCTTTATGGTTTTCCAATTTTGAAATTCCACTAAAAAGAAGAAGAAGAAAAAAGCCCTGCCTGGAATTTCTTTCATGCCCCGTTCTCAGCCTGCGTGCGTATTTCCCAACTCATTTGCAAGGGTTGCATTGACTCAGCGGGGACAAGAGCCAGCTCTGGTTTCCATTACCAGTGATTAATGCCAGGGAACATGTTTAGACTCCCAGGGCCTGCACGCTGGTCAGGGCTCAGGGAGTTTTGGTCTCAGCTCTGGTAAAATATCACCGGCTGACAGCAGGGCCTTAGGGCAGAGAACATCCCCTCGCCCCCAGCAAGCTGCAGCCAGCTTAAACCCATGTTTGAACCCTTCTCTTCTAATGGGGTCATTCAATTCCGTTTGGATTTTTTCATTATACTTTTGTATTTATTCAAATTGCAAAGGCTAGAACTGGCTATTCCCAAATCCTATCTGATGGGGAGATTTTAAGAGAAATAGGGAAAGCTGGGAAATCTCCAGGGCCATGGGATGAAAGCAGCCCCTGCATCCCCTGCACACCGTGCTCTGGGGTATAGGAGCTCCACACCAACCCTTGTTCCTTCCCACCCGAATTCACCAAGCACCTCGGTGATGCCGACCACGCTCTAAAGCTTTTCCCACATTGGGTTAATCAGATCAGCACCGGGAAGGACCACTGATTTCCTCTCCCAGCAGATGTTTGACTCAGGCTGCATTAAATAAAGAAGCCTCCTCCTGCAGGTAGCGCCGCTGTCAGCGAGGCAGAGCTGCCATTTATCTTCTTGCCGTTGATGGTATAAATCCTTCCCTGGGCTTCTGGCCAAGACAGCTGCCATTGAGGAGCTGATAGCTGCTCGTGGAGTTAATTCCTGCTGCTCTGCCACCAGACCACGTGGGCTCAAAAGACCAAAAAGCCACTGGGTTGCCCCATGTTCCTGGAAATAAAACTTCTCCCAGACTCTAAGGGAGGAATGAGGCGGTCTCAGAGGTGTGTGAGTTATATGGGGTGCTTCAGTGCAGGAAAGGTAGAAGAGAGAGCCCCTGTGCCATGCTGGGAGAGCTACACGGGGTCCAGAGCCTGATACTGGGAGGTCTTTGGGTGGGAATGATGCTGAGGTTTTTCAGAGCTGGTCCAAACAAGTTTTGATTTAACTTGGTTCCCCTGATCCTCAGAAAATTGTTATTTTTCAGCTGAAAGTCAAAGTCTACACAGTTTGTCTGCCACACGGTTTGTATTTCAGTGTAAGCCCGTGTTGACTCTTCTGTAATGCCAATCCCATAATTTCTATGGAAAGCAGTCATCCTTAAAAAAATTAAAAAAGAAGGAAAAACTGATTTATCAGAAACCACATACTCCAACTAGAAAGTTGACTTGAGGACTTGTTGCCCTTTTCAGGAATGAAATTAATGCCCTTTTCAGTCTTTCCTTTCATCCAGCAACTGCAATGACCAAGGCTCCGAGCATCCTGCGGGGGAGAAGAGAGCACAATGGGGATGCATTAGTCTGTTCCCCTCCACTTGAGGTCATGAGAACGTCATCCTCCAAACCTGGAAGGCAGTTGGATATTGTCTCCTCCATCTTGATTTCTGAGGCAAGCTTCTTGCTTCCAAGCCTGCCCCGTGTAACCCAAGCAACCAATTCAACCCCAGCACCGCTCTGCTTGTGACAGAGATGGAGTGCCAGCGTTACTTCCTTCCAGCCAGGCTCCTGAATAATAACACATGCACATATAACAAGAGCTTCCCACCAGCTTCGATGAGACCTCTTGTCTGCTTCCCCCCGTGTCCTTCATGGGGAGAGAGAAAGTGGTGGGAAAGTTTGTTCCCAGGGCACCCAGCTGGCTGCAGAAGCGCCTTCAGGCTTGGAACAATGCTTGGAAGGGAAGATGGGGAAAAAATAGACTGGGATTACAGAGTATGGACTTATCCAAGCAGCAGCAGTGCATAGTTTGCGGTGTCCTGGAGTTATTTCCTACAGAAATCTGGTTTAGGTTAAGCAGCCCCACTAACGGACTGAATCTTCACAATTCTGAGTTCCTTCACTGGACTTCCATTCATTTACCACCAGCTTTTCTGCTACGGGCTTTGCTTTTCTCAAAGGGAATCCATTAGCCTCCCTCACTGGTTTTCAAGGGATGTTTCCCAAACCACATTTGCTGGTGGATCTCATCCACTGGAGTTCACCACGTCACACACAGATGCACCCCGAGACTGAGTCTTTGCTTTTGTCATCCACCATGGCCCTGTGCTGAGACTTCCAGGACGAGCTGGGGGCCGTGCCAGCCAGGCTGCAGTTGGATGAGATGGACCTCACGCAGAATGTGTTTGTCCAGCAGAAATGGGGACATGCGTGGTTTGGATCTCTGTGTGCCATCTGAGCATGAGACTGAAAGAAGAGGAACAGCTGAGTTGGGGTACTCCAATAAGTCTCAGCATTCTGGGGGAAAACAAGGAAGGCAAGACCAGACCTGTCAGCACTTCTCATACCTACTAGGACGTGAACCATATCTACTGGTTGCTTTCTGAACAAGTTAACACTTGCAGACCATCTTCATGGCTCATAAGAAGTGCAAACAGAACACCACCAGCATTTTTTTGCATTCCATCTTCATGCATATCACTAAGCCTAAACTCTTTCACACCAGCACGTCCTCAGTTCTAGGACCCCACTTGGAGTGGCTTTAAGCAGCCTTGCTTTTCCCATATGATATTGCCAGCATTCTCCAAAGGCTGTACTCTCCGAAGCATCTGGAAGTTCAGTGCACAGAAGTTGGTTGGTCAAAAACCACAAGTCATTTTCATCCACCACCAGAAAGTTCTGTGTTTATTTCTGTCGTTACGGCAACTCAAAACGAAGATGTCTGTGGCTTAGAATGACTGAGAAAATTGTCAGCGTGTCTGGAAGTCCACCTGGGAGCAAAGAGGAATGGATGTGGATCCTCAGCAGCACAGGGCTGGAAAGACATGACCCATCCTGTGCTGCTGCTTCTCCTGTTCCATCACCTGCTGGTCACCATCAGGACAATATTTGGGGCTAAATGTATCAGATCTTTCTCCTACCCACTCTACTGATCCCATCCAGCCCTTATCTGCTGAGGGCCATGTCCATGCGTGCACACGAGGAGCGAGCTCTGGCTTGCAGACCCGTGCAAACCCATCCGGCGCGTGCATACCAGCTTACGACTGATTTGTATCGGTTTTGCTTGTGTGGTTGAGTGAGTTTGAATCATAAAGCAAATTGTTTATTAAACTAACTTAGCTAAAATGTGCAACTTCTGGAAACAGCCCGCTCTCTGCTTTTTCCCCCCTCCTCCAAACCCCATTGCTGACGGCGGGGGAACCAAGTCCTCCAGCTGCCGAAATTTCTAAATCCAGCCATAAAACTTTATTTGTCCTGTTTCTGTTTATCGTTTCCATAAGCTATCCCGGTAGGAATTGCACATTCCTTGTTGCTAATTTTAACAGAGAAGGACTGCACAGATCCCCAGGCTGCAGCTAGGAATGCTCCTATGGAATCACATTGCTTGCTGCCAACACAACGCTTACCGGGTGACTCTTCCCATTGGGCCCCTGGAGAAGGCTCACGAATGTTGCTGGGTTGCTGGGTTTGCCTTGGTCTTTTTTTTTTCCTTTTTGTGGGTGATCAGGCAGTTGGCACAGCCCCACCGGTCCCGATTAATCACCACCAACTGCAATGGCAGCTGCGTTGCTCCAACCTCACACTGCATGGCTGCTGCTGCTGCCCTGGGTGTGTGGGCAGGAACAGCTCAGTGCTCACTTTGTGCAGCCCACAGAGTGCAGAAGGGAAAAGGTGCAAAATGCCTCTTGTTAGTGCTGCAGTGCTGCAGTACTGGAGTCTATGAGTGTCCCATTGGCACCAAGATAAGTTTCCAGCCCAGCATAAGCTTCAGCTGAAAAAAACCCCAAAAACCCACACAAAAAAAAACCAAAAAAAAAAAAAAAAAAAAGCAAAAAAACCCAAGTGGTGTGGCAGCCCCTCACATCCCTTTCTGGATTTATGTTGCATCCCCTCTGCTTTCCTCCTCTCCCCTTTGCTGGCACTCAGTGCCTACTTTCGTCAGTGGGGGTTGGATGTGACATGAAAGAAGTTGGACCTCACACAAGGAACACTGTGACCATAAACATGGGAATAGCAAAAAATATATATATACATCACCTGCACCAGGCTCTGGGAATGGGGTTTCTGATGGTGAGGGGGAGGCAAGAGGCCCCTCCTACCCTCTGAGACCTGCAGCACACTTAGCAAAGCTCAGCAGGGTTGGTGATGCCAACACCCGCACACAGAGACTCCTACAGGAGCAGCTGGGATGGAGAAAAACATAGAAACCCCAAAGAAAAAAAAACAAAAATGCTTATTGCGGGATTTTCGTATTTCTTTGCATTTCTTGGCATGCCTACCCTGAAGTGATACTGCTCCCCAAAGGAGCCCACTCCAGCTCCACAGCACCTCTGCGGCTGCTCGGGATTGTGCTCACAGTCCTGGGTCTGCTGGTGGTCTGCATGGTGCTGGCTGCACCAGGTGCTTTCCAGCTGGTAAATGCCAGTGATGGAAACTGGAAATAGTTGGCAGCATTCCTGTGATGGGCTGGAGCTGCAGCATCATTGGGATGCCAGGAGGGGTGAAAGAGAAGGGGATGGAAAGGAGAAAGGAATGGGACAGAGGCTGAGGAACAGCACAGGGCTGTGCTGGGATTGCCTGCTCCCACTGGGGGTGATTCAAGCATGGGGTGGATTAGGGCATCCTAGCATCATGCCATGAAATAAATCCGAGTCAGTATGGACATGGGCACAAAGGTGGACACCCTGCTCCTCCCCCGTCCCCAAAAGGATGCTGTGAGCTCAGCGAGCATTCCCACGACACAGATGCAGAACTTGGGGAGCATCCCCGGTGCAGGGCATCCTCCAGACCCCCAGGAAGGTGTTTGGTGCTGGTGGGTGTGCAGCCCCCCAGCTGCTGCCTCCCTCCAGGCACAATGGCGCATTGTGGGGCCGGCTTTCATGCAGGGCCAGGGAATGGCAGTGCAGGGGAAAGGCCGCCGGAGGAGCCGGAAAGTTGCTGTTGGACGGCGTTCAGAGGCCTCGGCGCAGTGGGAGGGAGCCGGGCGCGGAAAGCAAACAGCGGAAAGTGCTGACTGCAGGGGCGGCCCTGGCACCTCCAGCACCACCTGCAGCAATGCTTGGGCAGAGGGAGGACTGAGGCCCAAATGCTGTGAACCGGCCATAAATCCCCTGTTATTCTGCGTACGTCCCTTGCTGTCCCCAGCGGGCACTGCAGGGCTTGGCTGAGCATCGCAGCACTGCTTTCGGCTCCCAACTCTGTCCTTGCTCCCATTCCTCTCCATGGCATTCTCTATATTCTCCCCTTCCATCACCTCCTTACATCTCTCTTTTCCTAGCTCAGAGATTTCTAGAGAGCCCTTCCCTTTGTTCAGTCCTCGCTGATTTCGGTTCCTCTTTCAGTCTCTCTTCTTTCCCTCAAGCACCCATTTCAGATGTCTCATTTCAAGACGGCAACCCAAACCAGGCCGCTTTGCTCTCTGGCCTCTATTTCAAGCACCATTCTCAGTGCTTTGTGTCTGCTTTCGAGTGTGCAAAGCTGCCTCCATCCCATCCATCCCCAGTGCCGCTGGATGCAGCTCCAGCCAAACCCAGCATCCGAGCACTGATGAAGAACAGAGTTGAAGTGTTGCTCCATCTGCCAGCCCCAGTTCTGCTGGGGGAGCTGGGGACATTCATTGCTCTCTGCAATTTCCATAGTGAGCAGCCCAGGTGCATGGGGGCTTCCCCAGCGGCCACCAGTGGGTATTTATAGTGCAAGCGCTGAAGTGTGGTCCCCAGGCTGTGCACACCATAGGGGGGACAAGCTTTCTGGGTCAGTGAGTGGCAGTGCTCATCCATCCATCCTTCAGCCCTCCTTCAACCCTTCTCCAAACTTCTTGCATGCCTGCAAGCCAAGGCTATAAATGGAGCTGTTATCAATATTCCCCCTCCTGGATTTGTTGCTTGCATCCTAATGCAATGCACACCGATGACTCGTCTGCTCTTCTTGGTGCTCAACCCATCTGATGCCTGCGTCTGTGGACACAGTGTCTAATTAATCCACTTTGATGCTCATTTACCTGAATTTGTGCCACAACACTGTCCTTGGGGAATTCCCCATCACACGATCTCAGCCCTATGGACAAGCAGCATCTCCTGGTGAGAAAAACCCCTCCAGTTCCCCAGCCCTGTTAATGAGCATCTTCAGCCCTCCATGCCACGGCTGTCCCAAACTGACTGCACCGCTTTCCTGAGGACAATGAGATCCTGAGCCAGAGCCCACAACAAAAGCTCACTGGGAAAAAAACCATCACGTGAATAAATGCACAATTTTTCAAGATTTAGTGGTGATTCGGGATGTGAGGGTGCGTTGAAATGGTGGATTCGCCCATTGGCCAACAGTGCTGAGCGTCTGTGAGGAGAGGAAGGTCAACCCCACGTGTCCCATCCTACAGCAGGGGGGAACGTTTGCACCATTCCTGAGCTTTTGCACTGCTCCCATTGTCACCCGGACTTGAAAAGTGAAGGCAGTGTAAGAGCAAATCCACAAAGCAGCACGCTGGGACTGAGCGCTATGAATTATTCTTCTTTTAATTTCACATGGTTTAAAATACAATATGAAATAAGGCTACAGTATATAAAAAACTCTCCAGCAAAATGATGTGCCAGCATCAGCAATTAAAACAAAACCAACCCCTTCCTTCTTTAAGTATTCAATGGAGGAGGGGCGTTTTTTGTATCCTTTAAAAAAAACAACAACACAACACACGGACACACACACACATCGCTACATCTCTACGCTACCTCAGCTCAGTTTTTAAAAAGCACCTGCTTTTTCCTTGGTTTTTTTTTTTTTTTAATCTTGCTTTTAAAGTTTTTTTTTTTTCCCACTTTTAAAAAATATAAATTATATGAAAATACACGTTGGAAAATAGTCGAACAGCACAATATAACAATCTCTCTCTCTTTTTTTTTTTTCTCTTCTCCTATCTTTATCAGCTTAAAAAAAAAATTCCCATCTGTAAAAACAAAATGTAACAACAAAAAAACACCTTTTTCTTTTTTTTTTTTTATACTGAGGCAGTTAATTCCTGGAGATATTCCATTATAACATATATGCATACATAGATTTATCATTTATTTAAACCTCTTTGGAATGTAGACAACAGCTCACGGATGTTGGATAGACCCCACCAGAGAGCAGAGCACACTGAGGAACCCAACACTTGTGACGCTCACAGCAACGTGGCAGCCAGGCCCCAAAGCTCTGCAGAAAAGCCCTCCAGAAGACAACGAGGCAGAAAGTGGAGATGCTTCCTGCAGCCTCTGCATTGTTCAGTGCTGACCAGGATTGCTTTGTGGATCGGGTGTTGGTTTGGGAGTAGGGGAAGAGGCTAAACTGCGTGATATTTTCTGTTTCTCACCGAACCACTCTCTGGTTTGGTGGGCACGGTGAGGATGGGTTGGGGTTGGACGTGGTGACCTTGTGGTCTTTTTTGATCTGAATGATTCTATCACTTCTCCAAAGTGACCTCATGCTGAGTGACCATGCCTGGAGCTGGATGGTCGTAGTGCGTAAATAAATGGATCTGCACTTGCGCACACACGGCTCTGCACAGGTTATAGTCATCATACACAGAGATGGAGGATGGATCTAGGCAGATCTGCTTGCTTTTTCCCAGCATTTTGTATCTCTTACTGGGGCCCCTTTCCCTTGATCTTTGAAATGACTCTTTCTTTGGGAAATGCACCTTAAAAAGCCATTGGGAAAGGAAGGTCACCGCAGTGCAGAGAGTGCACTCCCCAGGCTGGGGGACAAAGGGGACAAAAGGGACACAGCAGGTGAAGGGGATGTGCCCCAGTGGGGTCAGACACCAAGAACAGCAGATCAGGAGCAGGACAAAGAAAACACTCCAAATCACTGGAGATGTTCCAGAACAAGACAAACCCATCCAATTCCTGAGTGCCACCTGTATCTGCCAAGGCTGGAGCTCACCGCCATGCAGAGCAGCCAGCAGAGGAGCAAGTCCCACCCCTGGCAGATCCCTCTCAAACCCATCCTGCTGGTTCAGCTTGTGTGTGAGTTCATGGCCTCGAAGAACAGGAGGTCGCACCTCCCTCTCCAAAAGTCAATGCGCAATTACAAAAATGGGAGAAAAAAGAAAAAGAAACAAAAACAAATCCTCACATTTCCAGTGTATAAACAGCACACAGCCCTCTCTGGGATGGTCTCTAGAATGGGAATATAGAGTAGAAGAAAACAGCAAGGTGGTAGATGAGGGATTTGGCCTGGTGGAATGATGGAGTCGGTACCCAAAACTCTGACTCCTTCCATCAGAGTGAAACGTTATCCCTGTTTTCTGCTTGAAAAAGGCACTTCAGCTGCAGTAGGGCCAAGGAGGAGGCATTTCTAAGGCATGGTGTGATGCCACAGGCAGGAGCTCAGCCACATAGCAGCACATGGGGCTGGAAGGTGGATTCTGTAGGCAAAGCACACTTTGCAGTTGCA
>JAOWBP010004605.1:922327-932330 GCA_028571105.1 Tragopan temminckii
GCCTCACTGCAGCTCCCCAGTACCCACATTGTCCTCCATTCCCTCCAGCTCAGAGCTGCTTTCCCCACCTGCCCAAGGAGCCCAGCTGCATTTCACCTCCCAGCAGGCAGTTAGTGAAGGAGTGGGCCACTCCTCCTTTGGTGCACGCACCTTTCACTGTCCTTCCATCCTGTTTTCCTTCCTTTCCATCTGTCCCACTACTTTTTGCGCATGCTCAGTGGGACAACGTGTAGCCCCAACGCTGAGAGCATACCCAACATCCTCCCTTACATACACCTCCATCTGCACCCCCTCCTGCAGCTCTCCTGAAAGCCGCCCTCCTCTTCCCCCTGGCAGTGCCTCTGGGTGGATGCAGCTGCACAAGACACTCAGATGGACAAATAACACACACAAAAAAGCTACTTTTGGTTCAAATGCATAATACTGTCTTTAAAAATAAAATGCCCAACAGCTCTCTGGAGCAAACACCCCAATCCCACAGCCAGACCTGCACAGATTCTGCCCTGGGGTCACCTCTGGGAATGTTAATTTTTACCACTGAGTCCTCCCTGCCACACTGAGCCCAGCCCTGCGGGGTCTTTGCCCAGCAGAAAGACTCACTCCTGTGCAGGTAAATGGGGTAGAAAAGATTCAGCACACAGGAGCAGCCCTCCAGAACTGATTGTGCTGCTCTCCTGCACTCGGGCAAGCACGAGATGTGTCACCAACCCCACCACCAACAGTCATGTGCTTCATGTTAATCACACCCTGACACGGTTTGCGGATCAGGCTCACAAAGGGCAGTAAGGATCCCATTTGCAAAGGCCAATTTCCTTTCTGCTCGTGCCCAGGCTGCTTAAGACATACAGCAATAAAGACGGAGCTGCTCAAAACAGGAAGGAAGAAACATTTCCTTTCGGTTTTTCAATGTTTTCCTGATTTTTTCCCCTCACCAACTTCTACAATTTTCATTTACCGCAGTCGAAATACAGGAATTTCTCCCCCGTCCCCTCCAAAAAATGAGAAGGTTCCTGAAGGCACCAAAGTGTTCCTCATAGAACCATAGAATCACAGAATGGCCTGGGTTGAAAAGGACCACAATGACCATCTAGTTTCAACCCCCTGCTACGTGCAGGGCCGCCAACCACCAGACCAGGCTGCTCAGAGCCACATCCAGCCTGGAGCAAAAAACTCCATTTGGGAAAACACAAAAGCCATTTTCACTGCAGAAATCTCGGTACGCTTTGGAAAGTCACTGCATGCACAAGGAGCAGATGGAAGAGAGAGACCTATTTTGAACAGCAACGACAAAAAGGTGCTGTTGGAAATCTCACCCAGCTTTAGCAGCACGCAGCAGAGCAGAGCGCGGGGGCTGCAGGGTGGGAGCGGAGCGGAGACCCCCAGCCAGCAGCAGCAGAGCTGGGTCAGAGCTGGGGCTCCATCACATCCCACCCAGGGAGCACCGACTGCAGCGCTGCCCTTCTCCTGTGGGGTCTACAGAAACCATTTTCTCTTTTTCCTCACTGTGATAAAACTCTGCTGGCATAACAGAAACAAACACACACGATATTGCAATACTGAGACCATCTTAGAGCTTAAGACTATTAAAAAAAAAAAAAATACTGGCACAAAATTTAATAAAATAAAACTTTAACAAAATTTTTTTGTTTGTTTTTTAAAAAAGAGTCGTGATCCCTCCTAGAAAAAAAATCTGTCCTTTGTATAAAAGAAGACAATCGACAGAAAGGCGATGCAACAAGAACGACAGTTCTTGGGTTTTTTTCCTATATTGCCCCTCCCCAAAGCAGGAAGTTTCACCCACTTTTGTTTTCCCTCCCTTCCCCCTCCCTCCCCACCTCAATAAAGCAAGTTTTAAGCCCCCAAATCCTTAGGAATACTGTCGTTTCCTCAACTGTCAGTTTGTTGTGCCAATAGCACAAAAGCCAAAGGGATCCATTTGTTAATATTTTTTCTAACCAGCGAGGGATGGGGAGGTTTTTCTGTTTGCTTTTTTTCTTTTTTTTTCTTTTTTTTTTTTTCTTTTTTTTTTAAAGTGAGCTACATTTTTCTGGCTTTCTTAAAACTCAGAATCTCACCCAAAGAAGCCTGTCCTGGAGCTCTCAGCAAACAAAGGCTCATCCTTCTCCGAACCAAACTTTTAAGGTTATTCCAACCAGAAGTTCGACTCACCCGCCACCCTCTCTCCCAACATCCTCGAAGCATCAAATCTGAGTTGCTCTCAAACAAAAAAATAACTAAAAAAAAACCAAAAAAAAAAAAAAAAAAAAAAAGATGAAGTCCCATAAGCTCTTCAAAATTCACTCGTCAGCATCCGGCTTGACGTCCAGCATAGCGTGCAGCTCCTCCGGCGTGTAGCCCAGCAGGCTCTGCAGGTCGCAGACGAAGCGGTAGACGTAGCGCTTGCCGGCCGTCTTGTGGATGATGTTCTTGTCGTAATAGTAACGCAGGCCACGGCTCAGCTTCTCATAGTTCATCTTGGGCTTGTTTTTCCTCTTGCCCCACCGCCTGGCCACCTAGGAGAGGGGTAAGGAGAATCAGAGGGGATGGACGACATGGGGATGAGAGAAGTCATTCTGGCTTGAAAGGGCAGCCCTCGGACACATCAAAACCATTAAAGCTTGGGAAAACCAAACTGTTCAAAGCAGAGCACAGAGGAGGACTCCATGAGGACACAGAAGTCAGGGAAGGCAATGGATATCCCAAACATTCTCCAGTATGGGACAAGGTTTAATGATCATGGTGATGATAGGTCAACAGTTGGACTACACGGTCTCAGTGGTCTATCCCAATTTTTTATGATACTATGGTTCTACAATAATCAATGGGAAGCCTCAGCTCTCAGCTGCACACATCTGTCACTATGCCTTTCTCTACAGTCTTTCAACTTCCCACTAACTCTGAGCACGGATTACTGCTTCCTACACAACTTCAGCTCAATTTTTAACAAGTCTTTAGCTGGGCTCTAATTCACTGTATTCCCCTACAGAAGACCAGAACAACAGGCCTGCCCCAATCTCAAACCACAAACGGCCTCAAATTGCACCAGGGGAGGTTCGAGTTGGTTATTAGGAACAATTTATTCTCCAAAAGAGCAGTGCTACACTGGCACAGCTGCCCAGGGAGTGGGGGGTCACAGTCCATGAACCATGGGGATGTAGCATGTGGGGACATGGTCAGTGGGCACGGTGGGGTGGGCTGGGATTGGATTGGGATCAGAGAGGTCTTTCCCAACCATAGTGATTCTGTGATTCTGCGAAGGATAAAGATGAGAGTTATCTTAAATATTTCAGCAGCATTTGGGCTGTGGTACTCTACCTCATCTGGATCAGAAAGTTTGAACTCCCAGCCATCGCCCGTCCAGCTGATGAAGGACTGACAGGACTTGTCGGTGAGCAGCTCCAGCAGGAATTGCCACAGTTGGATGGGTCCACTGCCTGGAAAGACAAAGGAAACACGAAACATCAGTGCCAGTAAATCACAGCCCCTTCTATCCCAGCCCGGGATGGGGGGGTTCACATGAAAATAGTGCTCACCACAAAAAAATAAAATCTTCTGCCAACAAAAAAAGAAAAGCATCAATGGCTGCGGGGTAAGACCTCAGACAATCCGGCAGTTAAATCCTGCAGGTAAAAGAGCTTCCCATTTGCAGGCAGAGCTGAACACTTGCACACTGGAATGCTTCACTCCAAGTTACGTAAATAGGATTATTTTTCTGGCACCCAAACAGTGAGCAGTGCTGCCTTGGCACGAGAGCACCACCATCCCCTGTGTGCCAAAAAGCTCCTGGCCATTGCGTGAACTCCGGCAGACTCCTGCTTCCCAACCTTGACTCTTTGCTCTGTGCCTGTTTATGGAGGTAAAGGGGACCCAGGTATGAAAATTATTTGGCCTCTCTCCAGGGCGTGTTGCTGCAGGCTCACAGAGATGGGCAGGAACTGGCGGGTTTGGCAGAGCTCTGCTTCCACCAGAGCAGCCGGAGAGGCAAGAGCATCCCTCACTGTGGATGTTCAGCCTCTCTTTTTATCTCCACGTCTCCCATTTTGGTTTGGGTGCTAATTTTGGCCAACAGCAATTTGTCTCGCGGCGCTGAGCTCAGCACACCTAACGAGCAGTAGCTGGTGCACTGCACTGAGACTGCGGCTTCGCAGCCTGGTTTTGGCTGGATTCATGGTGCGTGTGGAGTGATGTAGGAATTATCTCTTCTTTGCAGTTTTGTCCCAGTCAAAGGTAGAGGAGAAGCCCTCAAGCCAAAACTCTTTGATGAGCAACATTAAACGTGGCCACACCCAAAACATTGCGCTTAGCTCTGGGAGAGATTTTGACATGTTGTAAATGGAGCTTAGAAAATCTCAGCAATAATAATGACAATAATAGTAATAAACAGAGCCAGAGGTTAGAGGAAATGATTTATCACCCCTGAAAAACTGTGCTGTCTGGATGAGGATGGCAGGCAGGACGGGGCAAACCAGCGCTGACAGCAGTGAGCACAAGCTTCAAGAAGGGAAAAAAAGTTATTTCCTCAGAATAAAGAGATGGAGCGCAGCCTGTTTCCATGAATGACAATGGAGGCTGTCAGAGCTGCGGCTGTGGGATAACGCATGGAGGGAGGAGAGGGGTGTTCCCCCTAATCCACAGCATTTCAAATGACTCAAAGCAGACGGGCTGCTGGCAAGCAGGAAATGACAGAGCTGGCTCTGGGACAGGAGCACCAGGACTGGGGAATCACTGTGCCCCATCCAGCCCTCCCCACAGGGGAACCAGAGAGAAATCCCAAGGAATTGCTCCAGGTTTTGTGGGGTCTCCTCCCAAACCATGCAGCACAAAGGAGCATCTCATCCCTGCTGTCTGTATTGAGCCCAGGACAAAGCAGAGGGCTCACTGCATCGCCCCAGACATAAATGAGAAGAAGACATTTGGCAGGAGATGCTGCAGCCTCGTGTCCTCAGCAGGAGCTTGCCAAGACACCGAGACCTCTGTGAGGGCTGGGGTCAGAGCTGCACTGCGTTACCTGCAGCGAAGTAAGGGAGGAAATTCAGATCACACCTTCACCTCTCATCTAAAACAGAAGAGCCAAAGCCTGGCCCAAACCAGCCCCACATCTCGAGATCATGGCCTACACCAGGCTTTGTACACAGGAGAATCACTGTGCAAGTGGGTGCTCCAGGCTGCACGGGGCAGGACAAGCGAGTACAGGAAGGGAGCAGTTCTCTAGTCCCATCTGACTTTATACCAATGCTTTACACACATAGGAGAGCAGCCGGTGCCCAAACCAGACCAATAGTGCTAGGACACAAGATTGCAGCACAGCCAGGTTCACCATCCTGCCTAGCAAAAGAACAACTTTTTCCTCACTCCTCCCCCAGCATAAAACACATGGAAAGCTATTGCTTGGACACTAGGTTCTAGGTGACTGCCCTCTAAATACCCCCGTGTGACTTTCAAGGCGTTGGGGACACGATGCAAGAAGTGTCACCATTCCTGAGCCAGGGGCCAGCACAGCTCACATTCCATGCTTGCCAGTCAGCTGCCAGCTGGCACAGGGTGGTGCTGGGAAACCCAGCAGTTTATCACCCACTTGCAGCAAACAAGGTAGGCTCCTTCCTGCAGCACTAGGAGCTGCTCAGATGGTTATTTTGGGATTTTGAAGAAAGCGGTGTCATCCAGTGACTTATGCCTTGCAAGAGGGATTCCCAAGGTCTATTCCTAGCTGCCCGCAGGACTCGCGTAAAACCCCAAATTCCTCTGTTGTTGGACAAGCAATTATGTCAAGAATGTGTTTACCACACAGCTCGCAGGCATGTCTCAGCTCCTATAAACACACCCTGCCGGAGGGGAAGGAGCAGAGGCCCTGCAGTTGGGGCACGATGGTGAGACGTCAGCAAGGCAGGCACTGCACATGGCAGGAATCAAACCCAGCACGTGTGCGAGTCTGTAGGGCCCAAACAGCATGGGGAGACCACAGGAGTCAGGGCAGAAGAGAGAACAATCAGGGCACAGGTGCTGGGGAGGCCTGTGTATGGTCTACTTGGAAGAAACAGCTGTAATCAGAGCTGAAATTAATTCCTTTTGCATGCTTTTCAGAAAAGCAAGGAGCTAAAAGGTTTTCCTGTGATGCTGAACTTGCACAGAGGTGTCCACCCACCCACAGCACATCCCAGTACTATTGGGGTGAGTGTGATGCTGCTGGGCTTGTCTCTGTGCCCTGCCCCTCATTGCCTTCCTCTCATCCCCATCCACTACAGGAAATTCCCACTGAGACATCTGGTCCACATCACTCTGGGCCACTGGAGTACCCCTGCAGCCCCAAGTGTGGGGTGCGAGGACACAAGCCCCCCTTTATGGTGCTGGTCCCACTGCATGTTCCCAGGGGTTTCCCACACCAAAGCACCCAACCTCATTGTGACCTCCAGCACCCGCAGGGGCTGTGCAGAATAGAGCCCGCCCGAGGGGCTCGCTGCCCATTGGGCCACAATGGAGACCCTGTCTTGCCTCGGTGCCACTGAAGAGGGTCCTTCAGCTGGGCTGCTGGGGCCTGTCACTGCGCAGGAATTCTCCAACGTCAGGGGGAAAATATGCTTCTTGTGCCAGATGACAGCAGGCCTCTATTCTGGCAGAGCGGTGTTACATCAGGGCCTGGGATAGGGCTGGAGATCCCCATCCCTGCTCCATGTGCTTTGGGCAGGACTGGAGATCCCCTACTGACTTCCCATCTTGTGGCTCCGGAGATGGTTTTATACCAAAGTGCCCAGTCTCCAACATTCATTCAGGTTTTCTGCTCCAGCACACCCACAGCGGGCACTGCCACCAGTGTGGTGATGCCAGCAGTACCCTACTGCCTGTGCAGACACAATGCCCAGCCCTCAGTGCGTCACTCCCACTGTCTCTCAAGCTTGTTTCACACCCTCACCCCTCTCAACGGCCTCTGTTTGAAAGAAGAAAAACAAAAAAAAAAGCTTCAGAAAAAGGAAAAAAGAAAAAAAAAAAAAAAAGGGCACCTATGCTGTTCACTCTGTGGTTTGTGGTTCACACCAAGCAAAACAATTGGACATAGCAACATCTCCAAAACAGCCCTCGCTTTGGTGACGTGCCCACCCTACACAAACCCCATCAATGGCATTGCAGGCACTGGAGTCCAAAAATCCCATTGTTGTGTTGGGATTGTGGGACCATCGCTGCACGCCTTGCCTCCCCCACATCCCTTACCCAGCCTGGTGCAGCCACACCATCACCAAGGGCTTGTTTTGTTCAGGCAGCAGGACACTGAAGTACAGATGGAAACAACTCCAAAAAGTGATCAGAGTGGGGAAAGACCCAGAAAGCTACTTCTTGCCACGTGCTTTTTGTGCTGCTTGCAGAGCAGCCCCTCTGCTGCTGCTCTGCCATCCCCTCTGGGCTGCTGGGCAGAGCAGAGCTGCTGTCACGCTCGGGCAGTGTAGCGTGGGGCTGATTTCACTGTCATTTGCACACGTCTGGCAGGTGGGGCAGGAGCACTGAAGCAGTCCCACAACCCACCCTGCAGCTCCCCACCCTACAGCATGATGCTGCTGAGACCCTACACAACAGGGGATGCTGCTGGTGACATGAAGTCACCCCGCAAGGGCAGGCAAAGCATGGGACTCAAAGTTAGTGAACGAGCACCATCTCCTGCATCTCATGCTGCATTTCCAAACTCCCCTAAACCAAGATACCAGCAGCTACGAATGCTCACATAGGCCGGATGCAGGAAGGAAGGATGCTGATGTTTCTAGAAAAGCAACTGCACAGGATCTGGATGCCAAGGACAGACACCCACATGTCCGGAACATGGCAGGGTCATGCTGGTGTGTTTTGCATGCCCAAATCTGGGACATCACAGGCTGGAAGCTGAAGGCCAACAGCATAGTAAGAAGAAGGGAAGAAGCAACACACAAACTCTCTTGAAAGACACCCACTTTCTTTGGCATCAACTCGACTTTCTTGCAAAACAGCAGCTGCGTGCTTTCACTTCTGTCTCACTGATAAGCATCACGCAGAAACGGAGGCTGTCGAAGGCATGGCTTCATCTGCACCACAGATGGTCTGGATGGGGTGGATGGGTTCACGGGGCACATTTGAGCCATTATCAATACAGTGCCATGAATACTGATAGCAAAGCTCAGGGCTGGATCCAGGGCACAACCGTTAGCTGTACAGAAGCGGTGCTGGGTGCTCAGGAGATAGCATCTCATCCCTGCACTGCTTCTGTCTTCTCTAAGGGCAGAGTGATAATGAAGATAGCATCAATCTGTCGCTAAGAGAGACAGTCAGAGACAGTCAGGGTGTGTGTGATACTAGCTGGGGCAAGGACATTAACTCCTTCAGTGCTGAGGTTGCCTGTGAAGACTTCAGCAACTTCCTAACCTGCCCCATAAGAAAGGACAACGTACAAAGGCAATCCTGGCCTTGCAGCCAAGGCATCGAGGTGTGCTTTGCAGTCACCTCACCCTGCTCATCCCTCTCTCCTCCCTCTCCCCTCCCCCCCCCAGGCCCGAGAGGAATCGCTGTGCTCTGCTGGTTCAGCTCTCAGGAGCAGAGGCTCAGTGCATCACAGCTCAGTGCTGCAGGCAACGCTGTGAGACGGAAAGCCCCGGCTCGCTCAGATGGCGCTGAGGTCCTTTGTGCCACAAAGCAAACACCACAGCTTGGCTATGAACTCATGCAGGTGCTTTGGGGTGCTTAAGAAAAGCTGAAAGCAATTCAGCTTGGAGCAGCAAGGGGTCTGAAACCTTTGCTGGACCTGCACCAGCAGGAGGTCAGCAGCACAAGTAGGTCAGAGCAGTGGAAAATAAATATAGGGCAAAAAGTCTGAAGACCAGTGTGGTCAGGCCCACAGCATGGGCAGCATGCTGCTCTGCTACAGCCCAGCGGTACTCATTCACACAGCATTTGCTCTCAGGAAGGATGCAGGTTGCTGCAGTACCCACAGAGGCTGGCAGCTCATGGAATCCAGCAACGCAGTCCTGCGGATGGCACAGAGCTCCATTTGGCACAGCTGAGCTCAGGACGGAGGGCTCATGCAGCCAACATGAGGCACTCACCCGCACCAAGCACTGTGCTCTGGAGCTCAGTGCTCACTCAGATAACTCAGTGTGAGATCTCACGTCTGCCTGCAGAGCAGACACATCCTGACGCTTGTCCAATTTCAAAGAAGAATAAAACCTGCCTTATAGTAAGGCTCGAGTTGGCCAAACTCCAGAAAGCTTGCCCCCCTAAAAGGTGTCCATGGACATCCTTCCCTGCAGCTACAGAAACTAGTTCACCAACTCCAGAGCAGTTACATTTCTCCTTCAAAAAAGATAAGAAAATTGCATCAATTTCTATCTGAGCAACCATGGCAACTTGTTAAATTAGGTCAAGATGTGGGGGCAGATAACGCAGCTCTGAAAAGCTGCTTGCAAGCTGGGTGAGGAACACATCAAACGCAAATGGCGCTTCCGTCAAAATGCACCTTCTCAGCGCAGCACGCGCCTCCCGGGGCAGATACCATCAGAGATTGCCACAGCTGCGATAAGGCTGTGCCACCTCCCAGGGCCACCAGCAAAACATGCCCGTGCTGACAGAGCCAAGTAATATTGGCAGGTTCCTAACACAAACCCAGAGAGCCCCCGAGGTGTGGATGTGGTATTCCATGCCGAGGCACTACGGCACGTCTGCTGGGCGCTGCACTGGCTGGTGATGGGATGCCAGTGTTGGGTGCGTGCTCCAGGAGTGCTCTGGGTGAGAGATGGAAAGCTGTGGGGCCATGGGCTGGCAGTCCCCTGCTCTGCTCCTTTGGAGGTTCCACCTCCTCAGCAGAGCTGTAGAGAGCCCAGACTTTGTGTTCCTCAGCTCTAGCCACCAGATAGCACTTCCTCCCCTGAGTAAAGTAAAAGTAAAGCAAAGCAAAAACAAGAAGCCAGGACTTCTGTCTGAGAGTACCCACCGTCCCCTCTCAGCTGGCCAATGAGAGGTCCTGCACTTCTCTATGGCCAGCCTTTTTTTTTTT
>JAOWBP010004605.1:941420-956651 GCA_028571105.1 Tragopan temminckii
GCCACCAGCACAGGCCTATGGACAGGCACGCAGGGTCAGCCCAGCAGCACGGGGGTGTTCCAGGAGAGCACGTAGCTTTGCACAGAAATGAGCTACAGGAGATGTTCTATTAAAGATCTGAAGATTTCACTCTTCAGGAACCATCCGAGTCGGGAAACGCTGTACACCATCAAAATTAACATCCAAAATCAATGTGTGATACCCCCCACCCCTTGTAAATAAACCAAAATTAATGCCTTCAAATGCTTGTATGCAGGAACAGGCAGATACGATTTCTACCATTCCCTCCTGTGTGGGATACGGCCACACTTAACTAAATGCCATTGCACTCATTAGACAAGAAACAAAAGCCGCTTCCAATTGCAACTGGGAAGTCAGTGTGGGATTTCGGTGATGTTGTTGTACCTTGCTGCGCAGGAGGAAGTAGTAAAATTCACAGTGGGAGCTAAATGAACTGAGGAAGAATGCTTTGGAAAATCCCACCACCATTTCCAGGCAGGCAGAGCGTCCATGCATGAACAGGGTGTTCCCTTCCTCTTTCAACAAGTGCCAGGATTTGCGTTGCCCACTACTGGCTGCGATGCCCATTTGAAATCTTACGGGAAAGCTGAGCTTTCAAAGCTGCTTTGACTGGGACTGCTGCCCAAGTAGGACGTCATACTCTTCGGAAAAGCCCATAACCAGGGCAACCAGGAGCACACAAACTATCCCCCTCGGAGACCCCAAGGCTCACCTTTCTGCAAGATCTCCAGGTGTTCCCAAAGGATATCTCCCACAAAGTCGGGCGCTAGCTCCAGGAAGCACTCCTTGCCCAGGGCGCAGAGGGCAGCTCCGTTCATGCAGAACTTCTGGAAATCCACTCCCTTCAGGCTGAACTCATTCACTGCCCACATCACCCAGTCCCGCACATGCGTCTCTGTCCACTGCTGGGGATCTGCACCAAGGGGTTGCAGAAAAGATCCATTAATGAGCAACCACAAGCCTTTTCCCCAGGAAAACGGGACACATCTACATCTATCCCAGTGGATAAGCACCTGCACAGCCTCATCCTCTAGAGACTGACAATCTGTTGGCAAAGAGGCAATAGGTGGTGGGGGAATGCTCTACTCAGAGTAAGTTTGAATCGGCCGTGTTTGCAGACATATTTCATAGCAGGAGTGAGCTTTGGGACTTATAAAAACCCTGGCAGTTCTCTGACCCCTTCTCCCACACACTCCTTCATCTTGTTGCTTTCCCCCCCTTATCAGCCTCTTGTAAAGCGTCCCAGCTGCTTCCCTGTACGGTGGATGTGATTTGCAAACACAAGTCTCGCAGTCTCAACAAAGCTGCAGAGCAGTCTGGCAGTAGAGGTTATCTCACTTTTTTAGCAGGACAGACAGGCGCAATCTGTCGGATGGGTGCAGCCTGCAAGTGGTACTGAAAGGTTCTGCCTGTATGTCTGGATTCTTCCAGCTTAAACTGCCAAGAAACAAGGCAGTACCACAGGATGGGCACCACGTGTTGCTGTGGCATCATGGTGGGGGATTTGTCCTCTGTGCCCACCACAGCCGCACTGCCATCTCTTACCTTTGGGGATCCCCAGCCGCTGCTGCTCCTTTGCGAAGCCGCTGAAGGTGGCTTTCAGTGCCTGAGACATCATTTCCTTGCTGCTGGGGGTTAACAAAGGCACATCTGCACATTCCATATCTGAAAGCACCAGAAGAGAAAAACAATCATAAGGACTGGGAAAGACAACAGAACACTTTGCACAGACTAGTGAGTCGTCAGAAAACAAACAAACTGTTCCTTTGCTTCTTTTGAAATTTTACACACTCAGACCCTCCAGCACTAAACCGAAACCCTGCAGGTCCACAAGCAGACCAGCACACAAGCCATGACTGGCAAGCTCGGCTACATGGTGCATGTGGTCTCCCTGTGAGCCAGCCATGAATGTGCTGCTGGAAATTTGATGGTGATATCAAAAACCATCACAGACAACTCACCCAGCATCACCATCACCCCTGGCTTCTGAAGCCTGTGAGATAGCTGGGGCATGAGTCCTATACAAGACTGAACAAGAAAGCATGAAGGAAAGCATCTCTGAACGCCTGCCTCCCTGCCGGGCATCCCAGCCCAAAGCAAGAGGAAAAGTCATTTTGAAGAATTGCAAGCAATCCCAGAAAAAGTAGGGCCACAGCAGGATGAGGCAGGATGGAGAACCAGCAGAAAAGCCATTCAAGGATGGGAGGGAAAACAAAGTGCTGGAAAATCCCACATGAGCACAGAGTTACATCATGCAAAGCCCAGCCGCTCCGTGAGTCACCGAACAATGCACAGCTGCCCCACGGGATGCATGGGGCCAGGCCAAGGGCCTTGGAGCCAGTGCTGATGAGAAGCAAAGGTCTGCCTTCCTTTCTTCCCTTTCGCTAATTTATTTGGAAGGAGGTGGTAATTTGTAGCCAAAGAGTTCCATAAACAAAAGCAACCATTTGAAAAAAAAAACCTCAATCTGAATAAAGGTTTTGGCTCTTTTTCACATACTTCAAGCATTCCTGAAAACCATCATTTGTGGCGAAGGAAAGCCTCAAATATTCACCATCTCCAACAACTGAACTTTGTCAGTCTTGTTGTAAATCCTCTGCCGGGGGCCGGCCTCACTCTGCAGCCTATCAGGAATTTTTCAATGAAAACTGTTCTCAGTGGAAAAATGACAACAAGCGCAAACTTTTGGTGTTTTCATCACAGTTGGATCTGAACATCAAAAGCCCCAGCGCTCTCTGTGCTGTGCACCTTGGCTCTCTATCATTCTGCATTAAGCTCTGATTTAATACTCCACACAGCCTCAAAGTGCTCCTCTCCCAAGGATCACCGAGAGCATCCCGAGTGCAGCCCAGCCGACCAGAGCTGCTCTCCTGCCTTCATCTTTGCATCTTCCACCTCCCACCCCCAAGCAGACGTGCAAAGCCACCCATGTGCCCAGCTCCCAGCCCTCACTGCTCCACACCCCGATTCCAGGTAGCCCTGCTCTCAGCCCCAGTGCCCCATTCCTCCTCCGGTCCTGCTGTAGAAATCAAGACCTGCCTGCCACGCTGCAACCGTCAGGACCTTCAAAAGCAAATAATAACATTCAAAGGCTATTTGGCAAATTACGCTTCATTATTTACTGGATTTGGCTGAGGAGGGCACAGAAAAACGAGCAGGCACCCTGCATATCTCTGTTCTCCATCTGCTGGCTTTGAGATAATGCTGGGAGAAAGTGGTTTGGTGCCCTTTTCCCTTCATCCTCATGTTACACGTTAATGCTCTGCTGGCTGTGCTCTGTGGTTATGGGGACCACCCATGGATCTGCTCCCTCGCGGCCGCTTCAACGGCAGCGCACTGCTCCTCAGCCATGGGAAGCTGAGTCAGAGGCAAGCTCAGAAAACGTTTCCAACCCCATTTTGCACTGAATCACTCGCAAAACCTGCGCACAGATGACCTCCTTAGGCAAGCCACAAGCAGGGCTTCTGCTAGTGCTAAATTTTTCCTGCTGCCATGCAAAGGAGCATCTGTCTCTGATGGGTCCATGCGTTTGGGTTTGCACAAAGCCAGAGAAGCAGTTTTTCAGTAGCACTGGATAGGGTTTCAGTTCCATAAGGTAAGCACCAAAGCCAAACCAAAACACACATCTCAAGGCTTCTCCTTTAAAACAAGATGCGTTGGGAAAATTTAGAATCGAAACCTTTTTCTCTTGTTAAACCATAGCTACTGCTTAAAACTTCTTCAAAACACAAAACAGCCCCAAAGCCCCACACCTGCAAACGTCTGCAGAAGCCTAATTTTGGTCAACAGCATCCCGCCTCTATAGAAGAGCTCGCGTGTGCAGCATTAAATGGGTTGGTGAAGCTGTGCGTACGTGTCTGTGGACGAGTCCTGGCTGCGTGATCTGAGGGAGAATGAGGGGGACAGTTTGTATTTCAGTTCTGGCTTTGAGAGATGCTAGATGTGCTGAAATGTCACTCTCTCTGTTAATCCCTGGGAATACGATGGGCTTTACCTGCCCTCCGATGTGGCAGTGCTCTGCAGGACCCTTCAGGAGGACACAGCCATGGTTCTGTCCCATGCCCGCAGCACACACCGCCTACAGCCCGGGGTGGGCAGAGGTCAGAGCAGGGCAGCATTTCGGTAACAAAAGCAGGCCAGGCTTCACTCCCCTGGTTTCAACTTTCACCGTCATCTGAAACCCCTCTCCAAGATTTTAATCAAATCTTACACAAATAAAACGTCCCCTTTGTGTACCTCCTGCTGCCCACAAAAGCACATGAGAAAGCATGCATGCGTGCACACAGGAGGGCTCGGAATGCACCAAATTCAGCTGCTGTACCCCAGCTTCGTTGGACAATTTCATATTCAAACCTAAAAACCAAGCGTGCACTTGCACCACAGGCTGGGGTTGCTGGATGGGTTTTACAACACCCATTAAAGCCTCATTGACACGGCTCGCACGTGCAGAGTGCTGCCAAGATGCCACATCTCCTGCTGCTGCCGCTGTACTGACAGTGAGCAGCATTTGATTTTCCTCCTGGGAGACCAGGCAGGGTACGATGGTTTGGTTTTTAAATACTAACAGGAGTTGCAGGCGCTCTGGAAAATTATGTCACACCATCTCCAGCATCTGTAGAGCAGAGATAAGCAATTTTCCTTACACGGTAGGAAAGCAGAGGGATGTTGATGCAGCTTTGCAAAGCAAAGAGAGGTCTGGGGGCTCAGCTTGAGATCCTGAAGGCTTCCCAAAACCA
Source organism: Tragopan temminckii (assembly GCA_028571105.1). NCBI lineage: Eukaryota > Metazoa > Chordata > Aves > Galliformes > Phasianidae > Tragopan > Tragopan temminckii. Next base: position 946,178 of record JAOWBP010004605.1, read on the forward strand.
GACTTTGTTTTTCCTCCTTTGCATCCCTGGGGACCAGATTTCAGATGGACACAAGGATGGCAATGATCCTGCCATAGCCAATAGCCAGCATCGCATCCCTGTGTGTCTTCTAAGCTTAAGAGGACCCACACCAAAGCCGCCATCCCAGGTAACTAGTGATGGGAGATAATGCCCTCAAGTTGTGCCAGGGGAGGTTCAGGTTGGATATTAGGAACAATTTCCTCTCTGAAAGAGCGGTGCTGCACTGCATGGCTGCACAGGGAGTGGGAGTCACCATCCCTGGGGGTGTCCCAGAGCAATGGGAAGTGACAGTGGGCACGGTGGGGTGGGCTGGGGTCAGACTGGGGACCTCAGCGGTCCTTACCAACCTTAATCACTCTATGATGGCACTGCAGTAAGTAGGTGCTGGACAAACAGACACAGAGACTGTGAGAAACGCACAGAGAGGCCAACATCACCGAGTTCATCTCCCAGACAAATTCACATTCTGCTCTCCACAGGCTCCACATGTATAAACTATTTCTATGCATCTGATCTTTTTAAAGCACTACGATTTACAAACTTTAGGGATTTTGACCTTAAAATGTAAGTGACTCTGCTGCATGTCAAAACATTAGCATCTGATTGCATAAGCAAAATAAATGGCAGTCAAGAAAAAAAGCTGGAGAACAGGAGCAAAGTCATTTTTCTCCCTAATTTCCACTTGGAGTCAATGCCCCCTTTAAACTCCCCTCAGCCACTCACTTTGTTTCCCATCAAAAGCCTCAATGTGTCCTTGTTTGGTCCCCACTGTTTTACACAGTAGCCTGTGTGTAGATGGATGCCCAGCGGGTCAGAGCAGGGCCAGCTGACCCCACACCCCCCCTGCCCCTGCTCTGCTGGATGCACACCAGGTCAGGAACCCAGCACACCATTCTCAAAGGTAAAAGCCCTCCTGGGACAGAGATCAATCCCATGGTGTGCCGACATCACAAGGATGTGGGACACGCCGACTGCTTGAAGGAGGCATGGGATATGTTTTGGAAAAGGTGCAAGTTGGCATGGATTGAAGTCAAGAAAACAATCACTCCAGGACCACACATCCAACAGCTGCATGATTTTGTGCCCAAATATCTCAGAAGAGCTCAGTCCTTGAGCCATAGCTGGCTGAGATGCTCCTATGAGCACCCATGCATGGCTCTGCTGGAGGACAATTCAGCCAGGTCAGAGAGGAGGCTGTGTCCCCTGGGACCATGCTCACAGTGCCAGCTTCTGCCACCCCAGGAACATCACACTGCTGCCCCCACAACACTATTTGCCTGTGATGGAGCAAGAGGAGTTTCTCAGAGATTTAGCAAGAGGGCCAAGGACTCATCTGCTCTCCTATTTCCCCTGTGCCATCAAGCTGCTCCACCCCACAGGGAGCCCACCACCACCCATCACATGGCACACAGACTCTTCCACCCCAGCCTTCCCCAGGAGCAAAGCAGGGCAGGGCTAGCAATGGGGAGGCTGAAAGACAATTCCCAAAGTCTCCCAGCTGGCAGGGTTCAGCTGAGAAACCTTTCTCAGGAAGAGAGGAGGCTGGAGAGAGGGGGGCTGGGAGCTGAGACCCTTCCCACGCTCCCCAATGGGGCACGGCAGAGGCACCATCTCCCATATCTCCCATTTCAGGTCCCTTTCCCCTAGGGCAGATTTGCCTTTCCCAGGTGCCCCGCACAGCATCGGGGCAGGATCGCCTGGGCAAATAACCCCAACTGAGCCCCACTTATTTAGGCAGGATTAGGCAAAAATTTGTCTGCACTTTTGAACTGTTTTCACAAGCGCAGCCTCTCACTCCCACGCAGGAAGCAGGAGCAGAGCCGGCCTGTTCCAATTAGGGCTCCTCAAACCAGAAGGGCAGCGAAACTCAGGGGAGAAAAGGGGAATAGAGGGAAAATCAAGGAGGAAGGACAAGCAGGAGGAGATGCTGGGGACAGAGAGCACTGAGATTTGTTCCCCTCCCGCAGCACCTCATCATGTTTCTCTCTCCCAGGCATGGCACGAAAGGGACTGACATTTGCTATTTTAATTTTAAATAAATACATTTTAAAAAAAGAAAAATAAGCTTTTTTTTTTTTTTTTCCTTCAAGTAGTGAAAAATAAATACTCCGAGATGAAAGCGGGGTTTGAAGAGAAAAACAAGAGAGGAAACCAAAAGCCCGCACTGCTTAGCGCTGCAAAAAGAACAACAAAGCCAGCTTTCTTCCGGCATTCAGCAGCTTTCTTATGGAGATGCAGCGTGTCATGGGGCGAGTTCTCCCACTAAATAAAGGGCCTGGAAACTTGTCCTCTCGGCACGCAGATAAAAGGGTTTCTCCCGAGTTTGTACTTGGAGCATCACAGGGAGCAGGGAATGGGAAAGGTTAAGAGGAGGGTGGGACCGGCTGTCAGGATGCTCTTGATGTTCAGCCCTGGACTTTAGGATGAATTGTGTTACCCATCATGTAAGGGGTGTGAGCTGCCCAGCCGTGCCCACAGCCCTGCAGCACCCTGTGCTCACAGCAAAGCCTCCCAGTGCTGCATTTCCAACCTGTGGGCACCGCCCTGCTCTGCTCACAACACAGAAAAAACCCAAAATATGTAAGAATATCCCAGCCACCACCCCAGGCCAAACCTGGGACAAAGGTCCCTCTAGTCCACAGGGTCACATCCCCATAGGTCACGTCCTCACACGCAATAGCACTGAGGTGTTTCATCTCGTCAAGCCTTACTGTGAATGGGACCAGCTTTGCAGCAAGAAAAGAGAGGAAAATGGAAAATAAAGCAATCCAAATGTCAGTGTTGGTTTTGGCTCATATCTCTTGGCCATGGAGCAGGCAGCAGCACCGACAGGTGAGAGGATGTTTCACCGCCACCCAAACAGCAGCACCAGCACACTGACCCCGCCTGCTGCCCGAGCTTCTTTCCATTCCCTCAGTCACAGTTTCATGCCGTGGGTGTTGGATGCAGACCCTGGGAAAGCGGCATCCCCTGCACTCACAGGGGCTTGTTTCTCCCTGGCGTTTGTGGGGGAGAGAAGGGGGAGAAGCACGAGAGAAAGCCCTGGATTGAAGCTCAGCAAAACCACAGGGCTTGAGTCAACGCTCGTTGTGATAATGAGAAAGTTTCCCCAGCTCAGCAGGCAGGACAGGACCCATGGCTCTGGAACTGGAAGTCAGGCTTCCCTTGGTGCAGGGCTTCACTGCATCCTCCTTATCTCAGCTGCTGGAGGGAGCACGGATGGAGCAGAGGGAGCACAGATGGAGCAGAGGGAGCACCGAGGACCTACAGCCACCTCTGGGCTTCAATGTGGCCACGGTTTAACGACACTCATCAAAACTATGCAAAGCAGCCAGCGAAGGCAGCAGAAAGGTTTTTCCACCGAGATCTCAGTGGTTTAGATGCAGCAACTCTGCTAACCCAGCGAGCCCTCTGCAAACACGCACCCGTGAATCAGCTTTGCAACGGCTCCTCTCACTTCACATCTGTGAGCCTCACTGCTGAACCTTGTGTGAGCCCTGCCCAAAGGTGCAGGCCCAAGCACGGGGTCTGGGTTTAGTGCAACCTCTGCAAAGCCCACATATGTGCAGGGTGATCACCCAGCTCAGCTCTTTGGAGGTGGCCACAGCAGGAGGTTGGGATAGAATCACAGAATGGTTTGAGTTGGAAGGGACACCTAAAGGCCATCTGGTCCCAGTCCCCTGCAATGAACACGGACACCCACGGCTCCAGCCAGTGCTCAGAGCTCCTACAGCCTGACCCTGGGTGTCTGGAGGCATGGGGCATCCACCACCTCTCTGGGCAACCTGTGCCAATGTTGCACTAAATGAGGCTGCAGCCAACAAAACCAGCATTGCACAACATCAACGTGTCCCCAGGCTCTTGGCTGGGAGTCCAAGTCTTTTTTTTGGGTGGTCAAGCCCTTTTCACCCTGCTTCCCCATACAGACATCACACGAGCCGCTGAAGGTGGTTTGCCTCCAAAACCTTCTTTGCAGGGCTGGATGCTCCCTACCTCCAAAGAAACTGCTCTCTCCTATAGGAAATGCTTCCCCTGTGATAATTCACTCAGTAACCGCTTTGCTAAATAGCTCTAATCCTCATGCACAGGCACACACACACTAATCGCAGAGTGGGGAGGGCCCAGCAAAGCCTGTAATGGACACCCAGCCCTGGCTGAAAGGAGGTCAAGTGTAAATAGTGAGGCCAGGTCACGCCTGTGGCAGCCGCCTCGCACCAGTGCTTCAGCTCAGGGAGATGCTCCTCCGCAAACAAGCAGCAAAAACCCAGCTTCTCACACCCCGCGTCCCAGCAGCAAAGCTCTAATTGCTCAACAGCAATGAGAGGGGGGGAAAGAAAAAAAAAAAAACACCCTCCCCAAACCCAGTGGTACTGACTGAACAAACAACCAGATATTCATTTGCTTCTTGGATGGCTGCCTGAGGTATTCGAATGGCTCACGCCTGGGCCCAGAAGCCTCTTGAAATTCCTAGCTCTCTGCTGGTTAGGCTGGGAACCCTGTAAGGTTTAATGACCCTTTGGGTTCACGCAGCTGCCCTTCCCAAGGCAAACCAAGGCTGGGAGCTCCAGGGAACAGATAGTAGCCCCCGTCTCACACACCCAACACTTCCCTGCAGGAAGCTGCTGAGCAACTTGTGCTGGTCTCATCCCCATGGCAATGTCACCTGGGACACCTCTGCTGCAGTGACACGACAGAGGGTTCATCCCTGGAGCAGGATGCTCAGGCACCACGTGCCATGACGTGGTTACTCAGGACTGCAAAAGCACACACAGGTTGGATCAAGATGCTACATAACCCCAGCCTAGCAGCTCAGATTGCATATCTCCCTAACCCAGCAGTCTCTCCTTCAGATAGTAATCTCGCTCTCCTTCATCTCTCAGACATGTGGATGGACACGTTACGGACGGACCCAGCTCTGTTGCTTCCAGCCGCTCGCTCTGGTTGCTGCAGGAGGCACAGCAATGCTGCACTTCACATGACAATCTCCCAGAAAACAGCCAGCAGCGATTTTGCAAGTCAGGGTTGAGGTTAATCAGCAGTACATTGTGTGAGGAAGATGCTGTCAGGATAGGAAGTGTGAAAAGGGAAGGCTGAGATATTTTGGCAGGGCTGTCCCCCCGCTGCAGGGATATAGGCCAAAGAGACTTTTGGTCATGCTTAGGTCTTTCATCACTCCACAAACAGATCCCAACCCACCAAGCCTGCTCAAGCACACCTGAAGAATGTGCTGTGCCAACATTCTGTAAGCAGCTATGCATGACCTCACAGCTGGAGATGGTTTCTCTGCATATCTGCAGTCACACGAAATGACTCCATGCCCAAACGCCATTAGTGCTGTCCCTCACCATGACACAGTGCACTTCTCATGAAGATGCTTTACATGGATGTCCCTGCTGCTGGGACTCCACTGCCAGACCAGTCCTAAAAGGCAGCCGGAGTTCTCCTGGCCTCAGAATGAGATGAGGCATGCAGCTGCTCAGCCAAGTCCCTCCTTTCTTTTCCTTCCCCTCCAATCTGTCCCAAGGAATTCCCCAACCTCCACTTGATTATCAGCCCAGCCCAAATTCTGCGTAAACTCTGTGTGCTGGCATCAGCCCTTGCCCGCAGGCTGCATCGATGCCACGTCATGCCAAACACGTGGGGACCACATGGCAGGACACAGACTGAAGTGCCCTCGAGCCAGGATGACGCTTGGCCCCCAGACTATCCCTCTCCACATCAAAGCTGCTCTCCTCCGCTCACCAGCTCTCTCCATAAACCAGCATGTTTGCTGAAGCAGGAAGGACTGGACCTGCTACGGGGAGCACATTGTCAGTGTACACACAGTAAGAAATGCCCGTAGGTCACAAGCAGAAAGCTGCTCAGACAGCATCCCTGGAGCACAGGACATCTCCATGTGATACATGATGCAGAAAGCACCGAGTTGCAGCAGCAGGTCAGCTCCTGAGCACACACGCTGCCCGGGGCGGCAGACTCTGAGGGTGAAGCTTGCCACATAGCTCCGCAGCTGCAGATTCCTGCCTGCTGCCCATCCCACCCCACCTCCACAGCCTCCCCAGCCAACCCTTAGCTCCAGGGCAGCGCCAGGCAGACACAGAGCCAAGCCCACAAGAAACCATTGCTCAATGCAACGGTGCAAGTCGCAGCGCATCACATCCCCCGTGGATTGCGCAGGGACAGCCGCTGCCTCACCAGAGAAGGCCCTATTTCTACTATCAGCCTCTTTTTTTCTATGCAGCAGAGAGTATTTCAGTTCTGCTCAGCAAGCAGAGGACATGTGGAGGAGGACAAGGAGTACAGCCACCACTTCTCCGTCCCGCTGTGTCACCTCCTCCTTCTCTGCCTCCATCATAGGATATGAGGATGCCAGGTCTGTCCTTTTGCATCAGGCTGAGCTGCCCACCTTTGCAGTTTCAAAAGAAGGAGAGGAGAGATGAGCATATTTCTCTTTCAAATCAAACAAATAATCGCACAGATTTTTGCAACCACATTAAGTCTGGGAGGTCGGAGCACAGCTGGTGTATCTCAGCACTGGTTGCTCTAAATCACATTAAACCAAAGATAGTCAATCTTTGTAATCAACAAAGTTATTGCTAACTCTGTAGAACAAATAGCCAGCTCTGCCAAGAGATGGAGGTAGCACAGCTAACCATACACCTCGCATCTCCCTGCACTGTGTATAGATTTACGCCTTTGCAGCACTGGAAGTACTCCCGATGAAGACTTGCATTTGCAAGTGTCCTGATGGCTCTGAAGGCATCGTATCCTTCCTCACGAACATGGTTCACAAATATACACAACAGCCCCCCCACAGCTGAAATTAGAACCTAAGCTAGCAACATCCATCACACAGCCCATGCATCTCCCCTATGCTGACTGCATCTCTCAGAGCAGCAGCATTTAAAGGAGAGGAGAAAGAACTACATAGAAGGGGCTGAAAGTCCTCAAAGTAAACAGCCTCTCCTCTTCCCGGGACAGCACTCCACTAATGCAGCCCTACAGACTGCAAGTGTCCCCAGGCACCCCCAGCTGGCATCTCCACGAGCATCACCCATAAGCATGAGCTCCACGCTGTCTGTCCCGTCCCACAGTCAGGAACCACACGTGCCCCACACTCACCTCAGTTTAAACATTCCCAAAGGTGAACTCTTTCAGCTCCTCTAGAGATGGAGGTCAGAAAGTCCTGGGAAAAACCTGGGAAGCAAAACTCTGCCGACCATGCTGGACTGAGTGCGTTGGAAATATTGCTGCCAGACCAACTGCATTTCACAACATCTCAGGAACAGCTCTCCTGCTGTTAATTGTTTGGAAGCGGACAAGGAAACAAAGGCAAGGAACAAGTGGATTTTCCCAAGCACGAGAACAGCCCTGAGATTAAACCTCCTCCATGCTTCTTGACAGTTTCAAATACCAGGGCTCCCAAAAAGCAGGATGAGCTCAGAGCCCTGCACCATTCAGACTGCACCGCGAAGCCTCCAGGTGAACAAGCAGCCCCACTGAGGAGAGCAAGAATTTTCCCAAGCGGCCCCAGGAAGCTTTTCTCCTCCAGCTCTGACTTCTAGGAATATTCCCACCAGGGACCAGTGCAGCAGTTGGGCCAGACAAGCCTTGGGAAGAGAAGGAAGGTGGGAGTGAGCAGGGGAAGGCAGCCAAAACCATGCTGGACTGCCCCATCGGCTTCAGGCATCCCCATCCCAGCACCAGGATGGCCAGGGGGAGGATAATGTCACCTACTGGCCTCAGATGGGACAGCAAAGGGCTGGCAGGGATAAGCTGGGGGGCTGGGGGAGCTCAGAGGAAGCTCTGAGTTTGGAAACCTCCACACAGGCTGTGGGGATGGGAGGAGAGAGGCTGAGATGCTCACAGCCCTCGCATCCACCCCGTGCGCAGCATCCGGAAGCTATTAAGGAATTACAGCCTCGCTGGCCCCGAGCCTTCCCTAGCAGAAGTGCCTGGGAGCAGATGGTGAAAGGGCTGATTGAATTCGGCTGCTCAGGCCAAGAGGCTGTTAGGAGAGATGCAAATGGAGAAGGGAGTGGGGGTGTCACTCGGCTACTCAGGAGCCAGAAGTCCTTGCCAGGAACTTTGGGAATCCTCCACTGATTGTAATGAGCCCTGGGATGCTGCAGCTTTGGGCTAGGTCACTGCTCCTGAGCCACAATGTGGGTTGATGAGGCTCCCACCCACGGGGCCAGGCTGCAGAACTGATGTGTGTGAAGAGCAACCTGGTCTAATCTCAGAGCATCCCCAGAGACAGCAGGAAGGCACAGGGCACAGACTGCTGCACTCCTCTCAGAGGGAAAGGGGGTCAGATGATGCTCACTGGGGAAAAGGCCTGGTGAGAGAGGCACATAGTATGGAAAAAAGAAAAAGCAGGCCAAAAAGCATAAATAAATAAGTCACCCATGGTGCCATTTGAAGGTAAAGTTGGTGCCCGCAGCCAGCAAACACTGACAGAAGATTCCAAATTGCCTGCAGGCAAAGGAAAAGTTTTAAAAACCCTGGGAAGTGGGGGAAGAAAAGGGATGAATGACCCAAAAAGCAACACAAAGCCAACCTCTGGGCTCCCTGCCCTGGCAAGTGGCCCCACATCCCCATGCCCTGGGGAGCAGGCACTGGCTCCAGGGCCTCGTTGTCTCAAATCTTTCTTTTTTCCAAGCAAATCTTTTTCTTTTCCAAGCAAGAAACTTCCAACAACTCCCCAGGCTGGCCCCGCTCCCCGAAGTTGGGCAATCACAAAGCTCGTCAGGGCTCTGACGAAGGCGCGGGCATGGAGAGCTCCATGACCGTAAGGGGATCTTTTTGGAGCAATCTTTTCCGAGACAAGTCATGAGATTGTTTCTTGCCTGGAATTTGCTCCCACGGCTCCCATCGGCCCCTGATTGCTGAGTCAAGAGATCGCTGGGCTGTGCCCTCCAGATGAGTAAATTAATTGCCTGGGGGGGGGGAGGAGAGCAGGGAGGGGACAGCGAGCACACGGCAATGACTCTCCGGCCCCGCGTGCATCTTGGCAGCAGGCTCTGCTGCTGCTTTGCGATGCATGGAATTAGTCACCCCATTAGCAAGAGCGGTTACACACAGCTGTTTAAAGGCACATTATCCCTATCCATCCCTTTTGCTTTTCTTCTGGATTTTTTTTTTCCACATTTCCGTTTTTTTGATTTTGTTTCTTTTTTTGAGGATATCCAATGAATGCCTGGGACCGGCAGCTCCCAAGGCAGACACAACGCAGAGATGCCAAGCAGCTTAGGCTCTCCCAGTCCCGCTTCCCCATCCCTCCTCGCCCTGTTGACGTAACCCATCCCTCCGCCAGGTCACTCTATAGGATCCATATGGCAACGGCTGCTCGGGGTTGAGCCGTTTGAACGCGGGAACACGCGAGAGTCATCCAGCTTGAAGGCAGAACACACGCACGGCCGGGGCCTTTCAAGTCACAAGCTCTCGAGCCAGCTCCAAATCTGGAGCCGCTTAAAGGGATGGAAAACAGCGCCAGTGACTCAGTGCCCCGCTGGGCCACAGCTACCGTGACAGCCCTGAAAGCCCATTGCTGACGTTGGAAAGCGAAACTTTCCCAGTCCCACAGCAGCACCAAGCTGCCCAGAAGCAGGGAGAGCACAGTGAGGCTGAGCCTGAATATCTCCATATCCCATCCTGGAGAACAACCCAAGCAATGCCACGGGGATGGAGGAGTTCTTCCCATGTTCAGCTGCAAACCAGGAGGAACTGTACTTGGTGACCTCAGCCAAGCGGTTAGGGGAGGCAAGAGGCTGCATAACAGGCCCTGAGCGTTTTAAAAGAGAAAGCACTTGGGATTGTGTTGGGAAACCGCTTCTCACAATGCTGTGTAAAAAAAGCTTGAGCTTCACGTGCTCCACTGTGGCTTTTTTCAATTTTTTTTAGTGGAAAAAGCCAACGGTGCTCAGCTTTTGCTATTACTTCTGATGATAGTTCACATTTTCGGTAAACAATTTCTCAAAACTAAAAGGTAAAAAAAAATCTTGCTGCTCTACAGCTTCCAGAGCATTGACCAAAATGGAGCGGTTTTGCACAAACACACGCAGTCAACCTATAAGAAAAAACTTTCATGTGGGTCAAAAAGCCACATTTTGATTACTGTGATAGATGATGCTAACAGGAAAGAAAAAGCAACACAAAACAAAGCCCAGAGCTCTTCCAGCGTCTGGATCCAGTGGCCTGTCCCTCAGTTCCCCGACATTAAACCTTTCCCTGCCCTCTGTTGGTGTCAGAAGTTGGGATCAGCATCCCCGAAATTTTGGGGCTGAGCACCCAGCGCGTGGTGCAGCGCACAAACAGCGACATCCCGCTGGTTTGCTCTTCTCGTGCTCCCCAGCAGCCATCTGAAGAATGCCCAGGAATCGTGTCAAATATTTTAAATGAGATGGGGGAGAGGGGGCACGGGACGGGGAGCAGATCGGGGGGAGCGCTGAGTTTT
>JAOWBP010004605.1:964921-993085 GCA_028571105.1 Tragopan temminckii
CCGCCGCCGCCCGGCCGGGCTGAGCCGAGGGGAGGGCGCTGGGGCGGCAGTGACAGCGGCGGGGAGGGACCCGAATGCCCCCGCCCCGGAGGCGGCCCCGGGCCCGGCGCTGCGGGGAGCGGAGCGGAGCTGCCTCGGGGGGCTTTGAGCTGCGCGTTGCGGCACCGCGCGTCCCGTTTCCACGCGGGGGAAAAGATCTCGAGGCGTTATTTTCTCCCCGCTCGATGCCCTGAGATGCACGCAGCGCGGAGCCCTGGCAGCCCACGGGTGATCGCGACGCGCTGAGTGCCAGACCGGGGTGTGCGGCACACTCGTGTGCCAGCAAAGAGGGCTAGTTCAGGTGGGATTTGTGCAGGTGGGAGGCCAAGCGGGTTTGGGAACGGATAGAAAGATGCAAGGTGAGTACTGTGCCAGCATGTTGTGAGCTTAACAGAAGAATATCGGTTTTCACATAAAATACGTTTTATTATATTTGGGTAGCAAAAACTTCAGACCACAAACGGCAGAGCAGAAAGGAGATTATGACTCACAGATGTCAATTTACCGGTACAAGTGTAAAAAAAAAAAAAAATAAAGAATTAGCAACCAGCTTTTGTGGTTCTCTATCTCAGAAAGTCTCAGCAGTTGGTGACACATTGGCAGGGACACAGCAAAGCTGGGCCCCGGGGCTGCAATAGGGTGAGGGGTGAGACTGGGGCTGCTCACCCCAGGATGAAGCAGGGCACATGACACATGTGCAACAGGAACCCCCCAGCGTGCTTCAGCTGCAGATGCAAATGTTAGAGCTCAGAAGTATTTCTAGCTTCTTCAGCGCTGCCTATCTCATTCACCCTAGGTGTATTTATAGAAGAAATGTCGGTGGAAATAAAAGAAGCTGTGAGGTGCTGGGGCCAGAAAAGCGGAGCTCGATGCTCGCTCACACAACAGCTGTTTAACCAAGGCACACAGCTCAGGCTGTTTGAACACCAGCAAAACACGGCGGGCAGAGAGCTGTGCCTGAAAGCTCAGCCTGGGTGCCTCACATTTGTATTTCCAGTTCATCCTCCACTTACAAGTTCAGTTCCTCACTTTTACAGAAAACCTATACTGATGATTCCCTGTGACCAGCACCCAATCAGCCTCCTGATCTCTGCATGCTTTTTGAAGCTCTGAGCCGTGCTGGGTGCTGCAAGCAGGGCACGAGGGCTGAGCACCCTCATTTGCAACAAACCACATGTATGTGAGAGGGTGGCTGCAAGAATAAAACTTGGTCCCTATTGCACCCCCCTGCACAGCATGACAGACTTGTCCTGCCTTGGTGTTGTTTATCCTCTTATACGATGGATAGTAATGATCGAAGGAAGAGACAGTAGAGAGGAATCTGAGCAGAAAGGCTGGCTGCGATGCATGGTGGGGAGCAGGGAGAGGCTGGGAGAGCGCATGCGTGCTGTTGTGGAGGGAGCAGCCCCACAGCTGGCTGCAGCCTCCTGGCCAAGGTGAAGCCATCAGAAAGCACCTGCGGCCCCTATGGCCCCACCGTTCTCCCCTCTAGTGCTTGAGAACCCGCCGTGCTCAGACTGAGTGCAGCCTCCTGCAGCAAACCACAATCCCCAGGCTGAAAGAGCAGGCACGCAGCGAGGCCGTGGTGCTGTGCATGAGTGAGAGCTGATGGGGACGAGCTGCTGACACCGTGCAGAAGGCTCCCACGAGCGGGGATGCTCCTGGATGCAGCAGAGGAACTGCTGCTGGGATGAAAGAGCTGAGCAGAGAAGGCATCAGCTGCCTCTCAGGTGTCTGTGCTTTAGCTCTGCTCCCGTGGGCTGATACATTTGGCTTGGCCTCTGCTGTGAGCATTACAGACTGGCTGAAGTCCAGCGCACCTGTATTGAGGCTCCCTCTCTTCTGGACCGGTACAAAGGCTCTAATAAAGATTGTTCTCGCAGCTTGTGTGTTTTTTATCAGAGAAGATGCACACACTCTTGGCATGCCGGCTCAGTGCTGATCCTGCAGAGCTGATGACACGAAGCCACAGCCTGGTGCTGCATGGCTGTGGGGGGCTCTGAGCTCCCCCAAACTCCTGTTTTGATTTGCAGCACAATGAGGAGTGCTTTCAAGAGCAGCACTGGGGCAACAAACCTCAAAGCGGAGGGAAGATGGGGGAAAAGAAGAGAGAGGCTGTGGACAGAAATTTCCTCCCAGGGCAGCTGAATCTCTCCTTCAAACTCGACTCCATCCTAGCGACTGCCTTAATTTGTGTTCACTTCAGAGCCTGCAACATGAAAGCCCTGGCTCTGAACTCCAGCTGAGCCGCTCAATGGCTCAGTGTTCACAGAAGGCATGGAAGGAATCCATTGATTAGTTTCTTCAGCTGGGATGTGACCATTTGGAGTCCAAGACCTGCCAAACATGACTTTGCCTCAGCAACTGGTTCCTATTTGCTGCTTACAGGCTTCAGAAAAATCTTTCCTCTTCAACATCCGAGACTCGCCCTCCTTTTCCATTCTGTTGCTCTTCAACATTAATATCTGTTCATGTTCTCCCCTGTTAAGGGAGGATGCTGGGCTGTGGACAATGGCCCTCCTGCCATTAATACCGTCAAAAGATTTTGCTGTCAATTGGAGATAATCATCTGCCCTCCCTCCACAATGCAGCCCGATTGTTTTCCAACAGTTTGGAACAAAGAAAGGACAGGCAATAATGCCACATTGTTCCAGGGATGCTGACTAACCTTGGTTTAAATGAATAATAATTATTATTCATTTAGAGTTGAGGAAAGGTATGAGGATACCAGAGCCCTTCTGCAGTGTGGACACAAGCTCTCCCGAGCTGGGGCCAGCCCTTTCCATTACCAGGGCCAGATCTACTCCTGCTGAGCCTTTGCAAACTGGCAGCTGTGGGCTCTCCTCCAGATGTTGTGTCTGGGAAGGCTCCTTGAGTTTGCACACCTCCTTGCTGCTGCCCTGGGAGCCTCTACTGCTGGGTGAGCAAAGGTGCTTTCCTAGCCCCAAAACACAGCCAGCTTTGGGGTGAACACAGCGGCTACTTAAGAACGCAGAGCCACACCACCCAGCTGTTATGGACAGGAAATGAAGAACACCATAACCAATTAAAACTGCAGGGGGATATTTATGGCAGAATGTAATTAGCCAAATTGGAGCCTTCCCCAAAACTACCATGGGATTTTTAATGACTGCGAGCGGTCCGGGCCTCGGTTTGATGCTTTGTCAGGCAAACAATAACCAGAGGGCAGGAGACAAAAATCAGGAGCAAAGAGGAAGAAAGAAAAAAGTGTTGTGCAATTCCAGGGAGAAACGGAGACATGAAAGGACTTATGGCAAAGGGTCATTGTTGGAAAGAGCAGCAGCCACCACTCCAAGAAAGGAAAGAGCAGGGAGGTGGCTCTGGGCGTGGAGGTGGCCCACTGCAATGAGAGGAAGGAGCAAGCAGCTGCCATGACTGTTCCCCAGGGAGATACCTTTCCTGGAATTTAAAATTATATGAGAAATTCTTTCAAGCGCCATAATAGCTGGGAAGCATTTGAGCGAGTTGTTGTATGCTGGTAAAGAGAGGCTGGGTTAGTAGCCCTGGTGACAGCAGCCTCCCCTTGTCGGCTAAGCAGCCGGCACGCAAATAGAGCCCGTTAACCAGCACGTGTTGTGTGCCCTGCATTGCTGGCTGGGAAGGCTCTCACATCTCGTGTGTGTGGGCAGGAGATGGCGACCATCACGAAACGCTGGCTTCTCTGTAGCCCAGATGGCTGCAGCCCCCGGGGTCCCAAGGCTGCTCCATGCCCAGAGTCACGCAGGGTCCCCGTCCTCCGCACCACCTGCCCTAAAAGCAACTTTCTGTTCGTGCCGCAGAGCTGCAGAATTCAGTCCTCAGCTCAGCCCAGAGCAGCCCAGACGCTGCCACAATAACGTCCTCTGATTGCCCTCCGGGTGCGAGTGGAGGAAGCCGCCTCCGAGCCTCCTCGGCTCCTGCTCTCATTAGCTTCCCAGCGGAGATGGCTCACAAAAGCATCTTTGTGGCCAGCGCGGCGGCAGGAACCCAGCGCAGAGCCCCACAGCACAGCGCTGGTCAGCGCGCCGTGGGCACCTCAATCAGCGCTCTCACGAGCTGCTCAAGCATCTTCAAGCGTCTCCTGCTATTGGCCTGCCAGCGATCCCATGCTGCTTCATAACCTGATTAGCTAAGTGAGCTGGAGCGATGTAATTCTGCCCTGAATTTCGTTGGTGGGGGTGCTGTCACTCACTCGGTGCCTTGCTGGAAGAGCTGGCTGGACGGAAAATCCTTGTAAGCTGTTCTGCAGCGCTGTTTGCTCTCGGTACTTTTTCCCTTTCCTCCCCGAGTGACAGCACTGAGTTTTTGGTAAACGGGACCCGATGTTTTTGCTGTTTAACTCGTGATACTCACAGTTACCCCCACGCACAGCTAAAGCACATCAAACCTCATTTGTTGGACCTCTTGTCTTCGGTCAGATCTCAGGCAGTCTCTTCCACAACAGAAGTAAACAGCCGAGACTTAAGGAACACACCTCTGGTCACCTCATATTCACTGATCTCCAGCAACAGAGGTTACTGAACCTATTTTGGATGGTCCCTGAAATCCCCATCCCTGGGAAACAGGTGAGGTATCACAAAGGAGAAGCAATGGAATTGTCACTAATACCCCAGTGAAGCCAATCTGGACAGCTGGATGCTATTCACCAACATTTCTGTGTTCGTTCAATGTTTCAGAAACAACAAGAAAAGCCAAAACTTCAAGAAATATCAAGCAACAGCTGCATTTTGTTTTCATGGAGGTGCCAGGAGCCTCGAAAGCACCTTTCAAGGACCAGCCATGCAGTGCCAACCCCCAGGGTACAAATTCAGAGCCTGAAAAATGGCAGCCACCAGGAGAACACGTCTGCACACAGATGGCTGGAAGCGGTCAGCACAGGGGAGTCAAACACTGGAGTGCAGTGACCCTCAGGTTAACTCTGTGGCCAGGACAGAGAGGCTCAGGAGATGGGAGTTTAATTCCTGCTCAATATTTCCACATGACCTCTTACCAACATCTGTGCCTCCATCTCCCTTGTTTAACGGAAGGATGCTTTCTCACTTCACAGAGGGACCACGACAGGGTCAAACCACGGAGAGATTTGAGGAGACAGCTCAGGGCAGAGCAGGATTCCCATCTCCTGGTGTGCAGGACTCTGGGACTTACCACGTCCATGGCCATGTCCATGATGGCCAAAGTCTCTGCAACCCAAACGAACGTCCCACCTCAATCACAACAGGAGCTTACGCAAAATCTCTGGAGATAACTCAGAGATGGGCACAATTTGCCCGTGTACACCGTGCTTGCAGCACACGTTTATGGGGAATTATGGGATGGAGCTCCCAGCGATCAAACCCTGGAGCTGCCCACCCAGATACGACGCTGGCAGAGACGCTCCTTGGGTGAAGGATTCTCCCGTATGAGTGTTTCAGAGAGGAAAACCCTCGCCGTGCGTTGGAAACCTCCTCGCTCCCAATTGTCTCAGCTTGGCAGCCGGGCCTGATAGTGAATGAACGACAGAGAAATATTCCGCTCTACACGTGTTTGGGTTTTTCGGGTGGTTTTCTTGGACAGCGATCCTGGCTCTACAACAATGCCCGTCTTGTTCTGCCCCGCGCTACAGAGCAGGCTTGAATAGATCTGTCTAAAATTATAAGCGGGCAGCCCCTGGGCTCCGCGAGATCACAGGCCACATGCTGGGGCTGAACAAAGGCTCTGCTATTTCCTAACAATTAGCCCAGCTAAAAGGACATCTATCTCCTTCTATTAGAGCCACCACGTGCCTCCCAGTCAGTCCATTGTGAAGCTAATTAAATAACACGCCTCTCTCCCCATGAGGGTCTCCTGATTAGCTCGCCTCAGCCCTAAATCCTCGCTGGTGTAAATGGGCAAGAGACAGCTGGTCGGTAGGAGCCTGCGACTCCGAGCATCGTCACTCATTATGTAGCTATCATCATCACCAGTTATTTCTGTTTTTTAATTATCTCCTGAAAGCTGTTGAATGGAGATGGAGAGATAGAGGGGGTTCGGCACACAATCCGGCTCCTTCCCTTCACACTTGCCCCCTGCTTGCAGCACGAGTTGTGCAAATAGCTGATTTATTTGTGTTTTTTCTGGCTTGCTGGTAGCCAGAGGAAAAAAAAAAAATAAAAAGGAGACATAAATATTTCTTCTAAATACGTTCTGTGTTAAAGCAAACCATTTTCTTTTTCCACGCGTTTTTCATTGGGCTAACATAGCAAAAAGAAAGTAAGCAGGGAAAATCACGTGTTGCTCAACCTGAGCTTCAGCTTCTCGTTTTCGCACTTTTAAAGCGGGATAGAATTTGAAAATTTAAACAAAAACACCAAAAATAACCTGTTAACAAACCCTCTTTGCACTCAGTTCGGCTCTTCAAGGGGGCTCCTGTGGCCAGGTTAGGGCTCAGGTGCAGGTGAGCTGAAATGCATCTGCATTTTCAGCTGGGGAGCACAATCCATGTTTTAGCAATGTTGAGATCCAAGTCTGAAAATTCATTCTGACCACTGGAGAAAATTCATCCAGGCATCACATCAAACATCCCAGGAGCTGAATGAAGTTCCCTGCCCGGTGCTCAAGGGAAGCAGGGCCATCAGCACCCATCCCTTGTCCTCCTGATGTCAGCTTGTCCCCATGGGGTCAACGCTGCTCTTTTGCAAAGCCCATCTTGCACCTGCTCCAGCAAGCAGCTTCTCTCCCCATCACTCCATCCCAGTTCTTCAGGGGCAGCTCCGTTTGCAGCACCGTGAGCACACAGCCTCACACAACGGCACAAAACTGCTAAATCACTCCAGATGTTCAACACCTTCCCCTCACCGCTTCCCACACGCTCCCCAGACCCGGAAGAAACACAACATCCCTTTGCCAAGTCTACAGTCAGCAATAGTCGCAAATATTACCTTTACCTCCTCTAAATCATTGTTTTCCACCCTTGGCTATTTAAATCATTATTTTCACACCGAGAACGTGGCTGGAAAACTGGAATGTGGGTCAGAAGACTAATGAGCTGATTTCCTGTGGACCTTCGGCTCCGGGACTGCAACAGCTGGACCTGCTGCTCCAGCCAGAGCTAGTTCCACCCAAGGAAAACAGAAAGACCCCCATCCTCAGCTCTGGTCGTGGGGAGGCAGTGGGAGGAAGGGCACGGAGGAGGAGACAGATCTTGGTTTCGTTCTGATGGGAACAAGAGGAGCTGACTTGAAGCTCGCTCCTGTTTTCCAACCCCACAAGCTGCCCTTGCTGCTCGCAGCAATGCTGGGCAGGGAGCTGCTGCTGGAACCTGGGTGGAAAGTGCTGGGAAGCCTTAGAAGTGCATCAGAGCTTGCCTGGAAATATATTAATTAGCTCGTATGTGTGTGTGCACCTCCATAGGGTTTTATTGTAAAAAGCACAGGGAGAAACTCCCACTATGCTCAGGGGGAATACTTTTCATCAAATAATCAAATTTTACAAGGATACATCAACAGAGTCGGGTAAATTGTCATTCAAAGATGCTACATGACTCGCTTGAAGGCCTACCGGGGCAAAGCCCTGAGTGAAGCCCAAAGCACAGCTTGCCTGTAACCTAAGTGCAGAACACACGGCTCTCCAGTCACACTTTCAAACCCAACAGCCAGGTCTGACTGCTTCACTCATCACAAATGTACAGAAAAGGGCAAAAGCCCCTCCTCCCCCCCCCAAAAAAAAGCTTTGTGTTAACTGTCTGTCTCTCCTCACCCAGCTAGTGCCCTTTATCCCAAAGGGATGGGAATGGCTCTGCAAGCCACTTGATTAATAAGAACCCAGGGGGGAAAAAATCGTTTATATAACCTTGTCTTTTCTAAACTTCCTAAGTGCTGTAGAAAGTGGCTGCCCTGGAAACCCAAACTGGAAATGAAAAATATTATCTCTTCCATTTATAAACATCTCCAGTGCTAATGAAGTGAGGAACTGCAGCACTGGGGAGGGGAGCATTGAGATGCACTTGGCAGGCGTGGGAGAGCCCCACTGAAACCATTCTGTCTCAGGTGAGTGAGGAGGGGAAAGTCCTCCTGCCACCGTATGCTGCTAACTGCAGCCTGCAAGGCCCCAGGGAAGGATGTCAGAAGACTGATGGTTATGGAAGGATCTGCTATGCCAAACACAGAGATAGAGAGCCTTACTAGGTGTAAATGTGGGGAAAGGAAGACAGGGTGATGTGCAACAAGGCAGGAGCAGATTGATGAATCCTAAAAACAGCAGTTTCTGTGGTTTGAAGCTGTAGCTCGAATGGAGCTATAGCTTGGATGAAGCATTACAACCTGACAGATGGAAAGGAGAGCATCCTTTGCAGACATTCTATGGCTCAAACCGGGATGCTTCTGCATGCCAACAGAGCTGATTGAACCAGTTTGCTAAGTAATTCCTAGGAGTGATCCAGGTTGACCTCTTGGGTTCAACCACCCTCAGCCCTGCAGCCCCTCAGGTCTGACTCTGAGAGCAAAGGAAGCATTCTGCAGGACAGCCCAACGTATTTCCCCATTTTCTTTCTACGTTGGCATTTCCCACAGAGATTTGTTTTTGCATCAACACAGGCAGCAGCAGAAAAAGCTGAGCTTTGCCTGGAAATGTTTGGCTTTCGCTTTGACAAAATATTGATGATTTCTGCAGAACAATCCATCACTTTTTGCAGTCACGAATGAATAGAAGAAAGTCAAAAAGCAGTATTTCATCTAGGTAGGGATTGAGCAGACACCTAGCCTGGAATTCAGCACAAGTGTAAGGCAAAGCAGGCTACCAGGCTGCCTTGTTATCTTGTCACTTTGATTACTGTGAAGCAATGGAAGCTGCTACTACTTTCATGTAGTAGCTGTTTGTCCGGATAGAAGCACAACAGGGAGCTGCCAGACAAGGGGAGCATCTGATCTGGTAGGGCTGGGCAGATGCAAAGCAGGGAAGAGAAGATTTCGTCGACCCTGGAGATGTCTCACAGCACACAGGTACCCCAGGCTTGCAGCAGGGTGAAGAACTGGTCCAGGGCAGGACTAAGATGCCAGCTTTATTTCTATCACCGCTTTCCATAATTATTCATGCCTCTTTAGCCTTCAGAACTAGGCTGAAATGCCCCAAGCACAGGCTTTTCCACAACATGCCTGGAACTGACTAAATTAGAAGTTTTCCATGAGCAAACTCCCTTGGGGCATCTCCTTCTTTTTTTCTTATTCTACCTCAACACTGACATCAGTCTGGCCAAAATGAGTGCCCTCTGCACCCCTGGAACTTAGGATGCGGAGAGTGAATCATGCAAACTGGAGAGAAAAACATTTCAGACGCCTGAAAAACCTTCACTGATGAGAAGTAGCTCGGGCCATTGCTTCCTAAAAATCACGTCTCCACTTTGGTGGAGCAATTTATTCTGCTCCATTGCACTTGTGCTACGGAAAGCACAAATAACTAGAAGTGTTTTTGCCATGTACTGCTGCTCACACAACATATGCCATGTCAGCGGCCTCGTTTCCCTTTCCAGGAAGGGAAGTCATGTCATGAACTGTTGATCTTTATTATACGGCTTTTCGGTGCACGTACCCAATACTCTTACTGAAATCGATGGCAGCATTCCCACACAGCGGGGCAGAGGCAGCCCCTTTCCAGTCAGGCTGCAGTTAGCTTCAGATTTAAGGTTGGATCCTGGGCTGGAATCCTCATCTGCCCTTGCAGCATGTGGTGGAACAAGGAGAAACCCCAGAAGAGGAGCCCTGCCTCTGTGAGATAAAGGCACCACAGCTCTCCAGACAAAGCTCTCCAAGGGTTGACCAGTGCTGACTGGGAATCTCCCAACATCAAGAACAAGCCCACACGCAGATCTCACCCCAAGCTTCCCCTACACCTCCTGCAAGCCATTCGGAGGCCAGCAAGCCTCCCACTGGAGCTCTTCTGCGTCTATTCCATTCACTGCAGAGAAACCCTCTTCCCAAGGTTCACACACAGCCTGGTTAGCACTGCCTGCCGCCGGAGGCAGCTTGTATTTAATTCATTGTGAAATAGCCAACAATTGACCCACTGCAACGGTTTCAAAGCCTATTGATACAAAACCCCACAGGGGGAGGCCCATCCGGAGGGCTGTGTAAACTCCAGCACGTGTTAGCAGGCTATACATAGCTTCAAGGGGGCAGTCACACCAATGGCTTGGGACTGGTTAAGATGGCTTTCTGCTGAGTTGGGTTTTTTAAAGCAATATTGAGCTCTTGTACAATACTGTTCTCCAGAGACTTCCTGCTACTTGCCTGACCTTGATGAATTAAGTATCGCCATAAAATGTGCAATTAATTAATCATCTGCATCTCCAACATGAGAAACTGCCACTGTGACTACAGACAGCCTTGTAAGTGGTTTAGACATCACTCTGGTGGAAATCAGCACACTTTGGATGTCTGAAGGCTTTCTGGTAAGTTGTATAGTCAAGGTCTTCCAAACCTCAGCTGTTAGACACAATGACCTCAGTCAGACGTACTAAAGGATGCCATCTCTTATAGGACTTTTGGGGAATATTGGGAATATATTCCATCCTTCCTACCACGTGGCTCCAAGCACGGTGTTTCTCCTGCTTGCTCCCCATCTACCAACCTGCATACAAGCTCTCGGAGCTGCACGTGGCACAGGATATCTTAGTCCTCCTGGAGGTGTCTGTCTGCTCAAAATACCAAGACAGACAGGCCATCCTCAGACATCTCGCTCCCCTCCCCAAGTGTCTGACAGCATGGTTTCTCAGATTGTAGTGATGCAAATAGCTCAGATAAGGCTCAGATAAAGTATCTGAGCTCTCCAGGGCTTATCTGAGCTGAACACCAGCTCCAGAAACCCTGAAATTTGCCCTGTGGGACTATCTCCATACAGCCTGATTGCCATCTGAAGCTTCAGCCTCCAGAGGCTGCAGGAACAGCTCCGGTTCAAATGCATTCTTGAGATAGCGGGGTGGGACACAGCAGGTCTGCAGTGCTCCCCTATCATCGCTATCTGGGGATTTGCCTTCTGGTGGAACACTGCAAGAGCCTGGCTGATGGTTCAAGGAACCGGTGATGGCACCTTTCACCACCAACACTTACATTATAACCGATGAGGAAAAGCCTTCTTCAGCAGCATCACTGGAAAGATCACTTTACCCTGACTACAAAGTGTTCGGTGTTGGTTTTTCCTTTCAGCTGTGTCTCTTTGGGGTAATTGCTAGCAGAAGGAAGGCTTGCAGGGAGAACACAGGCACAGGATGCTGAAATTCAGCTATGAGTATCTTGCTAAGGATGGGATTCCCAAAGCAGCCAAGGAACTGGGTGTAACACCCATCTGAGCTTCACTGCAGACCTGTGCCTGGCAGGATGCAAAGGGGGTCAGCAATCACAGCAAGGATAAAACAGACCCACTGTGATAAACATTCATGCTTAGAGATCCAGCCTTCCTGAAACCCAAGTAACAGCAGCAGTCTTAAGACGCGTGAGACCAGATAGCAAGTATTCATTTATAGTGGGCAACTGATAGGAGACAGGGCAAGTCCAAGGCCTGGCTCAGAGAGAGTAACTGGATATCTTCATAAAGCTGGTACAAAGGGCTGTTAGCTCACTCACACCTGGGCTACAGCTATTCTTCGTCCTGCAGGAGCACCAAGGGTCCCCCATTCCACACGCAGATCCCATACGCTGTGTTCAACAAACACAGGATTAAAAGTAGCAAGGATTCCATCCCAAAGGGTCTGCAACCAAGTCAACAGTAATCTTACAATTGTACACCTAATACAACTCCAAGAATTAAAAGCCCTCTGAAAAAAGCATTCAAAGGTCTGCAGATATTACTCCCAAATCTTGCTGATCCAAGCAGAGAAAGATTTTCTTTATGTAGATGTCTGCAACAGTCAGAGTTCTCAGGCAAGAATAGCTATGAAATTCTATAGGATGGCTCATAAACCATAAGGAAAAAAATCCCACTTAATTTCCTACTAAAAATTCCCAACAACTCATTCCCAAAGGGCTAGCATGCCAAAGGGCCTCTGCAGAGCGTTGGCTCCCCTTCTGCATCAGCACTTGGCTCTGGCCAAAAAGCAGGGAATGAGGGGAAAAGCACGTGGGCAGGCTCCGAGCTCCTCAGCTCAGCTGTGTTGGCAGCACCAGGGTTAACCACGGCAGCACCCTGTAATGCAATGATTTCTGGTTTATTTCAGCAGGGGAAGTGTGTCCCAGCCTGATTAGCCCAATGGTTTCCTCTTTTCCCATAACCTCCAGACCCCCATGGCCTAAGTGTTTACTTTCTGAAATAAAAAATCTGCTAGTGTTTTTCTTTTTTCGGGGCATGTGTATTTTGGGAGAATTCGGGGGGAGGAAAGTGGAGAGGGGGAGTTGAATGGGATGGGAGGCTTGCATACACCTCCCTTCTCTCTCCCACCCCTCACCCTCAGCTCCTTTCCAGCTGCAACCTCTGAGCTGATACTTCTGGCTTCAGTGCAAGAGAGGGAGAGAGAAACGTATTAATGAGAGTTCAGTCTCTTGCTTCAGCAGCTATAAACACAGTGAACATCTGGAGGGAGAGAGGTGCTTCGCGCTGCCAGGAGCTGAAAGAAACAGGCTGTTTGCAGAGTCCCAGCCCCCCATGTTCTCCACATCTCCCCTGCCTGTCCTGCACAGACCCACACTGCATCGCCCAGCCACAAATAGAAGCTGGCTTCGTGCTGCCCTCCCAGCTCCATGCCTGCACAGAGCCCTCTGAGGGCACAGCAGTGGGAAGGACTGGCCACGTGCAACCCAAAGTCCCTGGAGAGGTGCTCAGCTGCTCAGTGCCCCCAGAAGCAAGCACTCATGGGTCCCAGCAGGCTTCTGTAGGCAAAAAAGGTTGGGAAAGCACAACGAGGCATCTGTGCTTCGTGTGGCCTTGCTCAAGAGTAGGGTGGCACAGGACAGCCTTATCCTCTCGATAAACAAACGGGTGCACTCAGAGGATGGTTCATTCCATCCCCACAGAGGTACCTGTGCTACTCCAAGATCAACTCAATGCAAGACATCCACAGTCACCCTCAGGACACTGAGGAATAGCCCATCACCCCTTTCCTTTCCTCTTGGACTCTACATCAAGTGAACCCTTCCCTACATGCCAAAGCCACCAGTACTGCTGCTCGCATTCCTGATGTTTCTGGTGCAGTGTTTTAAGAGCATCTTGAGTTTTCCCTCTGAGCTGAGCTCTAAATCCACTTTCATAAGGTGGCCTCCTACAAATCAGTAGGTATCACCCCCCAAAAGGTACAACACTCTCCCAGTTTTCACCCAGCACCATCCCCTGTTCAGAGCACAATTCATCCCCACGCAGCAGCTGATCTCCAGCTGACACAAGTCCGCAGCACAAGTGGGAAAAGAGCTCAGTGCTCATTCTCTGGTGACAACCCAAAGTGAAGGGATCTCCCTTGGGCTTTGTCTCTGAGAGGCAAGACAGGGATTTTTCCAGGGTCAGGCAGGAAACAAATAGAAAAGTGAAAGCCTGGATTTTTGTCATTCTCTTGCTTCAGTGCAAATAAACCTCTCCAAGTCTTGACTTGCAGCAGGTTACAACAGGGGACGTAGAGGGAGCATACCTAGGTATCACAGGGTCACCTGCACATGCTTTCCTCACCTGCAGAACAAAGAAGATCCACGCAAATCAGACACCAATTACTTCCCACTAACCTGGAAAGCAAACCAGTAGCAGCTCAGCATCCTTCAGAGTGCCCTTGCAGAAGTGCCAGGAGACACAGACGCAGGCAGCCCATGGCTTTACAATTCATTCACAAGACATAGAGGGATCTTTTCTCTGCCTCTAGACTGAAGTAAGTGCCATTGGTGGAGAAAATTGTGTCTGCCCTCCAACAAACCCAGAGCGCCCATTTATAGTAGGTGTGACATGACTTGAACTGTAGTCAATGAAACACCCAAAGACTGCCAGGAAGAAAAAGGGTCAAAGAAACTCATTCTAGCCAGGCTATAAACAGCGCCAGACCCCAAGGCTTGTGAGAGGCAGCACCGCCACGCCGGCTGGAGGATGACAACAGAGCCCAGCAGAAAGGCCTCATTCATCCCTTTGCAGAGATGCAGTGGGACATCAGATGAGAATCGGGGTGAGCTGTGAGTTTGGAGGAATGAGTGGCAATGGGTTGGGCAGAGGTGTCCGCACAGAGGATTTTGTTTGTGCCTTTTATTGAACCTTGAAGCAAATAGTATCTGCCACCTCGTCCCTCTCGGTAGTGGCTCACCACTTTTTCCACCCACTGCTGTTTCCCTTCACCTTCTTCCACGTCCTCCCTTGCCCACTCCTCATTTATTAGGGAGAGAGGACAGCCGGGCTGTGAGCTGCCTGAGAAGTCCTGCAGGGTCTCACAGCCACAAGCAGATGTGCGTGCCCTGCGAAGAGACGCCCATTCATCTCTGCAGAGAGCGTGCGGGGGAGGCAGCAGCGCAGGGGAGGGGGGGAAGTGTTGGAGGAGGCTGAGAAAAGGAAGGAGGCCACAGTTAAAAATAGGATAAAAGGACATGAAAAAATGCAGATTTTTTTTTCCCCTAAGCTTCACTTGGAAAATGTGCTGCAGCTGGAGAAGCCATCGGGCTGATCCTGGTCAGCTTTCACCTTCCCCCTCCGCAGGCTCCCTTCCTCCATGCATGGGCCTGGAAGACAGCCCAGAAAAAGCTCACAGAAAGAGCTTCCCTCTGGGGATCTCCACCAGGACCCAGAAGAGTAAAGAGCAGGTCTTGTGGCATAGGAGGACAAGATGGGGAAAAGCAGAGAGAGTTTGTGATGGATGCAGGAGGTCCCCACGTGATTTCTGCCTGCAGTGCACTCCGAGCTGAGAGCAGGGCTTGGAGAAAGATCACAGCCAGAGTTAGGGGGGTGGGTACAAAGGGAGGGCATCTCCACGTGGAGTGGGGCAATGCAATGTGCTGCAATGCTTTGTTTCAGCTCCAAAGACTTTGCTTTCCTGCCAAATCCAGCACGACACTGCTGTGGCCCAGCCTGTAGGACCCAAGACAAGATGTCCATTGAGCACCAGGGAGTCGGATGCAGGGCTGCATTAGGGATGCACGCTGCCCCCAAGCTAACAAACCCTTTTTTGTGGGCTGAGAGATAGTGTGTCCAGACAATATCAGCCACAGACTGGGTCAAACTGTCCTCTCTGCACTGTGCCCTCCTACAGCCCTAGGTGCTGGGGGATCAGCCTATGGTAATGCCTTCTGTTTGTGACAGTGTCTTGGTGCCAAGATCTTTCAAAAGTAGCACCAGCCAAAGAAGCAGGGTCAGACCCACAGCTCTAATCTCCCTTCTAGAAAACATTTTAATTTCATTCCTTGTCTTGCAGAATTCAAACTCAAACCCATTTGTTTGAAAGAAAGTAAGTTCACTTGCCCAAAGGTTCCTCTTAGCGTCCAAAGGCTGCAAGCACCTTCAGTCCAAGTGCGCTAACTCAGCACCACAATCAAAGAAACTTCTTTCGCCAGAGGCATTTCATCCTTCTCCTGCCATTAACAACAGTTTTATCTCCCCTATCACTAAGCAAAATAAACCAGTTCATAGTGAAAGGGGTTGTCAGAGTGACCTTGGCTCAAAAAGACAGCGCAGCCAGGACAATGTCAGTGCTGAAATTATGATGCTGCTATCAAATATTTTCCTCCTCTCCATTTTTGTGCCTAACCTTTTATCCACCAAAAAATATTACCAGAGAGTAATATTAAGATACTATTGCCCTAAGAATTGAAAATCCCAGTGCGCAGTGTGACAGCATCCTTTCAGTGCCTTTGCTGCTTCATGCAGACTCACAGCACCCTTGATTTTGGGTCACCAGATAATGCGACTAATGAGCAAGTCTCTACACTGCTATTCCCACAGAAGCCAGCTTTCATAATCGGGCAGTTCTCACTGGTTGTTTTCTAACGCCTTTGGGACAAGCCCTTCACTTGCTATGGACCCAAATGTAGCTGACTCTCAGGGCAGGCAGTCCCAGCCCGTGTACTACAGGTTGTGGCAGCAAGCTAACAAATAAAAGTGACTACACGTCACTTCCAAGTTCTTGTAATAAAAACGTAAAATAAAACCCACCTCTCTTCTTATCCTTATCTACAAACTAAATCCACATCAGGCTTTTCTTTATACATATCACCAAATAATCTTAGCAGACGTCAAGCACAATGTAAATAAACTCACCCGAGCTTCAAAGGCAAAATATCTTTCACCAAAGCCAAGCAGTTCTAAAACTTCTAGAAGTGTTGCGGGTTTCTGTAGCGAGAGGATATATTCACACTTGCATTTTCCTTGCTGACTTGTTTCTTTCACCAACATCAAGACCATGAAAACCAAAATAGCCTCCAGTATACCAGAAGAATAGATGACAAATGGCTTTCATGCACACCCAAAACACAAAGGAGAAATGAAAGACTGTTCCTAGCAGTATATACAAATGAGAGTTTCCTCTCATTTAAAATTAGAAACTGCTCTAGACTCTGAAAAAAATGGCAGAGCATTAAAATAATAGTAATAATAAGAGAAAGAGTACCACACACTGCAACAGGAAGAAATGAAATGTAATTCTCCTGCCGTACCTAAGAATTGCAGGCCTGTCCTACAAGTCCCAGTGTATTCCAAGTTGGACTCAACTGCTAAAGACAGTGACATCTTTTTTTTCCACTGAGCTTTGAACCAGGCTCCAATCTCTGCAGCAAGAAATTTCACAGACCCAGCGTGGGGTGATGGAGATGTGGGTTACAGATATGTTGGTCCCTGGAGAGTGCTTTCACAGAAAAGGGGAGAGGGTATGGAAAAAAAAAAAAGAAAACCCCACAAAGGAAACTTTCCAGGCACAGATTTGCAAAACGTTTGAGTAAATCCAAATGCTGCAAGAGCAGATTTCATCAGAGCAGAGCTGACATCACGCTGAGAGAGGTCACCCACAGGAGTTGAGCAAAATAGCTGAAACAAGAACGGCTGGGAATAGACAGCAGAGATTTTCCTCCAGCCACAGCTCTCAGTTCATCTCCAGCTAACACACAAGTGTTCACCAAAGGAAAAAAATTGAAATGCCTGAATATTTGCCAAGGAGAGATTTCAAATTGTACATTTGACCGCAACAGTCACTGGTTCTGCTGAACTCTTCAGCTGCAAAAAAGTCTCCAAACATCAGGGCTTTTCCCCTCCCAAGGGACCAATGTGCATAACTAACAAGCCGGGAACAAGTCACAGAAGACCAGCACATGCCATGCAAAAGCTTACATGGGATTTATGTGCTTCACGATAGGCTTATGTGGGACTTAAGTGAAACATAAACTTCATATTGGCCCTTCGCAAAGGTCACATTCATGCAACTTGAGCTCTTTCACTTCATTCTGCTGTTGGCCATGGTGTACCTGAGCCCTTCCTTTTGCCACAGAACAGCTGGGAAGCGAGACCTGGTGGTACCTCTTCCCAGGGCTGAATCACTGTGCTGTGGGCAGGGGAAGCCTCCAAGATGCGTGGCACAGGGGCAGCAAACACAGCATGATGCAGGGGAAACAGGGCTTGCACTAAAGCCCAAAGCTCTCTGCTCATGTCACACCTTTGGGTACAGACCCAGAGCCCTGCACTGTCAGTTACACAAGCAGCAGCCCAAGCTGGAGTTCTGCTTCACAGGTTGAACAAAGTACAGGGCAAGAATTAGTCACCGGTGATTTTGTAACGACTTTCAAAGTATGAGTGCATTACAGAGAGCATCGTTTAGTCAAAGCCAGGGCACGAGCTTAACTGTAGGCTGTATCGCAACCACCCAACCCTGACAGCAGAGCATGGCCATGCCCTCCAGCTGCAGCCATACAGCACTGAATATCTCACCACCATCCCCAGCAGGAAGGGAACAGAGGCCCCAAATCACTGTAACAGCAGAACTCAGGCTCAGGAGCCCAGGCTCCCCTTCACAGAGACCTCGTCACCTTTCCAAAGAAACCAGCTCAAGGCCATACACACGAAACCAGGTCATTAAACCTGCCCATCTCCAGGCTCACCAACACAGGGAGGAGCAGACCAGCCCTCCCTACACCCCATATCCCCCAGAACAGGGCTCCTACCTGTGCTGTAGTGCTCCAGGCCGGTGGGCACCTCCTGGATGGCCGCCTCGTCCCACGGCGGGCAGCAGGTCCTGGGTGGGCAGCAGGCTGACTGAAGCCTGCACGGCATCCAGGGGTCCTCATAGCAGCTGCCAGCACCTTGCTTCTGGGCAGGGGAGGGAACCACGTCACCTCAGCAGCAAAACAAACCCAGAACCAAGCCCTCCCTTCCAGGATAAAATCACAAAGTACTTACCTGACCTGGCCCAGAGCTGCCCCAGCTGCGCAGCCAGGAGGACACGATGGGGTCAGAAAGCCCCTTATAATATAAGGCGTGTTATTCACACTATATTATCTGCATCTACTTAATCATGTGTTAGATAGGCAGGTAGAGGTATGCACGTGCCTAGTTCTAGATACAGCTGTCGTTATTGATATTACACTTCTGTGTCAGTAATACATACACACATACAGATATATGGAAATAATCCCAGGATATCACTTCCATTATGTATATACACACTCATTACATTCATCTTTATAGATATATCCACCCTACATAAATACATACCATATGTGCAAACACAGATGTACACACACATACCACGTTATAGACTTTTACACACATGCCACATACATGTATACATCAGTAGAAGAATAGCAACATATGCATACATGCAGTCATACACGTAAATAAACTCAGGATGTTTTCATCCATTCATTTTTTTATTATTAGTCCCCCACATGGAAACAGTTTTGCTTCATTTCCAATCAACGTTTAAATGCCAAATGCATTCTTGGAACCATTTAAAAGGAAGATACTGAGCTGTGTTAGACATTTTTCATGTGTCACAGTGGCCTTTTCTTCCTAATTTGGTGATAATTTTGCTTTCTAGCAAGTCTTCTGTATCCCCTGGTGTCCTAGCTCAAAGATACAGCTTACATCTGACCTTGTCTAGGGTCTTTAACACTAGCTGTCATTTCTTTGGAGAAACGTCCATTGATATGATTTCCTCAATAAAGGTCATGTACAAACATAAGGTGATCAGCAGCACAAAGAGCACAGCTCCAGAGCAGCACAACGCACTGTCAGACCTGTCCCACAGCTGCTGACATCCATACAGGCATGCCCAGCACTGCCTTTTAATCCATATTTTATACAACTACTCAGCAACTGCCCAAACAAAAAGGAGCTGCCATAGAAGAGGAAGCCCAATATTTATCAAAAGACTCCAGCCAGCCCAACCAAAGCTTTTCCAAAGCCAGGTCTGCTTTGTGCTGATGCTGCTGCATTCATCCACAGCAGGTGAAGGTCAGTGTGTGGAGCGGAGGCTGCAGGACAATGGTTACCCTAACAATCCTCCTCTGACGACAAGCACAGGAAATCCGATGCAACAATCCTATTTCCAGCTTGGGTTTGCAAGCTCAAGAGGTTGAGATAAGCTCTGAGCAAACACTCAGCCTCTGGATGCCTCTCTGAACTACATGGAACCTCAGGATGATTTAGCAGTCAACATCAAGCTGTGTCAGTGAATGATCTGCCATTGTCACAGCAGCCAAAGAGAAAAAACACTGCTAGAGATAGAAAAATAACCCCCACCCCTTTCTTACCATCACGCCAGGGCGAGCCAGAGGATAAGGGCCCGTGTTGCCAATGGTTGTGTCCATGTAGTAACTCATCATCTCTGAGGTGCCTGCAGAAATGAAAGCAGACATCAGACGCTCTGCTGCAGAAGTCTGGCATGGCATAAAAATTGATAGCCTCAGCTAGATTGCTGTAAAGCCTGTGCTTTCTCACAGCCATGTAAAGGTAGCACCAGGCTGTCAATCCCAGCAACTTAAGGCAGGAAAAGTAAAAGGAAAAAAAACTGTATTAATAATTGGTTTTGTGATTGGATGCGTATATACATCAACAATGCAAACAAATCCATCTGTGTAAACTGATGGGAGCTGGACAATGCTGAATGAATTATCACCTAGAAGCTGATGGAGCTGCTGAGAGGGTGGATGAGATCATATCTCCCTTGCTGTAAAATTGGTGGGGAATAGTTGCCATTTTTCCCCCCTCCAATTCATTGAGATGAGCAAATTTCCTACAGAAGTTTCATCAGCACCAACCCATTTCACCAAAAAACCTTCTCTTTACTCAAGAAAAATCTTCTGTTTGCCTGGATTATCACTGGTTCTCTGTGCTGGAGCTCTCCCTTGCACTGCTGAAATCCAGGTTCTCATTCTGTCATTCCTATCATGGGATGTACTCCTCTGAGCAAGTCCTCCCACCAGTGCTGCTCGTTAGACGCAATTGTAAGCCACTAGTTAGCCCATGTGCATAGCTGAGCTCCAGTTCTGTTTCATTATAGGTAGATGCTTCTCATCCTCTCCTTTAAACACACAATAGAGAACGCAGAATGCACGTTCTGTGTTTGGAAGGATATAACTTAAAGGTGCTGGAAAGAAAAATGGCAGTGGCCTGAGCTCAGAAGTGCTCACCCAGGCAGGGTACAACAACTTGGGACCAAAGGGAATCACTGTTCTCATCACACTGATACGCAGCATCACCCAAGAGCCAGAGGAGCTGCCGTGCTCCAACTTTTCCGAGGACACAGCAGCTCCAGATCCTCTGAAATACACACCCTTGTATTTCTGCAGACCTCCCGTGCTACCAACTGTGACTGCTGCAGATGCAAACATTCATCCAAGCCGTCCTCCAGAGCCAGCACACCCAAGTTTCCATCAGCCTGTCTCTGCTCTGCACCCACAGCTCCTGT
Source organism: Tragopan temminckii (assembly GCA_028571105.1). Taxonomy (NCBI): domain Eukaryota; kingdom Metazoa; phylum Chordata; class Aves; order Galliformes; family Phasianidae; genus Tragopan; species Tragopan temminckii. The sequence goes on from JAOWBP010004605.1 coordinate 985,749, forward strand.
GGGCACTGCAGCCCCCGCCTCCCTGCTCACAGGGCTGGGGCTGCTGTTAGCAAACAGCCAGCAGAGGCAGCGCCTGCCCCAGCTGTGCCTCACTCACCACCTCAGCAACCAGGGACTGCAGATAACGTCTCCCACCACACAGTGTGACTAATGGCCAAATGTGAAACACCTGCATGTATATGTGTATTAAATTATTATCATCATCATTTCCTGCTTGTTATTACTAACTTTTGCTCTAACACCAGTATTATTATTAATTTTTTTTTTTTTACTTCTCCTTTTAATTCACAAAACTGAAAACTACCAACGTGCTGAAAGAACAACAGACCTGTTTCTCCTTGTGCTTAAAGCAAACCCAAATGCACACATCTTGCAAGTTACTGTGGCTGAGAAGCCTTAACTGATCTTAGCATCAGAGCACGCCCTCCCAGCCTGCCCTCCCAGGCGTTAAAACACATTGTCTTAAATCTCACTGCAGCTGGGGAGGATAAAAGAGGGTGCAGAACAGCCGTCTCTGCAAGTCAGCCAACAGAGGAAAGTCACTCCACCCCATTCAGTCACACACCTGTCCCTCTGCTCCTAACCTTAAAAGGGTGCAACTGCATCACCTAACCATGACTGATAGCCCTCGTGCTCTGAAGTTAGGATCTACGCTGCTAAAGTGCACCAGCACAAGGCAGGCACTGTAGAAACCATCAGGCTGACCCAAGTGCTCCAGCAGCACACAAGGCACGTGTGAGAGCAAGGGGTGACAGCAGTGACACAGCGGTACCACGAGCAGAGCAGCTCACTTTCCTGCTTCGCAGCCCCACAGCAGGCAGTTGGGGCTTGGCTTTGTTTTTTCCCTTTGATCAAGTCACCTACGCTGCTTACAAACCGCTCTCATGCCTCGCTGAGCACTGTTTGCGTTTTTCTCAGGATGCTGCTGCCAACCAAACCTTCCAGCACAGTGCCACATATTGATACTCAAAGCAGCACGTGCTGTGGTTGAAGCCTCCTACACCCAGGGCAAGGCTTCAGGCAAAAGAGAATATGAACAATCAGAAAACTCAACATAACAGAGTGGTGATAGAAGAGGTGTAACAACAAAGGGACTTACGCAATAGAGAGGTGTTATAAGGGAAGGAAAAAAGAACTACTCACCCATCCCCAAAGAGCTAGGCTCACAGGGCAAGCTCTATGAAGAAGGGACCACCAGAAAGAGATCCTTCCCCAGGGGCAGTCAGCCCTTAAATGAGCATCTAAGAGAGGTGCAGCCAGGCTTCACCCCTTCCAATCACAGGTAAATTGCCTTCACCTGTGCTCCCAGGGCTGGCCGGGTCCTTTCCCCAGGTGCTCAATCAGTGGTTCAGGCCAGGACTCAACATTTTCCGTACAACAACATTAGCACAGACCAGAAATGCAGCACCAACAGCTCCACCCCAAGTCCCAATCAACAGAACAGGAACCAGCAGGAGGAGAACTGTGTTCTGCAGATGTAGGTGTGCAAAGCCAGCAGTGAGGGGCAAGCTATTAGCAGAGAAGGAGCTCAGGAGAATTTGGTGCAGGCTGATTTTAAGAGAATTTCCACCACTTCCCATAGGAAACTACTTCACAGCCCAATACATCTCTCGCTGTCAGCAAGTTTCCCTGATGGTTGAGCTGTATTTTTCTGCTCTTGAGCTTCCTCTAATAAGAGCCTGAATAGCTCCTCTCCTCCCCTTGGATGCCATTAGAGAGCTTTAATGACCACTCAGGAGCTTGCAGCTGAACTGAATTCAATGACAGCATCCCTTGTGTCAGGTAACTTGGCCAAAATTGAGGAAATCACTGCAGATTTACACCAAGATAATCGAGATCCGCAGCTTGCTGCAAACTGTTAATAAATAGAGGGGAATCAGAGACATTTGGTAAAATCCTTAATGACTTAACGGCTTGATTCATCTCATTGTTTGCTCTTATTATTCCCGTCTTATGGTGAAAACACGTGTGGGGGAAGCAGATCTTGTTTTGGGGTTTGATCAAGTACCAGCCAAAGCTGTTAGACTCTTCGGTCATTTCTAAACTTAATTAACATTTTAATTTCATTTCAACATCCATCCCTCCTCTTTTACAAGAGAATTTTTAAGAAAATAACTACCAAACTTAAAACTTTAAAAAGGGAAAAATGCTTTGTCCCTATGATAAACACCCCTGTAAAAATTAGGAACAAATTAAAAATAGGGATTAAATGAAGATGAGCTGTATCTACTGGATATATGAAGACCCTTTAAAAGGCTGCCTTGCAGCCTTTGAGCGCTTTGTTGTTTTGAGTCTGGGGAAAGAGAAGCTGAATGAGACCGCAGTGATTTCCCTGCAGCAGGGAAGAGCGGCAGCTCCCATCTCTCCCACGTTTGCACCCTGCACACCCGTAGTATGACTGGGACAGCAGCTGGTCAGCTTTCTGCATCCCTGTAAACCAGCAAGATTCCCTTTCCTTGGGGTTGGATGGGGAGCCAGGAGCAGCATTAGCAACCTTACCAAAGTGTTCCTAACTTCAAGTGTGGGAACAAAGACTTGAAAAATGCAGAGGACACAATCGTCCTCCATGGGCTGCAGCACGGGCAGCTCCTGCCCCAGAGTTGCTTAGTGATACCGTTTTATTTTTCATCAAGCAATAATTTATCATCTTTTGAGGGGGTGGAGAAAATAGCTCATGGAAATGACTTTGTTCCACACGGTTTTAACCCTTGGTACCCTGGCACTTTCCAGGCTGCCTGCCAATTCAGTTCTCAGGGGAAAAAGTGTTTGTTGATCTGTTGGCATGTTAAAAACCCATTCAATTCATCAAACCCTGGCACCAGCTTAAAATAAAAGGAGCATCCCTAATGCGGGGATACAAGCGATAGGAAGAATCGCATTTCTCTTGCTGCCAACTATGCACAAAATGTGCTTCCTAACGGATCCACCACCTCCTGTCTCTGCTTCACGTCAGGGACTCCTCCATTCATTATGATTTTGAAACTTTGCAGCGTTCTCAAAGGTAACTGAAGGGAAGCCGGGCAGGGCAGTAAATAACACAGCCATGGGAAATAGAGAAATGCACTGAGTGCCCTTCTGCATCCTCAGTAAATAGTCAAAGAGATTAAATGTACTGCCCAAGCTCACACGAGGAAAGGGAGGGTGAGAGGCTGAGTAGCTGAGCCCTGAGGCACTGCCATGGCTCCGTGCAGTGGCTGCAGTGGACGAGCGTGGCACCACCAAACCCACAGGTCATGTTGAGGAGGGTTTAGGTGGGATGCTGAAGCAGAGAGGCTGCTGCCAACAGTCACGCTGCTCCCTCTTGGATCAGAGCTGCTATTTGCAACTGCAGGAAGATGCGAATGGGTGGGGGGGTTAATTAGGTCATCTGTTATTCCACTCACGTATTTCCCTCTGTGAAATAATAGACTTACAGCGCAGCATCATGGGCCAGATCCTCAGCTAGGGCAAAGCAAAGGGGGAAAGAGAAGATTGAAGGCCCAGCTGTATTTGGTGTTTCGCTCCCCGTATAACCTGTGGAAGGATGCTCGGAACCAGCCTGCCCAAATCTGCTGGTGTTCTGAAAATCCCGCTAAGCATTAAGTTCTCAGCAGCTGTAGAAAGTTAAGAGAAACCAGAATTTCTTCATGCCTTCACATGCCAAACATAAAAAGGTGATGATAGCGTGGGGGTGCTTTCTGGTTTGGAGACGCACATGGCACCCTGCAGCTCAGGGCAGGGGCCATGCACAATCCCAGTGCTGGGTGCACAAAATACACAGCAGTCCTTCATGGAAATCACACCCCCTGGGTTCGTGGGGCCATTCCCCGATGCAAACGTCTGGGTAGCCCTTCTGGCTTACCAGAAAATTGTTTACAGGACAGGCAGGGGTGAGATCAAAACCCCAGCTGGATTAGAGGCAGCACGAACAGGGCTGTAACCAGGAAACCGCCCCAGACCCAGCCCACAGCCCCCAAAGGTGTCAGTTGACAGCACAGGATGGGAAGTTGATGGTAACTATAATACCAAGAGAGTGGCTGCATGCACAATGAGGATTTAGAGGATAATGGGAAGGGGAAAGGCCTTAGCTGTGCTGCTCGGTGCCGCACGGTGCCTGCTGGCCCTTTTTGGCTATGAGAGGGGCGCAGGATTTTGCCCATCCCAAGGAGCAGCAGCAGCATAGCTGCACATTGCTGCGGCTGCCACACTCAGGGCTCCTGACTCCAATTCCTTCCACAGACAAACATATGCAAAATGCTCACCTGTGGCATTTTCTGCCCTTTGGGGATGCCATTGCTATAGAAAACATGCAGAGGTGAGGCAACAAATCCCACGTAGCATCCCTTCAAAGGCAGAAAGCAGCCCTGTCTGGGGGGGCTGGTCAACCTGCCCACTCCCTGTCTGTGCACCCAGCTGTGCTGGAGGAGCCAGGGGAACATCTGGGCCTGGGCACCTCGCTGGTCCCCTGCCCCATAGCGAGCACAAGCAAACCCCCAAACCACAACCAAAGCCCCCTCTCAAGAAATAGAGGGAACTGCAAATGTAATCCGCTGTAAGAATGCCAGGGCGCAGCCTGCTACCTAGATGAGGGAAACAATACTGTTCTCCTAAGCATACACATCAACTTGATATACTCTATATATGAAATTAAAAAGGGTTTTTAAAGGGAAGCATCAGCTCAGACATTCATAATGCACTGCAGAACTATTAGCAAACACACGAATCAGCCACTGGGTGAAACTGGGAACGGAGAGAAAGAGTAAATCCCCAGCAAAACAAACCTTCCATCTATCCTGGAAACGAACACAGGTACCTACAGCCCACAACAGCCTTTAAAGAGACTCTCTCCCCACCACCACTTACTACTTATCTGGAAGACCAAGGAAAAAGCTTATGTCCTCCACGGCTCCCCACACTTGTCTCCGGTCTCTCTCCAACTACCTGGTGCTATCCTCTGCGCCGGAGCTGGGGAGGATGGAAATACCATAGTGTTTGCAGCAGGGCCGCCTATTCAAAGGGAGGGGGAGTGGTCAGCCCCGCACAGGCGGTGGGGAGGCGAGCCCCCCGCGCTCCGCTCTCGCTGGCAGATGTCACACTGTGACCCTCACCACGGGGTGTGAGGCTTATCGAGCCCATTCCCAAAGCTCTGCTGGGCTGCCCCAGCTTTGAGGTGCCTGCTGCCAAAAATTGCTATTTCTTCCTCAGAAATCCCCTGGGCACCTCTGGGTTTCCTGCTCCTTTGCGCACGGCAGGCACCGCGGTGCATTTGGATGCCCACCTCTCCCCCAGACATTGGCAGGGTCCAGCCGCCAGGCTCCCACTGCCCATTTGCAAACCCCTCGGTGCACGCCTGCTTCCTTCTGCAAGCACAAAGGCAGTAGTCTCCCTTTCTCTAGGGTACCGTAGTGGGGAGAGCACTCAGGCAGCGCTGGCTCAGCCCTTGCTGCCGGAGGCCCCACTGCAGCACATGGGCTGCTTTGCCCCAGAGGGCAGGGGTGGCTGCAGTGTGCAGGGCTGCAATGTGCAGAGCTGCTAGAAAAGCAGGGAAACGCTCTCCCTGAGCATGGAAAGAGATGGGGGCAGAAACAAAGGCTGCAGCATGCTCAGTCCTAAAATGTGGAATTAAGTTCCTCATTCTGTCCAAGCAGCCCTGGAGCCCACAGCCCAGCACTACCCAGCCCTGGACGCAGGAGGATGTGCCCGTCTTGCAAAGCTGCCTTTTCCTCCAGGAGAGGGCTCCAGGCTGGAACTGTGCTGCACTCCAGCCTATGTCCCTGCCACGCAGGAGCTGTCAGCCTGCAGGAAAGTTTGCAGCATCTCCACAATGAAACAAAAATGCAGTGTGTGCATCTAAGAGCTATGGCTGGAAGGGCAGAGTAAAGCATTGGTTGTCTCAGGGAAAGAAGGAACTCTCCCAGTTTATAACCTGGCATTTTGGCTATTCCCAGCTGAGTGACTATTTAAAAAGCATAGACTGAAACTATATTATATCAGACACACAATTTCTGCCTGCACCAACTTCTGTGGCATCTACTGCTGCCAAATGCCCTGCAGAGAAATCAAATGTGCAAAGCTGCAGTGCATGAAGGACCTTCCTGCCCCTCACCTCCCAGCCCAGCAGAACCTGGTCGCTCAAACACACATAGTGACAAGTAGCCCCAAAAATCCCCCCCCAAAACACCAATATTTATGCACATAAAAGGTATTAACAAGTCCTTCGAGGATTTTCACTAGCTCCTAAGAGAAGAATGAAGCTCTGTGTCAGCCCTTGCCTTCACTCAGAAGCACACAGCTGCAGGTGGCATGAGTACACGTTACCTGTTGAACTCGCAGCCGTAAGGCACGGATCTCTTGTGTAGCTATTTTAACTCAGGAAATTATTTACAGGGCTCCATCTTCTCAGGAAGGTTTCCAGCCTGCTGGGCTTTGGTACAAAGGCTCGGTCACGTCTGAGCGCCAAAGGAGTGGAATGCATCCAGCAATCAATTTTTATCTGGGCAACTCTTCCCAAGGCTGCAGGATAACCCCACGGGCATCTGTGAGCAAGATGTCTTTCTTTCCCTAGGCTGGATGCTGTGCTCTGTGGCAGGGAGCCTTTGCAGTACAGTAATCTACGTATTAATTGCCTCTGCATTATGGCTGTCCAATCGACTGTGTGTCTGCAAAATAGAGAGGCTTCTGGTTTGGGCTCCTACAAGTCAGCACAGTGCCTGCTGTGTGCAGGTCACCTCGCTTGGTGGAGGTGCTGCCTGCACACGGTCACCTGGTTTTGGGGTTACTGCTGCTTCAGCCACCTGGATCCATTGCTTCAGCCAGCAGCAAGAAGTTGGGTTAAATTTAGGGCAGTTCATTCTGCTTATAAAGCCATAGTGCATAAAGAAGTAGTTTCCATTCCAGATGGTTTGAATTTTCTTTGTAATAAAAAAAAAAAAAAAAAAAAAAAAAAAAAGATTCATTAGTGTCTAATTAAAGCAGTTATTACTGCTTTTACCGAATCTGAAATGTCCCGTGGATGGTTCAAAGGCTGTGCACAGGTTGAATTTAGGGCACACAAATGACCTCTGTGCTCCTGGGAGGCGCTGGATGTACGTGTCAGCACACAGCCCCTCTCCCAGTACACTGAGAAATGCTTATCTCCGTTTTGCAGTTAGAGGAATGGATGGAAAATGGGGTTAGCATCACTTCAAAGATGGCTGTGAGCAGGGAGGGTCATGGCTTGAGCCCTGGAACTGGAGAATGAGCTCTGCTCACCTAGAAAAATCCATCCCAGCCAGAGTGCCTTGATTGCATTGAATGTCATCATCCATGATTCACCCCCACAGCCCCCAGGTTTCTTGACAGATCCTTTGGACCTGAGG
>JAOWBP010004605.1:998423-1013203 GCA_028571105.1 Tragopan temminckii
GGTGCTGGGAATGTGCTCATGGCGGCCCTGCGAGGGAGGGGGCACCAGAAAATGGCATTTGGGTACAAAAATTCTCTTTTACAGAGCTCCTGGAGTCTGCATGGAAGAGGCTTTGCATTCTGGAGGATTTTGCCCTCAAACTTTGCGTAGAGACAAAACGGTACTGTATGGGATTACAGTGCACCCAGAGCCACTTCTCACATATATCTCAACTACACCTTCTGGGCAAGAAGTGTGCCTTAATCCTAGCACCACACTTCAAGGCTCGTCTATTCTCACAGAGGGGACTGCAGAGCCCGGGGCCAGCGATTATCCTTCCCTCTGCTCATACCTGATGCCACAGGGCTCACAAGGGGTGAATGTGCAAAATGCAGCTCCAAAGGGACACGAGGGACAGTGCAGTCAGTGAGATCCTTTGTCTTTTGGGAAAAATGAGCTCCTGCGTGCACAGAAGAGTGGCAGCAGAAGTTGGCAGCAATACGCTCAGCCCCAAAAAGCACTGGGAACTGCTGGAGGAATGGAGCCTGGGGAGCGCCAGGGCTGCCCCTCTCCCCCACACTAAGAGGCACAGCCCCAGCACGGCGGCTGCGCACAGTGCACTGATTGCAAGCTTCACAGCTTGGAAACTTGGAAGGACCGTCTGTTTGCACTCCCTCTCTCCCAGGCTCTTTCATTCATGCTTCCTCTCTCTTTTCCCCTGTGCATTTCTCACTCACGCTCTCATTCATGCTCACTCGCTCATTCGCGTTTTCCTGGCTGTATTTTTAGCTCCCTCGCCATTCAGAGGATGTGAACATTATCCCTGAGTCATGACTTTGTGAGGAAACAGGCGGCCAGGGCTCCCATTACAGCCCGTCAGGGCTCTTATCAGCTGCAGCACAGCCCTGCGGGGCTGGGGCTGCTCTCCCCCTCCTCTGCTCTCCTTTGGCAGCACTGATAGAGCCCCAGACGCTCTGCGGGGCCACGAGCAGGGCTCAGCCCTCGGTCTCATCGTGATGCAGAGCTCCACGAGTTAAATGAAGATTGGCAGCCAGGAAATGGGAGTAAACCATGAAAGGCCAAAGAGCATCCTCAAGGCTCGGGTGGCTGCTGCGAGAATTACAGCCAGCAAAAAGGTGTCTGGCAGCTCTGACACGGAGGGCTGTGGGTGTTATTCCCAGCCCGAGCAAACAAACATGAGGTAATGGCACCTGGGGCTCAGCCCTAAGCTCACTCTGGATGTAGAAATCGCAGAGCCCCGGAGCATTTGGCTCACAGGAACGTCCAGCTTTTGTTGCTGCAGCAGTGCAGAATTACAGAGGCTCTGTTCCCACACGTGGATGAGGCATTGAGACAAAATCCAGCCCACACGAGGAACGACCGCAGCCAATGGTTTGCGTGTGCTTTGTTCCCAAATACCAATGATATTTTGAATAAAATGAATACGATGTCACCCCACGCGGGCGCAGTGCCTGCACACAGCCCAGGGTTGTGCACCCAGCACGAGGACCTGCACACAGCCAACCCCATATGCTGCTCCTGAGTGACCCCGGGGGGCTGGACGGGGATGATGGCAGTGTATGTGCACATCACTGCTGTATCTGCACATCACTTTGTGTTGGTTTCCTCATCACGATGCTCTGCGCTGCTCGTGAGGCTCAGCTTCACCTCTCCGTGACATTCAGCTGCTTTTGGCTCACTTCCTCTGACTTTCCCCTCTAACCTTTCTGTTATCTCCTTAATACTCTCTCCTCCCTTTTCCACCCTCCTGCTAATTTTAGCTGCTTCTTCCTGCCTGCACGTGGGGTGCGCCCTGCCCGTCTCCTCCCGTGCCCCGTCTGCAGCAGCTCCATCAGGCAGGGACTGACCTGAAATGGTTCTGCGCCCCCCCCGCCCAGCTCCTGGGCACAGTTTTGCCCCATTTTCCAAATGCTGGAGCTCAGTCCCTGCTGTACACCCACTCTCCCCAAATCGTACAATGGCTGACTCGGAAGGGACCTTAAACATCGTGGATTTCCAAACCTCAGCATCTGTGCACAACATCAGAAGTGGGGGAGTTGGAGCTGGTGTTTGCTGTCTGCTGCCCCTGCAGCCCCAGGACACTGTCACATTACTGCACCCTGCGCAGACACAGGGATGCTCTGCAGGATTGGATCCCTCTGCAGACATCGTCCAGCGCGGAGATGGGGAGAGATGAAAGGCAGCGCTGGGGCCAAGAAGCAGCTAAAAAATTCAAGGAAGACAAATCCATTGAGGGCCACTAAAGAAACCACTTTGGGCTCAGGAAATCCCAGCACTGTGGTTATCAGTGAGGACAGCAGGGAGGGACCGGGCCCTTTTCTTGTGCTTCCCTTCTGGCTCCCAGTGCGAGCCAGCAGAGCCACTGGTTTGGCTCCTCACAACTGTTTCATTGCACAGCCCTGAGCTGGTGGCTTTCTGGACTCAGTCCTGGGGGGACATTGGGCAGGAAAGGATGCAGGAAGGGAAGCAGGGAGATGTTCCCTTCTCATCTCAACCACTTCACGGCACCCAGGGAGGTGGCACTGCCCCATCCCTGCGGACATCCAGGGTCAGGGAACAGGGCTCTGAGCACCCAATGGAGCTGGGCTGTCCCTGCTCAATGCAGAGACTGGGACCAGGTGGCCTCTAAGGTCCCTTCCAATGCAAAAGGTTCTGTAATTGTGCAGTTCTAAGCAGGGACATGGATGCTGACAGAGGGAGCAGTGCACCCACAGGCTTCACCTTCAGACACGGGGCAGCAGGAGCCCCATGGTGCTGTGTGCACAACACGAGGCTGTTTGCAGTCCCAGAGCCAGACAATTCTAACAGTGGAAGGCAGGACTTCCTGGGCTGAGCCCCACTGCTAAATATAACACAAAGAGAAGAGTAATTAGCTGCCATTAATTGTTGTTCAGAGAAGTTTTGCTGAGCTCTCTCAGGAGATGCCTTATCCATCCCGGCTGCAATGAGGTCCTGTGCAGACTGGGTTTATTTTAAGCAGCTCTGGACATTTCAGCCCCCATATGATTTGAAAATGACAAAGAATTCTCAAAAGGAAACAGAATAGTTCTAAGCAAGGAACGTGTAAATGATATCAAAATGCTCACAGTGCTTTTGTCTGCACGATGTCTGAGGGAGCAATCAGGATTGGTCCTGCAGTCATTAAAAGGATGCTCTGCCCCTGTCACTTACCTGGGCTCTGGCTTCTGTGTTTTCCCATTAGAGTTTATTCGTGCTGATGGCTATTATTTTGTTGGATGATGAATACAGCCCTTTCGGCAAGCCTTGGGACATTGCCTAGAATTACAAGCAATTGAATAACAAGGAGCTGAACACGGAAGCCCTGCTTTCATTCTTATATCATGGGTTCCATATAGAGGAGCTACAGCAGAAATGCCAGGACCCCCCAGCTCCATTTGAGCCCCTCCATCGCCATCCCATGGCCATGGGGCATCGTGGAGTGCAGAGATGGGGAAAACAAGGGGCAGCAATAGGGGGTGTGGGCTGAGCCTTTCTCCAGAGTAGCTTTATTTGCATCCAGCTGCTCTCAGGAGCTCTAAGTTCCCATCTCTGCAGGTGTGAGAATGGCACCCCTTTTGGACACCCTTTTGGACACTCCCCCCATGCTGGGGCTTTGCAGCATCCCACAAGCACTGAGCAGAGAGCTCTGCTCTTCCCCAATACAGTGACACGTTATGCTGAAGCCCACAGTGTGCTCCTACCCTGGCATCCCAGAAGTCATTTTTTTTTTGTTTGATTGTTTTCAACTGCAAATCTTTGTAGTTCGCTGTTTTTCTTTTAATTCACAACATCTCCTGCATGGAAGGTGCTGTTTTTGAGACATTTTTCCACAAACGTGGCACTCCCTCCGTGTGCAGCAGAAAGCACCTCCTGAAGGCAGCCCCCAACCTCCCAAAGGGGCAAAGCAACAGCTCAGGGTCCTCTGCCAAAGGAGGGTCATTGTACACAAGCAGATCCTTGCTTTGGTAAAAAATCATGGTGCTGCACTAAAGGAAAAAAGAGGTTTGGGGCAATCTGGATGCTCAGTTGGGGTGGGTCCCACTCCTCTGTGTTATCTCTGCCTCCACTCGCCCCCCCTGCGGCATCTGGAGAAGCTCACAGCCCACAGGCTGTTTTATCTTCGCTGCACATCTGTAGGGCAGGGAAGGAGGGAATTGACTTTCCAGACGGCCGGGAGCTGAGCTATAAGCGGGAGGTCAGGCGGCCTCTCCAAAATCAGCAGTGCCAGCGTGAGCACTGGGGTGTGTGTGGGGACCCTGCCCAAAACAGCACATTGCCTTGGCCAGGTCCCCAAACCATATCAGGGCATCATGAACATGTGCCCCGGTGTGTCCATAATGCAGTCATCATGCATTCTTCTTTTTCTTCCTTCCTTTTTTCTTTCTTTCTTTCTGTTTGGGCAATGAAACAAAACATTTTCACCATTTCAACGCCACCGTTAAGTTCTCATCTATTAGCACACGGCTGCAGTGCCAGGGCGGCAGCGTTATGAGGTTATCATTTAAACAGAAAATCGGATGAGATGTAGGGGCATTTGCTTGGTAAGGGAGAAGCTTGTTTTTGTGTCTGAGTTCTTGGAGGCTGCTTCTAAACTGTCATCTGCAGCCTTCCCTTGAAATGCAGCGTTACCTGAACCAGCAGCTGAGTGCAGCAAGCGCGCTGCAGCGCAGCTCACCGCCAAAGCCTTGTGCACGTTTCCAGGCACTTTGCAGCATTTGTTTCTTTCTTTCTTTCTTTTTTTTTTTCTTTTTCCTTTTTTTTTTTTTTTTTTTTTTGCTGTCTACCCTTTCTGTTTCGCGCTGCCCCCCTCCTCTCCCCTGAGCGCCTGGAGCCGGACAGCCCCGAGCTGAGGCATCTCTGGGAGCCGCCTGCTGCCTCTGCTCGGCACTGCAGGCAGCGCCGCGCCGCGCGCTCGGGTCGCTGAGCCGCAGCGAAGGGCGATTCAAAGCCGCCGTGCTCTGCATCACAAGGCCACGAGATCACGAAACCCAGCAGGTGCAGACGGGCTGGAGAAGCAGCCCTCCTCAGACCCATGTTCTCCTTCAGAGGGGCAAAAGTCACAGGGCTGAGTGCCTTTTTCCTATTAAATCAGCTGAAAAACTTGTACAAGCATTGCAAGCTCATAAACTCTCCTTTGGCATTCATTCTTTTCAGTTCACCTTTGCAAGATCTGAAGAACAACGTCACTGTTAGCAGATCTAGATTATGTTTTTCACCTTAATTTCGCACCCAGTGGGTTCATCCAGCTCTGACTTTGCTGCCTGTCTGCTCCATTCATCTCCTGAACACTGAAAAGAGATGGGGCCAAAACCTCTGAGCCCCACTGCTTTGGGCTGCTCGGCTCAAAGGGCCAGAGCTGTCTTGATGCGGAGCATGAAAGGAGCTCAGCAGTGCTCCAGCACCTGGGTTGGGGCAGATATGGGGTGACCATGGCAGGGCTGAGACAAACCTCCCCGCACTCTGACACCGCTGGCTGCACCCAGCTCACCCTGAGTCATTCCTGAACCTGACCCTGCCTGCCTGCCCTCCTTGTTCTGACTGGTGAAGCCTCAGTTTCCTTATAGTTCTACTGCAGCAGACTGTGGCAAGCCAAGGAGCTGAGCCAGACACACAGCAGCGCTGGGGGGAATGCCCAGCGTCACAATGTGGTGATTCCTCAGCAGCAGAGCTGGGTACCCAACCTCAGCAGCCTGCACAGACTGTGCCAGGGCAGCTCTGCACATGGCATCTCTGTGCAGTGTGTGGGGATGGTCCCTCTGACAGCAGTTACCTTCCAGAGCTGCACCCCACAGAGCCCAGACCCTGCTGTGCCCTCCCAGCTGCCCCCAGGCTCTTCTCCCGCCTTAAGTCTGGAGAGAAGAGAGCGCACTGGGAAATGGCACAGCCTCAGGTACCAGTGGAAGTGAAGCTGTGGGTACTGGGAGCCTTCCAAGCAGTTCAGAGGCTTTCCCATACCCTGGGGTGCTTTTGTTTGAAAGGCACATGAAGAGTCCCGCACTTTGGCTGCAGATCTGAACTTTCATAGATCTTAAAGCCAGAAAGGACCATAGATTATCCAGGCTGACTTCCTGTCTAACACAGGCCATATGAGTCCATCCCCTTATTCCTACAGTGAGCCCAATAATTTCTCTTTGGCTATACATCTCTTCCAAAAAGGCATCCGGTCTTGATTTAAAGACTTCAAGAGATGGAGAATCCATCACTTCCCGTGGCAGCTTGTGCCAATGGTTATTTCTAATAAAGGAGGAAACTATTTAGAGCTGGGCTTACATCTCAGAAGCCTCTCTGGGTAAAGAAGTGCTCAGCAGCTGTCTCCTGGTAAAACAAAAGCACAAAGCAGATGCATCTTGCCCCAAAAGTGCCTCTGCTCTTTCCTCCCATTGTAGTTGGCCTATCTTCTGTTGATCTTTCCTCTACAAGCGTCATCTTCCGTAGCCCATCACGGCTGTGAGAGTTTTGCTTCAGCAAACCTGCCCCTTCGTTGTAAGTTGGTTATCTTTCTCAGAAGCAACCCAGCATGTTTTGCAAATGCACGCATTTCACAACCCTGGGAGTGTTCAGCCACCACCAGCTGTGACACGAGGTGATGCTATGCTGAAAACATCTCTGTGCTTTGGGGTACCTTCCTGTCCTCCTGTCCCTAAGGCACAAAGCCACAGGAGCAGGAGGGAGATGGCTGCTCACACACTGCCAGGTTATTGGGACAGCTCTACAGACACGTGTCCTTGTGACATGATATATGTGACGGCCTTGGAGGCAGAACGTGTCCACTTATGCTCCTGGCTTATTCTCACTGCTGGACACCCATCACAGCTGGATGGAGATGCTCTTGGACTCATTCTTGGGTAGATTCTGCTGACACCCAAAAGCTGCTTCCATTTTCTCTCTCTCCATTTCTCCCGTGGTGCCATCAGACTGTGCAGGAGTGTGCAAAGCCAGATGTCTTTGTAAACCCTTTTACTGAGTTATGTGGAGCATCTCAGGCAGCATCGCAGCACTGGGAAAAGTGGTGCTGGGAGAGCAGCGGAGGAGCAGGAGGGAGGGAGGGAACTGCTATGCAGCTCTTGACAATTTAATGCACTGAGATAAAACCTTGTGCTTCTATAGGAGGGCTGTGAAGCTGCTTAGTGAAGAGATTTGGCACCCGCTGAGCACCTGTATGAATCAACCTTAAACTGCCCCAGTGGGAACTCGCTTGTTCGTATGGCTGAAGTAACCCTTCCTTTGCCAGATTAGGTTTCCCAGTGTTGCAATTGAGCTCAGCTGATTCTCCATCTGGCAAAAGAAAAAAGAGTTCAAGCAGACCTGAACCAAACCCACAGATATTTTTACTCCACAGTTTATCTGTGCTGTACATGCTGGCCAGTGGGGACAGAGCTGCCACCAAATCCCAGGCCTTCAGTCTCCTAAAGTCACATGAGAGATATCCCTGGGATGAGGAGAAACACCTCATGTGGTCTCAGTGATTGACACAGACTGCCAGCCCAGATACTGCAGGAAGGGCAAAGTGTGGCATGGAGGAAAAGTTAGGATCAAAATACATCTGGGGAGTTTGAGAGGCCACATCCTAAGGAGACTCACGCCAGGGCTGCTGCAGAAATAGGGTGGGGAGAGTAGGACTTCCACGTTGACAAACGTGCCCAATTTCTCCCTCTGCTTATCAGAATTTCCTCTCCAACCTCCGGACCTGAAGGAGCAGGGAACTGATGGCACAGAGCAGCCCTGGCCCCGGCTGCCGTGCTATTTCCCAGGCAGCCAGCAGGTGCCAGCAGCTCAGAGCGTTACAGCCGTGCGGGCTCCGCAGGGGCTGAGTGCCCAGCGAGGATTCTGTGCGGTGGAGGGAGAGGACGGGGAGGGAGGAAGAAAGCAACTTCATGGGGAGGGGGAGATCGTTGCTTCTTCCTGCGGTTTCTCCTCCGGCTTTGGGGCAGCTTTCAGTGATGAATCTGCTGCTACCCGGTGCTGGTGTGCATCGGTGCAGGAAGGGCACCTGCTCCCTCCAGCAGCTCCAGCTGGGCTGACACTGCCCGTTTTTGCCCTTAAAGGAAACATAATTCTTCTCCAGGGCCATGCAAACGCTGCTGCTGGAGCTCTTCATCAGCATCTGCAGCACTTTGCAGGAGGAGATTTCCTTCTCACTTCTCCAAAATGGCAGAAAGAAAGACGAGACACTTCTCCATTTTCTGTATCAGTTACCAGGGGACGTTCCCCAGCCAGCCCTGGGGAGCTCGCAACTCTTTCGGTTCTGTTGGTGCCCATCTGACCACTGCCTTCATCCCAGCACTGTTGGGGCCCAGACTCACGTGGACCATGGCAGATGACCGTACCACAAAGAAGGAGCATCTCTTGGGGCTTCTTCAACTCAGCTGTTTTTCCCTCTCCTGAAAAGACAGACAAGAAATACAGCTTCTCCATCATGCTGATAACCTTCTGACCCCTTGCTAGTTTGCCAGCAAGCTTTTCGTAATTCCTCTAATCCCCAATATATCCTGACCCCCAGGTAGGCACTAACATCGCCCATCCCTCTGCACGGCAGGGCTGGCACTCCCAGGACAGGGCAGCCAGTGATGCAGGGCATCCTCTCAGCTTCAGCCTGGAGGTCTCTAAAATAAGAGCTGCCAGTACTGGACCTCAGCCCTCCGTCTCTAGCCACACCTCTGGAGAGGGAGAGATGGGAGAATCATCACATTTGTTTTTATTACAATTCTTTTTGGCTCTTTTTGTGGACCTTCTTCCCTATGCTGAGAGGTAAAGATAATTTATCTTGATGGGTAGTATGGTAAAAACACAGAACCCATTTTGGAGCCAGGTAGGACAGGGCAGCCAGCTGCTTTGGAGCTTTATCATTAAGACCACATCACACGAGGACACTTTACTTGAGATTTGCCTCTGCAGTCACAAAATTCCTCTCACCTCACTGCTGCAAATCTGTACTGATGTCAGCAGAGCAACCTCAATTTTCACAAACCAAAGCCCAGGCCAATGACTTCTGTACCTTGAAATAATGCTTTACACTCCCAGGTCTCCCAGCACGCTGCTCTCTGCGGCTCCACAGAGGTGTTGGACAAATTTCCTGTCTCACTTGTAGAGCAACGAGCCACAGCTTTATCAGCGAGTGCTCCTCGAGACAGACCCCGCTCCCAGACAATGCTGTCTCCATAAAAAGAGAGCTGTGAAAACGATGCTATAGAGTAATTACTTTCCTGCTCACCGCAGGCCGGCAGTTCAAAACCACAGCTGGAGAGCTGACAGACGGGGGATGCTCATAAATGCAGCTTGTCCAGAACGCGTGCACAGCTTTTCTCCCCCCACACACATATCAAATGAACTTCTCTGTTAAAAAAAAATGGAAAAACAAATGTTTCACTTTAGGACCTCAATATTATTTTTTCTTTGGAAAAAAGCTCTTTTCTTGAAATGACCTAAAATGTTGATTTTCCTACTAATATTTCTGTTCTACAGTGGAGGAAAGCCCGCGAACTTTTCACTTAGAAGATAAAATAGTGTTTTATCATTAACTTTCCTCAGGGAAAACTTGCAGCCAAAACATCCCCATGACGTGTTACCTGGCACTTGTAGCATGTTAGAGAGGCACTTTCCCCAGGTCACAAAGCAAAGCCAAACCTCAGACCCAGCCCTGCAGGTTATTCATCTCCTCCTGGAGCACACCTTGACATCGGGTTTCCTGGCACTGGGAAATGCTGGAGGTTGCCCATTTTAGCTGGGGCCACAGGAGGAGAGCCAGGGGATGCCACTGGGACCAGCAGCAAAGATGCTGAAACATCTGAGCTGTGCAGCAAAAAGATGTGACAGAGACATCCATGCTCCCTTTGCTGCTGTTTTGTCACTAACATGTTGCAGAAGGGCCAAAAAAGAAACATGCTGCCACCAGATGTTCAGAACATCTGGTCAGACCAATAAAGCAAAAATAACAACAAAAAATAACTGTGGAAAATTAAAAAAAAAAAAGAAAAGAAAAAGAAAAAAGAAAAAGAAAAAAGAAAAAGAAAAAGGAAAGAAAAAAGAAAAAAGAGAAGGAAGAAAAAAAAAGGAAAGGCTCTGCACAGAGCCTGAAGGTTGCAACTTTCTTTTTGATATGACAAGGTGGAACTCAGCGTGATGTGAGCAGCATCTCCAAGGAGAGCACTCGCATCCCTGCTCACCAAGCCTGTGGGATTTCGATCCCCACCTCCCAAGGGCAGCCCCATGCAGATCTGAAGCCCTCCTGCTGTCTGGGTGTCTCGGATGGACGTTTATGGCCTGTTTCATCTGCACATGACATAATCTGTATTGTATTTATAGCATCCCTGGGTGGTAAGGAAGTGTTCTCATCCCCGTTCTGCATACTCATCCCGAAGTGCAAACAAGCACCGCAGCGAGCTGTGGTCAGGATCCATGGAGGTGCAATTAGAGAAGTGCCAGCAGAAGCAGAAGTGTGCTGGGTTACAGCAGGGCTCTGGGCTGGTGCAATCCTGCATGGTGACATCCTGTCCTCAGCTCAGAGCCGTTTGCTTTCGGCTCCTGTTGACCGTGAAGCAGAGCTTGCAGCCAGAGCCCCTGTCCACCTGCAGCATTGCTGCCACATCACTGCTTTAAACCCAAACATCAGTTCCTCTGAGCCTAAAACCATTCAAAAACCTCCAACTTTTCCCCAGCCTGACTTTGCAAGTTGATGTAAGGACACCGGAGCCCAACCCGACCGGTGTACAGGTGCTCACTGCAGCACTGGTCACCCAAATGGCCCAACACTGCACACGCTTTTCATGCCAATGGACACAGATGCTTAAATAAAGTCCAGTAATCACAGCCTGAAGGTGATGACTGGGTCTGGATTGCTTTGTGTGACATTTGTACCTTAGTTGAGCTTCCAGATCTCATTTGCACACGGAGCTGCGATGCTGGGGTAGTATGTCTGCATTGGTGGGAGCTTTGCTTCTCACCTGATAATCCTGCTCAGGTCATCTGTCCTCGCTCTGTCCCACGAAGCGTGTGATGTCTGCCTCAGCCCCAGCGGGGGACAGGGATTCCTGCGAGCAGGGGACAGCATGCCACCAGAGGGCACCTCCTCCTCCCGGACACGCTGCGGTAGGTTGCACATATATAAATACGTAGATGTATGTGTGTGTGTATATATATATATAACGTCTGAAGCCAGGAAGAATGAATCACTTGGCAGAGGTGGAGCTCTGCATCGGTGACAGGCGCTGACTTGTGAGCAGCTCTCCTGGTGAGACCAGGAACTGGCGGTGCAAAGGCAAACACTGCCGGCGGTGGCCAGCTGGTGGATGGATGGAGCCACGGGCTGAGTGCTGACCTCAGTAGGCAATAGAAAGGCAAAGCAGTGTGGCTTCCAAGCTAAATAAAGACAGAGATTCCACTCTGCCTTCAAACACCCTCTGCTTACGCTCATTTCTCCGCAGCCGTTTCAAAAAGTCTGTACAGCAGCAAAACTGATTTACTCGAAAATCAACCAGGGTTTGAGCTCTAGCCTTTGTATCACATCATTGCCCTGGAGCAAAGGGTTGAGCAAAATGCATGAAGAAAATGAGAGCTTTAAAGCTCAGAGTACAAAACCTGTTTTCCATCCACAAACAACACCTCTTTCTCAGGGCGGTGCTGTCCTGCCTCTGGTCAGCACGGGAAACTTCAGCATCTTTCTCCTTTCTGCCAAGATTGCTTGCCTCCAACTGGTCCATCTCATGCTGCTCAGTGGAAAATACCATGATGTACATCTTTCCTTGGCAATTTTGAGATGCACCAGGGCAGTGCATAATCTAAAGCCTTGAAAAGTGAAAATCTTTCTGTGACTTGTGATACTACTGTGAATGAAAGGATGATTCTGACCTGAGCAGTCAACAACAAGGTCTTGGCTTGATCAAACTATTTGCTGGTCTCTCCGCTTGCCACTGAGTAAAGCAGCTCTTTCTGGGTGACTTTGTATTTTCTTCAACACAAAGAGAAATGCAACTAATTACAGAAGAACCAGTGCACGGACAGGAGCCCAAACATTTTACCTCAGCAGGTGAATGTAGGAGAGAAATAGTACACGAATGGTGTAGGGAAATTTAAAAACAAAAATGCTGTAATCTTGAGAAAATCTGGGGTTCAAAGTATTTCAGGCAGCCCCAGATTAGGAGCAGGGCGATGCTTTTTGCCCTGAGTTCTGCTGTTTCAAATGTTGCAGTCCTTCACACCAGCTCAGCTGGAAGATACGGCGGTTTTTCTGATGCAGAAAAGGAAAGAGGACATCCAGGCTCATGGGATGGCTGCAATTATCACTTTCCAAATCAGCCAGCAATCACTACACCCAGCACATGGGACTGTGTTGAGCCAGGATCTGCTCCTCGGGCACACACACCACTCACAGCACACCATCACTTCGCGGCAGTCAACACAACTCATGACTCCACTTGCACCCAGGCTCTCCGGAGAGCCCCAACACCAGTGGTCTGGCTGTTACTTTAGCAGTATATGGAGTAATAGGAATAATTTGCCCTCCTCCAGCTACTCAGCTTGTGACGTGGCCGCCTGCCCAGAGACAACGTTCCTGCTGGATGAGGAGGTGTTTTGGATGGCGAGCTTTCTAGGGCAAGGCTTGTCTTTCTCAGGTGTTTAGGAGACACACAGAGAGCGCTGGAAACTTTAATAAGCACCACAGTAAATCCTCAGAGGATTTGATCTTCTTCCAGGACAAAATCTGGGGCACGGCTTTGGAGAGGAATGGAAAGAATTCTCCCCCTCAGAGGCAAAACCACGGCATTTCACAGTGTCACCTTTTCCGGAGGAGAAACAGCAGCTTTCCACTTGCCGGAGAGGTGCAGGGCGGAAGGCAGGATGGCGATGGTTTCCTTCACAGACCCATTAATCTGCACGTGTGCTGGAGAGGGACGACCGCCACGTTGCTTTGCAGCCTGCTCATGCAGAATTTCATGCTGGTGAATGTAAATCTCTACCCTGGCTGACATCACAGCTGTCTCTATAATTCCCAGGCATCTGGGCAGGAAACATACATGCTCCACTCCACTCAATGCCCAGGCACAGCCTGTGCATCTCAGCCTCATCCCTCATCCCAGTGCTTGCAGAGTGATACTGAAGATGCATTACCAACAAACATGCATTTGGCAAACTGTTTATATACAGTAGCGCTTTCTAGCTTCCAGATGTAAAAATAGACCAAGTTTCCTATTGCATCTCTCCTCTGACGGCTGTGTCCTCTGGAAGACAACAGCAATGTTGCAGTGAGAGTGAGATGAGGAGCAGTGATGAGATGAAAAAGGGGAGAAAGAAATGTGTCTGAGTCTCTGTCTCCTCTAAGGAGCAGTTATCAGGGCTTTTCAGACACATGGAAATGTCCAAAGGTTTTGCAATTCAAAATTCATGATGAATAAGGATGGGGCAACTGAGGCACGAGGTCTTTTGGTGTACCTTCTGGCAGAGATAGATGTCCCGATTGCCAGGAAACATCTGCATAGCGTAGGGGGGAACCAGTCAAAGAAAGAGGCTTGAAGTAAAGAAAGTTTTTTCAGATATTTTTGCTCTGAAATCTGGGTCTCGACTCTATTGAAGACAGTGGCTGCTGTGCCATCCATCCTGGTAGGATCACACTTGCGAGAATTGGCCAGTGAAAAATGGATTCTGGCTTAAATGAAGCGATCTTATCTTTGGCCTCTCTTCCTCTCCCTGAGGGGAAAACGAATGAGCGTAGCTGCCTGGCTTAGCTTCCATTTCCCTGACTGGTTACGGGTGGTTGGGCCCTATGAATCAAAGTGTCGCAGCAGGAGCCAGGAAATAGGCCAGGATGGAGAACAGGAGCTGAAACCACTCTACCTCAAAGGGTGTAGGCAAAGTAGAGACCTGAAAGACCTTCCCTGCCTTCAGCCAGGGACATGGGTGGTGTTTTTGCAGCTTCCCAAATTTAAGATTTTTGCCATGTATTTTCTGTTTTTTGAGAGATTAACCATAAACGCTGGGCGTTTGCAGCTGCCATCTGCTTTCACTGCAACTTTGCTGGCAGCTTATAAACATAAAGGAGATTAAAGATTTTGACTGAGGTCGAAGACAGCATCGTGTGGAGTTGAGAGGGTGTGACAGAATGAAGAATCTGCACAAGTTTGCTCAACAAATAGGAGAAAAACTTCCACTTTCTTCCCCCCTAAAATAAACTCGTGATCCTTCAGCCAACCCCCGCATGTCAGACTTGTGCATGGTTTCTGTGGGAAAAGACCAATGGAGTTTGCCTCTGCTGGCTTGCTTCAGCCTTTTCCAGCAGAAGGCCAGGCTTGACACAAGCCAGCTCTCTGCGTTCACATCCTTCTCTATCTTCAATATTACACAGCCCTTGTTGCCATAGCATCTGAGCATACTTATCTCCACAATGACTCTGTGTAATGGAGCACTGCTATTATCTCTATTTTGCAGATGGGGAACCAAAACACAGCAAAAATGAAGGACAGGACTGCAAAGTACATGGATTCTTAAACTGCTTGTGACAAAGCACATTAGTACTTAATTCCAGTGCCTTTCCTTGGGCCAGAGAGTTTTGTAAGCCCTTCTAGAACCTCAAAAGGTACGGACACTGTTTTACATTTGACTTGTTGCAAGTCAAGCAGCTGCCTTCACGGAGCAATTGGTCATCAGAGGAATCAGCAGCTCATCCTCCTCCCTCGGATCCTAATGCTTCATTAGAGACTCTATGATCACAGGAAATGAGTTGAGTTTTCCAATTGAGGCATGCCTGGGCCACTGATAAAGGAGGCATCAATGGGCAGCTCAACTTCTTT
>JAOWBP010004605.1:1035022-1056864 GCA_028571105.1 Tragopan temminckii
TCTTTCTTTCTTTCTTTCTTTCTTTCTTTCTTTCTCTCTCTCTCTCTCTCTCTCTCTCTCTCTCTCTCTCTCTCTTTTTTCTCCCTTTCTCCCTTTCCCTCTTTCTTTCTTGCCTTTTTTTTTTTTTTCTCTCTCTCCCTGCGTGCTCCAACTGCGTTGTATTTACGGTTTTCTCCCCTTACTTTTTTTGCCTATGACTGGAAAACGCATTAATAAAAAAATCTGTGGGAAGAGACGGAAATTCAGTGAGTCAGGCAGAAGCTGCTCCAGCCAAAAGAAAAAAAAAAAAAAGGCAAAAAACATGTTAAACTAAACTGTGGGATGACACACAGTGCTCGCTAATACGATCTGGGGTGCAAGGCAAGGTCTTCGTTGGACTGGCTGCACTACTACAAACAAGAGCTGACAGAGGTAGCTATTGTTCTGCCCCTTCTTATCTAAATGGAGCAAATATCCTGTATGTAAAATATATATATTTTGATCAAGAAGGCAGGACCAGTGGAGAGACGAAAGTTTCCTCCTCGAGTGACTTCACTTCCCAAAATTAGCAGAAAAAAACGTTTCATCCGGTTAACTGTCTCTTTTTCGCTCTGCTGCAACAACCAAAGTTAAAAAAAGAGCGGCAGAGAGAGCGAGGGAGGGAGAGCGAGAGAGAAGGCGAGGGGATAAGCGGAGGAAAGCAAAATCCCTGGAAAGACAGAAAGAAAAGTGAAAGAGAGACGGATAAAAACTTCGGGAGGCTCCAGCTGCAGGCTAAACCGGGTCAATGTGTGGAATATTGCTGGTACCGGCTGGAAGTTATTCTAGATGGACGGCACTATTAAGGTAAGGGGCGGGAGGGGACGGGGACCCCCGGCAGAGCGGCGCGGCACGGAGGGCTCCGTGGCCGGGCTGCCCCGCTTCTCCCGCCGCCTCCCGGGACTCGGGGCTCCGCAGGCAGGGGCGGTGCGGGGCCGGCCGCCTTCCTGCCCCCGCGGCGGGGCGGAGGGGCCGAGGTGAGCCCCGGGGACGTGCCCGGCTCGGGGCCGCGGCGGAAAGGCAGTGACAGCTCCCGGCCCGTCGCTCCGCACCGCTCGGGGCCGCCGGGAAGGGGGGTGGTTGGGGACAGCGAGGCTCCGGGCTGGCCCCAGATGTATGCCGCTGGCGTCTAGGTGTCAGCCGGCTCTGATTTCCTCGCCTGGTCCTGTCTGAAATGCATTGCTGGTTCTGCTGGTCGTCCGGGCGTTTCCTCTAGTAATTCTGGAGGGAGCAAGGAACTGGGTGGTTTGGAGGAGAAACATCACCCTAGCTTGGGGCGAGGCAAGGGGAAGGGGAAGCAAAGAGTGTGGCAAAAAAACCACGAACATAACCAACCTCTGGTGGCCTTGAGCAAGCGAGGACGCTGCTGGGGCTTAGAGAATGGTTCCCCCTCCTTTCACCCTCATCAAAACTTCAGCTTCTGCAAAGATAAACCAAGCCTTCTCCGAGTCCCTTGAAGCGCCTTATGCTGTTTCTCCAGGGCCAGGCAGCAGCGGGTTTGCTTTTATGTTTTGGGGGATCTTTGTGCAATGCTTACGGGCTCTTCTTGAGGGAGCACTACAGCACAGAAGTAGCTCAAACAGCAACCTTGAAGCGAGAGACGCTGTGGGTGTGTTTGAGTTGGAGGATTTCGAAAGATGCCTATCGCCTGGGTGGGGTGTTGATCTCTTCTTAAAAAACTTTTTTTCTTTTTTTTTTTTTTCTCTCTCACTTTTTTTCTTTTTTTCTTTTTTTTTTTTTTCTCTCTTTTTTTTTCTTTTTTTTTCTGCTGACCTGGGGAGAAAGAAACTGCATACTGGCAGGAACTGAAACTTTCTCCCTCACACTGCAGCTTGTGACAAGTGCACTGTTTGGAAGGGTCTCAAGAGAAGTGAGGAGGGAAGGAGACGGGCAGGAAGAGAAAATGGAAAGAGGAAAGACAGAGGGAACAAAAGGGGAGATGTCAGAAAGGAAGAGAGAAAGCAGGAGCGTTGAAAGCACAAAATTTGGGAGTTATGGCAGGAGTAAGACACATCTCCCCTACCACCTCTTCAGGTCTGTAGCAAAAGTAACCTGGGCCTCATTCAGGATACGTTTAGTGCACCACAACCTTCTTTGATTTGTGGAGCCCTAAATATTGTACAGCGAAAGTGCAGAAATTTCCCGTCTGTACCTTTGCTGCAGAGCACACATGGACTTGCTTTTCTACACAGACCGTGATCCTCAGCACCATCCTCTGAAAGGTGCTGACATATTCCCCTGGCCCACACAGCCCATGGTGCCTCCTAGGATCTCCTCTTCTCCCCAGTCCCCCTATGCTGCAATCTTGTTGCTGTCACCCCCTGCCCCAGTTCTGGGGATGAGGAACTGTGACTCTTAGCAGCTTGGCCCGTGGTCATGCTGGGGAGGTTGTGGCAAAAGGAGGAACTCAGCCACGTCCTGGGTCACTGCCCCAGCTCCTGGATCTGCTTTGCAGCCTTGTGTTATGTTTTCCTGCTTCACTTGTAGTCCAGAAAGAATTTGGCTGAGCTGAGAGGCACGGGATACAGGTACACCAGAATCTCAGCTGGGGTCCTCTTACTGAACAGTTCTAAGATCATCAGCAACTTGCCGCAGATCCGTGTCTCCTGCTGACCTCCTCCAATAACTGACCCCTTCTTTTTTTGTATCAGGCACTTACACAAGTGATTGAAAGCTCCTGTAGTGTCCTCAGGGCTACAGGAGATTTCTTGCAAATTTGCTTGCTGTAGAGAATTGATTGTGTTCCCAAGGAGCATCGGAGCCATGCACTGGCAGATTTGCTGCAGTTTACCACTGAAAGGAAGGGGTTAGGCCACCCTGCATGACTTGTCTCAGGTGAAGGGCAATGAGAGAGGATGTGGCTTGAGATACTTAAATGTTTTTAATATGCTGAGCTCTATATATAACCTGTGCTTCAGGGTAGATCTTCTAAATTCTAGGACATAGTAAAGCAAACCTGTGCTGAGAAAGCACTTTAAAAACACTCAGACCCTTAGGTTTGCTATCCTGAAGGATGCATGCATTGCTTTCTCCCAAATCCATGCATTTGGGTTGGGAAATAATATGTCAGAAAAGAAGCAGGTAGATGACTGGCGAGAAGAACAGAAGAAAAAGTTTTTCATTATTTAGAGCACAGTGAGGGACTAGACGAAATGTGTGGTTAAGAAGCGTGGTTAAGAAGCACTTTGCTCTGTAAACTCCGAATGATACCTGACTGTGTAGCAGGCAGTGCTATGCAGCTCAGATTGGAAATGTTAGAGGGGTGCACGTTCCAGGTGGATTCTTGAGCACTGTAAACAAGACAAGTGACAATGCTCTTTTAGCATCAAGTCAAACTGTTCCATGGACTAATTGCTTTGAGTCAAAGACTTTTAACTGCACAGTTGACCAGTGTAGGAGTCTGAGCCTAGTACTATAAAACCTTCCCCTTCGCCCTGCAACCCCAGTGCTGGGCCTGTACTTTGCTCTTAATCTTTTCATGCAATTTCGGAAAAGCCTTGACAACAGACTTTCTGGTAGCTGGTTCTTCATACGCAGAATAATTTAACCATACATCTACCCAGCTGCAGGCTAACTTTGTAATACATGGATAGCTCTGCTATAGTGTTGTCTTGTGTGTTCAGAACTGCGTGCTCCTGGGGAAACAGCAAGTCAAAGAATAAATGTGGTCTGGACCATCCTGGTCTATATTTATATCCTCTCTGGACACGTGTGGAGGTGTGAATTGAAGCTGTTGGTGTTCTTTAACCAAAAGCTTAGGGAATGCCATACAAACACAGAGATATTTGGGATGAGCTCAGGACTGTAGGTCATCTTTCCTTATCACACACTGTCAGTTGTCAAATGTGATATCACTGGTATCTACACCAGGTGTAGAGTGCACCTTTATTTCTTCAAAAGTAATGATTTATTGTGAGGGGAATTATAGATCACGTGCCTTGGTGGTGGGAGGCAATTTTTTTCTGCATTCTTTGAGTAATCTCTTCAATATCTGACATGTGAGTTGGAGTGGCTGGTTTGAAAAGTGACCTCCTCAGTGATGCTTTGAGGTCTTCTATGCAGAAAGAAGTACAGCAAATCTTAATCATTATTAATGCATCTTCATAATGATATTGCTCCATGTTCTGTGAACAATACTTGCAGAAGATGATTAGGAGCCAAAGAAACCGATGACAGTCTGTGTTTGGATTAATTTTAAATAATCTATAATATTTTATTGAATGCCTCCAGATATTACAACCCACATCTTCTTTGGGTTAACATCTTGCTTTGGCTTAATTTACATCGTGTTTTGGGAATTTTGGCTTTTATTGCCTCAAATTAAATCCAAAATGGTACATCTAATGTCAACAAGATGCCCATGCGTGGCCTTCCTCACAATAACAAATAGTGTGGTTTCAAACTGGTTTAATCATTTCAGTTCCAATTTACATGTGGACTATAATTAATTAAAGTAGCTGCACTTTCCAAGGCCTGATTGTTAATTAAAAAAAGCACAGTTTATGTAACTGCTGCTTTCATTCTGTGAAAATATCTTCATGCTCATGCTCTGGACATAAGAGAGAGACCATGTGAGGGACATTCAATGAAAACATTGCATTACCAAGTAGATGACAACCATATTTGTCTCTTTTTCTTTCCACGAGAAGACAACTTGTATGCTGGTGTTGCTATAGCAAAGGGCGGGGTAGGATTTCTTATTGCAATCACTGTTTCTTGTCATTTGTGAACTGTAGGCGTTCGCTCATTCGCTCTCATCCCGAAACTTGGCCATCAAGATCTTAAACTAAGAACGTGTTTCCTTTTTGAGCCAGTTTAAATGTCTGTTTTGCCATTTTTAAATTGCCCTCGCTTTGGCCTTCTAGAGATGGCCTTTTCTGGCAAGAAGGCATTGACTCGTAGGACAAGAATCTTACTCTCCAGTACAAAAACACCCCACGCAGATGTTTGCTCACATTTTCACGTTGCTGCCCCACAAAAGCAGTTTTGAACAAAACCCTCTGAAATTGCCAAGGCTCACATTCTTTGTTCGCTGGTACCCAGTAGCTGTTTGGATGGCATATACTGCAGAATGGCTTTCTAATATACAACAGCAAAAACCTGTTAGAAATGTTATGTAATTGCCGTATTTTCATAATATTACTTATTGTTGGTGCTTCACTTTCTCTCATCGACTGACCTGTGTGCTGGTGTATGCCTTCAGCCTCTCTATGCACTTACCATCGTGGCTCAGCACTGGGTGCTGTCAGCACGAGGTGATCCATGCTACCTCCTATTCACTACACAAGTAAAACACTGGGGATGCCTTTCCAGACTCTGTAAATGGAGCAGTTCCAAAGTATTAGAACTGTTCCTGCTTTGGGAAGGAAGATTAGCCCAAAACAAACCTAATACACACCAAAACAGCACAACTGCTTAGATTTTAGGCACTTGGGGTTTCACTCTGAGGCTTTAAAGAGGTGCTGAGAGCATTGTATAGTTTCTCTGCACCACTGTGGATTTTACCCTAACAGGATGTGGCCACTTTGAGTAGTAGCATGCGTGTCTTGAGGATTTCATGCTTTTCTTTTAGTTATTTATTTTAATTTTATGATGATCTTGATGTAAAATGTGGGGAGGCCCAGCTTTTATGACTCCTTGCAGCATTCTTCTGGGCAGAATTTTGCTGGAGTCAGTGTGTGAGAGTAGAACTCTTCATCAGAATGCTATGAGAAAAGGACAGAAATTAAAAGGAGCAATGACTATGGTCACACTTCACACCTCACTAAAGTAAGACCTGAGGTGACATGCTGATAAAGTGAGGCACGCTGGGGGAAGGACATTTATAGCAATTCTTGCAGAAACTGTTCTCTTTGGATCTCTTCTGCCTTTCCAGAATGCTTTCCTCTTAATTTCAGTTCACATCTCAGAAAGATCAGGCCTAGAATTTATGATATGCACCTCATGACACGGAGCATCTTCTGTACTTTTTCTCACCATAAAACATCAGTATATGAAATTCTTCCACAGCACCCCATCTTTTGCCTTTAAAAAATGAAAGCTTCTGGCTCTGCTTGAGTTTACTCAACTGCTTGTTGAAAGAACCTGTATCCCATCTCAGTGCAAACATGCACCAGCAGGAAAATAAAAGGAGCCAAGGGAGCATTAACTTCAGATTTGCAGACATCTGTGGGGCACCTCCAGTCACAGAAGCATGGTATTAGTACTCAAGCAAGCATGAGTGTGTGCATGGCTCGCCTAAGAGAGATGGGTCTAACATCTTAAGCTTAGTTCTACAACTTAGTTCGAAACCAGTTTTTTTTTTTTAATCTCAAATGTAAAATTCTCTTTCAGATCTTTTGTTCTGAATGAGATCTCTTTCCAGTGTCTGTGTCTCTCCTGCTTTCATGCATGTGTGTGAACATGAGAGCATTGGTGTGTGCACCAGTGTGTAAACAGGGCTGGATGCACTTTGGGCTTATAGAGTCCTATCAGTTCCAGGAGTGGTGCCTAAGAACAACTTCTGAATGAACAATGTTTTTTTTTTTTTTAAGACTATAAGTGCATATATAGAGAGAGCTGTTTATGAAAATAAGAACTAAAGCATCCTCATACAAATGGGGTTTTCAGCCTCTTTTTGGAAATAATTTGCTTGATGGTGGACCCATCATTGCTAATCTGCATGCTGCACCATCGCAGACACCAGGCTGTAGTTCAGGTAACAGCACCAACCTGAATTGTGCTGATAGAAACAGCAGTGTATGGTACAGGTCAATCTATTCTACTGAGTTCCAAATACCAAAGTCTTCAAACTGTGAATGTATCTACTGCTTATTTCCTCTCCTTCTCTCATTACCCAGGCCATATTATTACTGATGCATATCTACACAGCTAGTAATATTGATCTAGAAACCCGTCTCTTGTAGTAAAGCCGCAAACGTTACCTCCCTCCTCCCCCACCTCCGCTACCAAAAGATTTTCCTTTAGCTGTAAGACCTAAACAAAAGGATCTACGTTACTGTATGCTACTGCTGAAGACATTTATGTATGTCCCAATAAACTTTCTCTTTATCGAGGGACAACATTGCCAGAGGTAAAGCTTGAAAATAATGATGTGAAAGGGACCATCAGTATGTGATACCAGAAAAACTAATGCAGCTAGTTCTGTTTTGCTACTATGCTTTGAAGTCAGAAGCCTAAAAGGAGGCACGTGAGAGCATGTTTGTTTAACTGAGCACCTAGTGTGATTTGTAAAGGTATTGACAGCCTGCAATTCTCATTAGTTTTTGAAGGCAACTGTTCCCCTGAAAACCGTGCTGCTTCCTTGGTGGTTAATGAAGTATTTTGATTTTACATGTAAATATGTTGTTGAATAAAATTCACAGAACTGGTTAAGGAGCATTGAACACACAACTCTCACTGGAAATAGATGGGTGGAGTAAGGCTAAATCCCACAAGGATCTTGCCTTTGCTTCTCAGTATTGGTAAGATGCTGTAAAAAAATGACCTTGGATCTTCTTTTGTAGCTCAGTAGAGGTTCCTGTAGTGAATGCCGTGGATATAGAAAAGTTTACTAATGTATTCACATGTGTTCTTCAAGCATAGATTAACTCAGAGTAACCTGGATTAACAGTAGTGCTGCAAAGGAGCAAGAGACAATTAGAAGAAAAGAAGGATAACACATCCCTCTGCAAGCTGACAAAGCTGCACATCCAGGAACTGAACGTTAGTGTCTTGGCTTGTGCTTGTCAATCTTGCAGAGGGGCTGAAAATAACAAGAAGGAAAGCATTTAATTAGTCATTTGGTGATTTCTCACTCAGCAAAAAGTCTGCCCTTCTTAACTAATACTGGTTTAGATCTGAGCGAAGGAGATAAATCAGCAAGAATACAGTTTTTTAGTTGGTCGATGAGTGAAAAAAAGAAACAGGAGTAAGGTATGGTGGGGTCACTGGAGGGTGTGGTGAGTTCAGGAAACCAAATTCTGTATGATGAGAAAATTCTTATTTCAACATTTTTATAGCAGCTCTCTTTTAAAAAAGAAGATAAGGAAGAGATTAGAAGAGGTTAAAACACCATTTCTACAGCTAAATGTGGAGTTTGGCTCTCCGGTTTCTTCTGAATAGCTCTTCTTGTTGTTCCAAGCTTGATTGACTTATAACTGCATCTGAACCAACCTCACATCAGTTCCTTTTTATCAGCCAAAGTGAGACTTCCTGTGCTCCACAGTCTGGTTTCCTGATGTGTTTCCTTTTTCCTTTTAACAGAACAAAGAAAACTGTAACTCCTCCACTGCTCCTGTTCCAAATCTCCTTGGGACTTCGTATAGTGTTAGTACCAAACATTTGTCTGTTCTTTTTTTCTGCCCAGTCTCTGAGTCAGGCTGCCTAGAGTGATAGTGCCCTCTTCATATCTAACTCAGTTTTGCATTGCCAAAAGCAGAGGGGCAAGAGCTGTATTGTCACCAAAATTAAGCCACATCCAGAGCAGTGGCAGCAGCCATGCCCCAGTCTAACAAAAACAAAAAGAACGAAAAGCTTGGCCAAAAATCTTGCATTGTAGCAGGCATACAGGATTTATAATGTTCTCATATAGCGAATAATCAGGTGTCGAGATCTCACTGAGCTACACAGGCTTGTATGTGTGAATGTGTTTGGTATTTGAACTTGGAATTGGAATTTTGTGTCCTGAAGTACGTACACCACTGGCAGAAATGCTTCCCAAAAGGGATACACATGTACAGTACAGGTATTTTCCTGATACGTACTGGAACAGGCAACCCTATGTATTTTAATAGGATTAAACAACTACACTGGTAAATAGTTACTCCCTCTGCACAGTACTTCCCCCCTTCACTGTTACAGGGCTGTGTTTATCTTTCAATCCTGCTAATGACGTTAGGAATATTCTATTGATATGAAGGATTCAGTGCAAAATCCAAATTATTTCATGCAATAAATAGTGTATGCCTTGGGAAAGCACTACTTTTCCACTACTGCACCCCACCCAGATGACAAGTGTGCTGCTCTGCTGAGATGCACCATGCCTTCATAATCTTCTCATGTCAGAGCTGATGCTCATTTGTTATAAGAATCACAAGTTCATGGTGATTGAAATCTTAGGCGTTAGTAGAGACACCCGATCTCGTGCCTGTCATACAGTAACTTGTCTTGTTCAAAAGAGTAATGTTATCTCAGATCAGGGCTGAGCAGATGCCTATAAAAATGCTTCTAGTGCAACTAAGGGCAGTTAGAAAAGAATGGTGTTATACATTAGCAGAGAGCTAAGTGCAAATATTGGCCCGATTCTGAGAAATACAGAAGGGATATATTCAAATATCTTCAAATTCCCCCTGAAATCAGTGCAATTAGTTCATGTTCACAGTAAACCACAGGAGTTCAGTGGGCTTAAAGAGAGGGTGGAAAATTGCAAGCTGCACTGCTCGTTGCCCATCTGCACGTGGGGCAAAGTGAATTTGCCAATTCAGCCCCTGCAGAATAGGTAACTTATATCCAAGGTTCATAGACTCAGGGTCCATTTATCCAAATCATCAAAATTCAGGAACAGCAGGATATGCAGCAAGACAAAAATGCTGAGCCTGGCCTGTTATTTGTACATGTCTCTATGTATAAGGTGTATATGCTTGAAAGCATGGTCAGAGATAGGCAGTGGCTAGAACAGGCCAACACAGCAGAGAATTCCAGCAGCTCTTCAGCTAAGAAGGCAGAGCTGTCAGGGAGCCCTGCATGCCCGAGCTGAACAGAGGAGAGGGGCCTGCATTTCTTTAAGCAAGGAAAAGAATAAACATCATTGCCTTCCTACAGAATTGCCCTTCTGCAGCTTTCAGAGTATAGACTTGGGGTTTTCTTATGTGATAACAAAATCCTACACATTTACATTGCAAAATGTCACTTCACATCAAAGAGTTTAAAAGTTTTGGAATATATATAGGGAAAGGTAACTGAAAATTACATCCCTTTTGTAAAATCCAGGGGGAAACCACGGAAGTTTAGCCTTTTCTGCTGTATTCTGTTTATGGAACAATTTCTATACAGTCTAATTCGATTTCTATAAAAACTCCACTGATTTAATCCCTATTAAATTCTGAGGATTTGTCCATGAGTGTCGTGTTGCAGATCAGCCTCTAGGACAGACTCCTGATTAGAACCAGAAGTCATGACTCGTATGATTAATTCCTGGTATTATGGAAGCTGTCCCCAGAGGATCCCTCCAAGATGAAGCACGGCACATAGATGGAATAAGAGCCCATAACCTAAACAGGCAAAGGAAAAAAAAGCCTAGGAGATTAAACGGAGGAAAAAAAACTGGTCACTCAGCAAGTCAGCGTCAGGGATGCCATTCACATCCCAGGCTTTAGAATTGCTGTGTGATTTGTAGAAGAGAGTGGATCTTGAATGTTCTCACACAAGCTTTGAAAGAGCAGTCAGTCTTACCAGTGATACCCAGAAAAACTGCTACAGCCAGAACTTACTGATACAGCACAGGCTCAAAAGCCAGACAGATCACCGCTTATCAACGGGTCCCAAAAGAGCAAAAGTTACTTCAAGTAGCTACTGTAGTTGCTGTGGGTGCCTTTCAGGCATACTGAGAACGTGGACTACAGGCTGTGTGGCTCCTGGTCCTTCAAAGATGGTGCACTGCAGCAAGGGTGGATTTTGCTAATAATGACACTCTCAATATGAAGTTGCTGGTAAAATCCCTCTGACATGTATGGCAGTGTCCTTCATTAGATCTCCTGTAGACATATCTATCCTTCAACAGCACAAATATAATATTTAAGTGATATTTCTGAAAGCCGTAAACTTGACCTCATTAGAACTAACCAGGCTTTAAAATAAACATGTGCTAGCTGAAGGCAGGAATTCTCAGCACCATACTGCAAATATTACCAATGCTGTCTGTAAAGACTCCACTCTGACAAAAGAATAATCTTACATTAAGTGTGCAACAGACACAAAGAAAAAAACAAACAAACAAACAAAAACCAGTGAGTTTCTCAGGATCTGAGGTGGTTTTAATTGACCCTATTTCTTTGGAATCTTCCAGACAAGTGTGCATGCAGATTTTGTGTGCTACATTTTATCTGAGTGATGGTGAATCCCCCGGTGGCACTAAGATTGTACTTGAAATCTGAGATGTCTCTAGTAAGCCGAAGGGAAACTGCTACCACTCCAATGGCACACAGCCCAAACTGCAGCTCCTCGCAGCCCTGCTGCACTCAGAGCGTCAGTGCAGAATCTCACAGTGCACTTTTTCTCTGCTGCAAACTTCTCTCTGTATTGCACGAAATGGAAGAAGGAGCACAGCCAGATCCAGACTGAAAAGTGTTACTTTTTACCTACCCAGAATTTTTACACAGGAAGGTATGGAGCAGGGCTCTGCCAGGCTCCCCTCCAGTCTTGTTCTTCCAAAAAGCAACTCTATCCTTCTGTCCTGCTCTGGGCAGTGATATCAGGCCCTCTGGATTTTGAGTACTGCTGTAGGGAAGGCTGCGTAAAAATGTATCCAAGATGCATCACAAAGTGGCACATTTTGGTGGGAAAAGGTTATGTAAACTTTCACTCTGAGCACCAATGAATTCCTGCCCAGGACACGTGATTTCTGCATGTTGCTGTTGAAGATGAGATTGGTGTCTGCCCACTTCGCTGGCTTTCGCAGGGCTTCCCAAACCCAGATTTGTGTTTATAGAAATCCTTTGCCTTTACAGCACTTCCAGAGTCGTGGCCAAAGTTCTTAACAAATGGATTGAGTTCATCCCCTTTAGAAAAAGAAAGCATGCCACTGAAGTTCAAGCTTGCTTGCAATGATATGTTTTGAATTCCTCTGGATTTACAGCGCAGTATCTGAGAGGAGACATTTTCTCATTCTCACAGAATATGGGGAGGTCACGAGTGGCTGAAATAAGCTTGCAGCTAGTTCTCTGCTTTTCATTTTTGGTGTTCTCGTGTGTCATCTCTGCTTCAGGAAGGATGTAATTATGTTGATCATTAGCATTATGAATTATTTGCACTACCATAGGGCCTGGAAACCAGAGCTGTGCTAAGCACTGTATGTAACGAGAGATTATTCTTCTAAATTCCTTGGAAGTGAAGGAAAGTAGAGGCACTTAGTTTGAACTCCATAGTGGAAGCAGTTCTTGAGCTGAGTCCACTCTGCCAGTGTTCTGCAGTTACCCAATGAGAGATCTATCCTCTTTATCTTTTTACTAAATAATAGATAACTGATAAACATCTGAGATGCTAAGAAAACTTGGTTACAAATAATTTCAGGTTTCTGGGTATATATTCTTTCCACTGCCACCACTCCCCAACTGGAAAGGATTTCTTTACCTTCCACATTCTGATGCTTAAAAACTTTCTTCTGATTTTGAACTGATATTTGCTCATGACTGACTTATACCTGTTTTCTCCTAAGGCAGCACTGCCTGCTAGCTTAGCCAGCATGTTCCCTTTGCTGACATTCTGCCCCCGGTGTGAATATGGCTCACTGACATAGCTCTCTTGGGATGAACAAAAAATCTCCTAATCTTTTTCATCACCCCCCTTTGTCCTGGTTGTTGGTGCCCTCAGCTGCACCTGTTCCCATTTGAATTTGTCTTTTTTTCAGCATTACTCACAGGAGCAGCACACACTGTTCCTTGTGCCTGGCATTAGCACACCCTGGAAGAACCCTCCCTGATGCAATACTGGCTTTTTGTAATACTTTTTTTTTTTTTTTTCTCCTTGTGAGTCAGAAAAGTCTGTGAGCTGATAATTCACTCCAGTCTTTATCCTCAGCAGCGCCCAACCTGCTTCAGTTAGTTGCTCTGCCACAGGTTTCCTGTACGAGTTGAAGCTTTCACTTCATCTCCTGTACCTCAGTTTTTCATCTGCAGAAGTAAGCGAATGCTTCCTTCCCTCTCTACCTTGTCTGGTTGATTTGGGGTAGATGCTCTTAGAAGGTGGGACTGACTTCAGTTCTATTCACGTGCAGCAACGTAGTGAACAGAAAGAAACCACATGGTTCTTGCAATGTTCCTGAGATATGCATCGCTAACTATTTTTTGGGTCATGCACCGATTTGTAATGAGGGTTTGTAGCATTACAGCAGTGGCAAGCAGGCATGTTTTCCCTTAGATCAAAGACCATCACGAGCTGTCCAGGAGTAAGAAGGGTGTGAAGCCCAATAGGTTTTCCAGATTTTTTTCAGCAAGTGCCCTGCCCTGCCTGGTGAAGGAGTCCAGCAGAGTACGTGCACACAGCTGTGAAGCTGCTCCACTGGTACTCACACAGAGTGCATACAGCCAAAATTTCAACTAGGCCTGAATACCAGATGGTTTCTTGCATAAGCCAAACTTTTATGGCTTTCAAAATATAGCAGCCACTCCATGGTCAGGACCCTGCTCCAATTGTCTATTTCTTCCATTGATTTCTTACCCTCTCTTTCATACTTTGGCAGCTTTAGGATTGGTTGTTTCAAAACTAGCAGCTGCAGACTTGCAAAAAAAAAAAAAAAAAAATTAATTAATCAAAATAGCCCTAAACCACAGAAACCTTATTTTGCGAGCAGCACTTTTCTCACCAAACACTGTTCTGTGCCAACCTGAAAAACGAGGAGGGGCAGGAGGTAGCTGACATGCCATACAAACATGTTTGGAAATGGGTAACGTGGCAGGTTTGTGTATCAGCGGAGTGGTGAGATGTGCATGGCTGAGGTCTGTGCAGCAAGGACCAGGCTGCAAGAAGGAATCCCCCTGACTCCTGACTTACTAATGCTGCCCACGTCTTTTTTTACCCAGGTTTTTATTATAGTGCTTATTGATACAAGGCTCGGTGAATGTATAATATATAAAGAAAACAAATTTCTTTTGGGTATTATCAGCTGCAGTGCATAAAAGGATTATAGTTCTGCTCTTTCTCCAGTTAAGTTGCAGGTCAAACTGGTAGAGCAAACGGCTGAAAAATGGATTAAACAACACTAAATTTATATGTATGTAATGTATATATATATATATCTTTTACACCCTTGCTATTCCATTGAACCCATCAAAATTGACCCGTACTCAAACGTGGGTCAGTGGGACAAGCAGGTCTAGATGACTATCACTGTTGATTTCCGTAGCACTGCCCAGATAAAATGCTTTGAAAGTCATTTTGCAGAAGTCCTTGATTCTAATCTTTCATCTGAATCCCTCTAAAGCCAGTACTATAGTATGGATTCATGAGCTACCTACCTGCTTATGTACAGGTTCCTCGGTCTGGAGCTGGTAAAGCATTGAAGGGGGCAGGACAGCCAGCTCCCACACCCTGGGGGAATCCTACAGAGGAGCTCTGAAAGATGGTCTTGCTATAAGAGTAACAACTGTGTTAGAAAAAAGCTTCTGTGTGCTTACAGCATGAGATTCTTCTTAAGGACACTTAAATTGCTGGCTCTGCCAGGCTCTTTCTGTACAAGCACAGCAAGGCACTGAGCTGTCAGGCAGGGCTCATCTTTCCCTGTCACTCTCCTGCCAGCCAGACCATGCCTGGAGCACGAGCCATCCTCTGGGCTGTGTTTGCCCGGTGCTTCACAGTGGCAGCTT
Source organism: Tragopan temminckii (assembly GCA_028571105.1). NCBI lineage: Eukaryota > Metazoa > Chordata > Aves > Galliformes > Phasianidae > Tragopan > Tragopan temminckii. Next base: position 1,049,599 of record JAOWBP010004605.1, read on the forward strand.
GAGGTTTACTCATTCTGAGTCAGGCAGTGGGATATTTCACCAGGAATTGTGTCCAAGATGTGCATTTGGTTATTTGCTCTTTGTTATGACAAACTTAATGGGTTATGTAAGTAGGAATACTTCTAAAGAGAAACGTGTTCAGAAACCTGAAATTATTTGTAACCAAGTTTTCTTAGCATCTCAGATGTTTATCAGTCATCTATTATTTAGTGAAAAGATAAAGAGGATAGATCTCTCATTGGGTATCTGCTCAGCAGATAAGAACTCACATGCCCCTTCTTTCCGAAAAGATAGACTTTATGAAGAATGCTGTTCAGTAATTAGAGAAGCCTGCAAGCGGAGTTTCCTGGGATTTATTCCTCTTTCTTAACCCTGAGCAAATTGTCAGAGCTTTCTGTTCCTTAATTTTCCTAACTGTAAAATAATAATAGCTTATGCTCTTCAGAGAGAAGAAAACTGACAAATCACCACAAAGAGCTTTGTAAGCCCAGGATAAAGAACGCTAAAGCTGCCCAGCGTGTCAACAGAAAAGCCACTCTGAAATAAAGCTCAAAGCATCTGGATGTATGAGATAGCTTGCTTGCAGCTAGGAAAGGAAAGACACTATTTATAGGACCTAAAAAGTTCTAGTCGCTTATGAAACACAGAAACAGTCTCATCTTAGAGTAGCACAGCAGAAATCCTGTGCAGCACGTGCTGCAGTGAGCTGGGAGCTGGTATGGCTGCATGCCCTCAGCACCGGGGGTGGTAGCTGCACCCAGCCCTGCGTTCCTGAAGGCCCACGGGAGAGCAGCAGCCATCGTGCATTCAGTACTACACGCTCTCAGGGATACTTTTTTCATTCTGGCCCTGATAATCAAAGACGAAAAGGTCACACTGAGCGCGGGTTGCTTTTCTTGAGCAGAAAGGTGTGTAGTGTTTGCCCATCAAGCACAGAAGATCCTTGCTCTGATGATCTGATGAAAAGAACCTGATGAGCAGCACAGAAGTGCACCGAGGGGGCTCAGCCGCACGCCCAGCCCGTGCTGCTCGCTAACCAGCAGCTCTCAGTGCTGTTATTGTTTCATTTCGGCCTGCTGAGACAGGTGCAAATCTGCTTCCAGATCACACTTGGATACGTGGCAGGCAAATTTTCATTAGAGGCTGCGACAACAAGAAACAGCTCTTGTCTCTCAATGCTCTATAGAACTGGGAGCCTCTTCTATGTGCACCTGACCGTGCCTGTGTGCGAGGCACAGCGCCTGGGCTGCTAAGGACAAGTGCTTTCCAGTTGGCAGCGGGAAAGCGGGAGCTTTGCACCATTTTGTCTTGTTAGACAGTCATTTAGCAAGTGCCATTTGTTGCAAGCTGATTCTTAAGCAACAAAGAGGAGAAAACGTGCAGTTAAAATGAGTTTTGTCTTTTGAGCAGCCTACTCTCATTTCATGGAACTCACAAATGCGGTTGAACATGTGAGAAATTCAGATATATTTCTGAATATAAACAACTGGATCTTCAACTGTTTTAAATGCATCTTACTGGAAGTAATGAAGAAAGCCAGCTTTTTGCTTCCTATACTTCTAGATGGACACATTACACTGCAGATTAGTTAAGCAATGGAGATCAGAGCTTCAAGGTAAACTAAATGCAGGGATAGAGTTCTGTGCCTTGAGTAACACAGAGAAACAAGTGAGATATCCCTGCAGAAAGTGAGAGGGGAAGCTTTAGTGCTCACGCAATGGCTAAAAGGTCAGCGCTGGTATTATGCTTAAATGTGTTTCCTCTTTGTCAAAAAAGACCTGAGCAATGTGAGGTGCAATTCAGCTGAGATCGGGCAGGTGAGAACAGCACAAAAGGACAGCGCAGCTGTGAGCCGCCTCCACATCCACACCTCATGTCACCAAGCTGGGCTCCTAATACACGCTCTGTGTGACACAAGTGCACGACTCAGAAGACATTCAGTTCTGGATGCCACATGGCCAGAGGAGCTTTGAGAAATAATAGCATACAAGAGAAGCAAGAAGCAGGGCAGCATGGGGCGAACTGACTTCTGTAGGAGGACTGAAAGAAGTGCTAGATGACATGGCCATGATATTGCCAGCTCTTGTGGTATTTGGTTTTCATTTGGAAAGGCCAAATTGCATTCTAATTCTATTAGAATTTCTGCATTTGTTCATTAGAAGTGAATTTCTTAAGACTGAGGGAAAGAACTAGAAATTAAGTCCTGCAAAGATTAAAAACCAAGTTATAAATACGATCAGGCTTCTGACGAAGGTTACATTCAGCTAAAAGACCCTTGATGCATACTGCATGGGCACTCCGAGTTGGTTCTGAACCAGAAAAACATGAAGCATGATGCAGATACACCGGTGCTAGGGCTGGTCAGAAGCAGGATAACTGCACAAACAGGGACTGTGCTGCTCGCAGGCTGAAGCTGGTAAGTTGGAATGGCATGACTATGGATAACATGGCTGCAAACCAAAGCTCATCACTGCTTGCTGTATACAGGCTCCTAATGATCGTCATCTCTAAAAGAGAAAAAGAAATGTAGTGTGCCTTGGTGTCAGGGATCCAGTTTTAGGAAAGGCCTTACTGGGAGATGAAGTCAGATAAGTCGGTGTGTCCCTCAGTCCCATTTCATTTCTATTATTCCTTCTATCACACAAATGAGAAAAGAAGGTGGGGGCTGAGTTTTGTTTATTAATTCATGCTTCAGAATGACAATAGGACACCTGGACCAGCACCTGTCAGAATATGATGCAAATTAGCCCAGTAAATCTAGTCTTCATCAGCACAGCCATAATGAAGCACTAATAGAACTGATAATGATTTGAATAGTGTTCATAGGAACAAGCTTTGCTTGGATATTGTCTCAATTGCATTAATTAATACAGTACATACAGAAATGCAGCATTGCTCCCATTCACAGGGACTTCCTGATGCTTTTCTGTTGCTGCTTGTTTTTCAAACGGACGGTGCCAGGACTTATTATATTTGCAAACAATGGATCGTGAAGAAGTACTGATGTAGTCTAGAGATAGAGAGGTGATGATGGTTGAAAGCTTAAATTAAAGCAGAATTTCCTTCAGTTTTCTCAAAGGGTAGGTTAGCATTTGCTAATAACTGTCACTGGCTGTAAATGGCCTAAATGTCATTTGATGGATTTTTCTCTTGTTCTGTATCTCTCACTGAGATAATGCTCTTCATAGATGACTGTATGTTTGCATAGGTTTGTGAGTAGATGGGAGTCTTTTTACCATACAGAGTTTTTATGTTGCCTATTTCATCTCACTTCTGTTTATTTGTTTCTACTGTACTTCAAATTTAGAAGATAAGAATGAATTAGAGCAAAAAATCTCTTACAGTGTTCAGGAGCAAACTGATCAGCCCCAAGGAAAGAGCTCTGGGTTCTGACGTAAGGGTTTTCGTGTCATCAGTTTCTTTGTTAACAGATCCCCAACCGCACAGACTGGGTGTAGCATGGACTGCATTTTTCAGAAATTCAATACCACTGACATGTGAGTTGTTGTTTTCACGACATCTCATTGTGGATTTGTAAATCTGGTGAAGCACAGAGGTTTAGGCCAAACGTGCCGGTTACCAGGGTTCCTGTTTGCACTGCGGGGGGGCCTCGTTGAGTCAGCTGCAGAGAAGCCCTCATACACAGCAAACCTCTACGGAGAAAGGTGGGGGGGACAGTGTACAAGTTTAGCACACAGCATATTGGGTGAAGTGCATGCAAATCTCCAGCTGACACAAGCTGTATCTTCTCCCATGAAAAACTTCATAATAATCTGTGCAGAGCAACACTTCAGGATAAACACAATAATGCTATAAATACCCCCGGCCATTTCCTGTTGTTCTTACTGCAGCTTGCACAGGGTTTGCGTCTGGGTAAGGGTGTGCCTATAATCCACATAGTAACACATACATTAACCTTCTTCTCGGCTTCTGCCATTGATTGTCTCATGGGCTTATTTAAAAATGTGCATTTCTTTCTAAACAAATGCATTATTTGTCAGTTAACCTGCAGCTTGTCCCACTGAGAATAGCATTCATCACTAAGGAGCTGAACAGCATTCTTTTCTTTACATAGAGAATTTAGGGCAGCAAAATGATAAACTCCTGCACAAGAGGAGAAGAGTTGAGCAGAACGTAATGCATGTTTCTTTCAGTTATTTCAGTTCATCCATACTCTTAATTCTGACCGTCATACTTCAGGGAGATTAAACACACCTTAAAATGTGAATTGAGATGATCAGAAATGCAAACTGTTTATGCTTGATATTTACAGGATTTCATATTTTGTTCAAGTTGATTGGTTATTTTAGTAAAAACAGAAGTAAAATTTACATTTGCATCTGCTTGTTAATTGTATAAGTACAATGAGAAGAAAGTGAAGGGGGGAGGAGTAAAGGAAAGAGGGAGGGCTCGGAAGTGTAAAGTATGAATTAAGTCTTTAGAGGATCAGACCGAAAGTTCCTGTAACTAAATCATTTTCAACTAAGCAACTTCATTTAAACTGACGATTTTTTAAATAGTGTTGGCAGTGTGCTTTTTACAACACAGCACAAACTAAAAGCTGGGATTGTGAATACTTGCTGAGTAGCTTAGATTTTCCATCTAAATTAAGCCAAAAAACTTACATACAAAACTGACTGGAGCACCTCCGAAGGAGACACTGCACTGCTGAAGCCTTGAATGTGTTCCTCCTGAGGTGAACTAAAGCCCAGACTGCTGTTAGCCAGGCTTACTAAACTTGCAGAGAGCATATCTGGTTTACCATGCCAACAAACCACTCAGCTAGTAAGTACATGTGGTCTATGGGGCTTGCTCCAGTCTTGTAGGGAAGTGCAATGGACCATATGGGCATGCACCACGTGCTGGGGATAGGGCAGTTAGTGAAGGAGGCAAAACCACCTGCATATGATGTTCTTTGGCTGCTTCCCCTGCAGCTCATTATTTTTGTAAATTCAGAGACGTGGTCTCACCTGATCTGCAGCCCTCAGAAGCTCACTACTACTACCCAGCTCTTCTGTGAAAGCAGAACAGAGGGTGTTCCACCATCTCTGCTTCCCACACATTTACCTGTATCATTGGCACGTTACCACATACAAGCTTTTGCCATTCTCGCTGTTGCTGGGAGATGACTGAATTTCCAGGTGGGCCAATCCATTCTCACACCCGCTGGTAAGGGTCAGGCAACATTTATACTTATTTTGATCCTTCATAAGCTGCATCGATAGGCGATTGCCAGGCTTCCCATTGGGCTGTCTTCCATGGATTATTAAGAGGTGTCTGAGAAGCAAACGCTTTTCTGTCAGCATTTATGGTGTAGCCAAGCAGTGGGTACCCATGGCTTCAGCCAGTGAATGCTACAAGCCAGCCTCCACGTTTTCTGTCTCTGCTACCTGCTCATTCCCAACCAAATGGAGTGGGCTGGGAAATGAATTGGATGTGTACAGCTCCAAGGCAATAGAGAAGTCCTAATATCTCTCAGAATCACTTCAAGTGTTACTGCAATCCCATCTCTCCTTTATAGATTTCTTCTTCAGCCACTGCATGTGTGGCCCTTTCTTCCTGTGTTCTCTGTACTGTTCACACCTAACTCTCATTCAGAACTGTGCATTCACTAATTAATTAAATGCTTCACCCAAAGGCTCACTTTCACTATTTCCCCTATATTGTAGCAGCTCTATAAGGTGTGATGTTTTGTCTCTTGGTGCAGCCCAGGTATGGCTCAATGATAACAATGTCTCAATAATAACAGTGACAGTTTTTTATGTGCTGGTGACTGCATGTTGTTCGGTGTGTACAGAGCTGTTTTTCTTTCCTGTTGTTCATCCTATCAGCATTAAACAATGCTTTGAATCTCCTGCGTGTCCCCACTGGGAGAAATTGGTTTCACCATCCTCAGAAACCAACTGGGACAAAGCCACTGACAAAGCAGCACTGTGGAATTTCTGCTTATTGACCACCAAAAATCTTGCCGTAAGGAGGATGCTGGTGAGGAAAGGGACTGTTAGACTTGCCATGATGAAGACATGCTTCTTCCCTTAGATGTGGTGCCTTGCAAATAAGTAAAACCTGTCCTTTATAGAGGAGCACCCTTGTGTGAAGCTAAGGAATGGGAGGAGAGGACTCCTGGAGGAGGCAGTCTGGTGGCAGGCATCCCAAAAACGGGCTGCAGCTTTTTGTTCATGCTTATATGTGTCTCTTGGACACCTCACTTCTCTTTAGGGCAGGAATTTGGAATGTTTTTAGGTGTCATGATATCAAAATGCCAAATCTTAACACTACTGATGTACCCGTACAAGCAAACAAGACAGCTAGAGTTCAGACCTACATGGATGGTCTTAAAATACTTCTAAGCATCTAATTGCTTCTTTATGTGTCTGTCTAACATCTTAGAAAACTCATCAAGTCTATAGGTCATCACATGTTAGATACTGACATTTTGCCAGGAAAGATAGTACCTACTTTGTGCATTTGTGTGGGAGTCATTCATGTGTTCATGTTTAAGTGCACAAATATGCAAACACCCACAAGGAAGATTCAAACATACATCAGCCCAAAGACAAACCTTCTGTTGGCTTTGCTAGCACGATATCAAGCCTAGGAAGACTTAATCTGTCTTTGTCTCCAAAAACTGTAATAGGAAACCCCTGTGTTTTTATCAGGGAAGTATGGAAGAAGGATCATGCTAGACATACTCTCATCTTTTTCAGCTAAAGTCTTTTCATCAGAAAAATGCAAATTTATCAAAGCCCTACCTATTCACTGGAAAGGCTGCAGTTTCCTCATTTTGAAAAAAGGAAAGATCTAAGCTGCTAGAAGTCCTACTTCATGCTTTCTCAATTTTTCCAGGCTTTGTTTTGAAACGACTCTTCATTTAGAAATGTATGCCAACCGCAATATTTTAAGAAAACTGAATAGGCTCAAACTGCAATGAGACAGTCAGAATATCTGAAATCAAATATTTCAGTTAAGCTAAGATGGAATTCTCTGGATAATCATTTTAGCTTTTTGTCCATAATCAGAGTTGGAAAACTTCTCAAAACCTTGGTGAGGTTCTCAGGATCTGAAACAATCCTTTACCACATCCTAGGTTTGCCTCCCTCTCACCTTGTGGCCTTAACAGCCACTTTTGCCCTCATTTTGCACAGAGAACTTTCACTTGCGTTGAATAAATAAATTGCCCAAGTGGTTTATCAGAGAGACGCAGCCTTAGGGTATATCTGTGCACTGACTGCACAGTGTATTAGTGCATTGCATTAGCGTATTTGC
>JAOWBP010004605.1:1056964-1070000 GCA_028571105.1 Tragopan temminckii
TTACCTTCACAAAATCCTGGTGAGGTACCAAAATACGATCACTGTGTTACAGGTTAGCACCAAAGATCCAGAAAGCCTCAGAACAAACAGGACCGTATGCTACCTAAAGAGTAGATGAGCCCACACCTCCCAAGTATCACTCTAGTATTGAAACCACAAGAACATCTTTTTTTGTGCCTCGTGTACACTTCCTGCTCAGTTGAGAGCTGAGGAAAGAAGGTATGCTGAGGTGTGAACACTGTTAGCATACTTGTTGGTATTGTGAATGCTCCAAGACAACAGAGATGCAAAGCTTTACCAAATATGGATCAGCGTGCCCATGTGCTGGGCTCAGGAAAGACCCATTCTCATTCCCCCAGTGCATTTACAATCAAAGCACTAATCTAGCAGCAATATTCCTTGCACTGCCCTTCTACATCTGGATACACATGCAGGTATTGCCTGAAACTCTTAGGGCAAAACAAAATGTTGATATTGATTTGGGACTACGCCAATGAGTGCCTCGGTTTGTTTTCTTTTTTAAACCCTCAATTTCAGTAAAAAATCAGAAACGAGTCTTTGAAGTTCTGTTTTTTTTTCTCTTTCTTTCTTCTTTTTTTTTTTTTTTTTCTGCAATGCTTCCATATACTTCTGAGAAAAAAAAACCTGAACAAATACCAGAGCAGGACCGTGCCTGGCCCTGAGCCAGCAAGCAACAGCAGGGCACCCACAGCCTGACGTAGCTGAGCCCGCAGAGAAGGCACCCACATTTCTTGGGCCAAGGATAACTGCTCTCTTCAGCTGGTTTAAGCATTCCAGCCCAGTGGATACCTTCTTTTTTCCATCCTTGTAGGAGTTTGAATAGCAAGCTAGCATAGCTTCTCACTTTCACAAATGCGCAGAAACCCTAGTTGCCTCTCTGTAGGGTGGCTGTCTGGTTAGCACAGTCAGAATTAGGAGGGGGGTTATTTTATTAGCCGGTAAAGCTGATTGATTTATTAGAGCAGAAATCTCTTGCTAGCTCCAGCACAGGTTATTCTCCAAATGCAAACTCTATTTCATTTCACACACACAAAATAGCCAAAGTGCCTGTGTTATGAATAGGCCCCTTTGTTACCCTGCGAATCGACAAGACAGACTGTTTAGTTCATGTCTGTACATTAGCAAAGGAGGACGGGGTCTGTGAGACAGATGTGGCCTTTAATTGCATGGAAATATTAGAAGATCGTTAAGCCAATTTTGACAGGGTTTTCCTCTTATGGAGGGAGCAGAGCGTTGTTTCAGGGAAGGTGCAGGGAGCAGCTCTGTCTTGCCGGCCCCACAAATAGGACCTTGTCCTACTCCCTCACCCCAATGCTAAACAAAACCAGAGGAGATTTAGTCAGAAGCCCCACTTTCCTGCCAGAGCTGCAGAGCTACATCTCAGAAAGAGCTTTAAATCGCATCTGATAAAAGGCTTTTCAACGCAGCTCAGGGGACTTGCCCTGGTAGAGATAAGACAAGCCATATCAGCTCTGCTGAGAACATGGAGATGTGCCGAGAGGCCTGCTTCTTATTTGTGTTAGCATGTAAGAGTGTAAGAGACACATCAGCAAGAGGAGAACAAACTGCAGTCACCTCAGAAAACATTGCAGGGTTGCATATAAAAGCCACCCTCTCCTCTGTATGAACACTAGCTTTTGTTTTGATGGCCTAGGCTTTGTTCTTAGTTCAGTTACACTCCATGAAATGACTTTGAGCAGAGTATTTGGTTGCTTTATGTAGGTTCCTATGCCATAAAGTTGAAGTAACATCCTCAAGTCTGTTTGCACGGTACTACTGAGATGCTGCCTTTGTCTGTTACTCACATTGCTATGGGAGGAGATTACTGACAGCTCAGTATTGCACAATTTTTATTGCAGTTATCAAGCCAGAGCTAATGATTGTCGTTAGAAACCAGACCAGCCAACCAAACGTGAAATTAATTGTTACAAGTGGAGTTTTGCAGATGAGTTGCAGGAAAGCAGGGCTGACTCTGCACGCACCATGTGGAAATCTGCATGATGGTCCTAGAGATGACAGAAACGTGATCAGAACCAACCCCAAAGCTGCTCTTGTGTGTATACCTGTACTTGTTTCAAGCAGCACCTCCTGCAGAGGAGAACACTGAGATGCCAAGTGACCCTACCTAAAGCTGGAGACTGAACTGGTCTCAGCGCTGGGATTTGACTGCTGCCAGCCTTGGCTGCCAGCCCCTTCCCTCCCCAACATACTCTGAGCCTGGACTCCACTTCTTGCCTGCTTTCACTGCAGCAAAACATTTGAAACTCCCTGCTATGAACTCATTTGTGGCCTCTGCCTCCCTGGCCTGCTTTGCTGGGGCCGAGGACAGCTGGGAAGAAGTAGCCATCTGTTCTCACAGGGGTGGAAAGCTAGCCATGAGGGCAGACTTCTGGAGGTGGCAGGAGCAAATGACCTCATTTATCTAAGCAAGGCTCAGAGCCCTTCTCAGTACCATGCTGATAAAATCAACAGACTTTCTGTTAATGGTTACTGGTAAGAGATTTTTGTAACTTTTCTGCTTGGCCTCCTAGGAGAATAGATTTTGCTTTTGTCTAGCAGTTCTAGCCTTAGGATAACACTTGTCACTTCTCTGACCTGTTTCTTCCCTTGACATTGTGACACTGCAAAATCTGAGAATTTCTATGGTTGTGCATTGTACAGATATAGAAACTGAGACATGTAGACATCAATACAGTTGTAAACAAAGCCCTTTTTTATTTTTACTCTGACATCTTCTGCTCTTTATTTAGGAAAGAGACAGCATTTGCCGGCTGATTCTTGAGGGTGGACACCAGAGATGGGGTTTGATGGATATATTTAATCCACGCATTCCTGAAATATGTTGTTTGTCCTTAGCAGTAATCTTACTGTCATGTTAGGCATCAGAAGCTGTTTTACTATTGCAGTTGTTTGGAATATGAGTGCTGGTAGAATAGTCTGTTCTCAGTGGCTGCTGGTATCGCTAGGAACAATATCACCTTGTTAATTCCTTTTTGTATTGTAATGTTAGCTGTGTGTTTCAACCCAGGTGCTAGGATGGAATTGTTGTCAAAGAGGTGAGAGTGCCAGCTGTGAGTGAATTCTTACAGGACCTTTCTCCTGCACCAAGATTAGAACTTCAATGTTCCTTTGTAAAGAAATGAAAAGCCCCTGGGAACTTCCAGTGGAGTAAACTGGGTTTTCCTGTTCAAATATGTTGATTGAGATTGACAAAGAAAATATCTCAGTGTAATCCTGCCGAGCTGTTTTCCTTGGAATGCCACAAGTAGGCTTGTTCACAAAATCTCTGCTTTTCCTATAGGCGTATGCAGAAACAATCTCGTCACTGGAGCCACAGGGGCTGGGCTCAGTGCACAAGAAAAACAGAGATCCATGCCATCCCAGCAGGGTGGCAGCCTTCAGTTCCACGGCCAAGTGGAGGAGACCAGTTGGGGACTGGATGAGAAGCCAGCAGAGGCTGGGTATTCTGCACAAGGCATCAATACACAGCTTTATGAAGCATATGGCAGGGCAGTGGTGGTACCTGTGTTTGCAGCCAGGGGCAATGGGCAAAGGAAATGGAAAATCTAGTATTCTCACTAACTGCTTCTCGTTTGGTTGTTTTGTCTTGTGACGTTTAAGTCTAACGTTCTAGAGAGTTTAAAGAGCCTGCAGCTCCCAGCTCCTCTCAAATATGAGCGCAAGTTGTACAGCTCTTTTGAAAATCTCAACCTTGGTGCTTGTTCATCCCAGTAAATGCCATTCTGGAGAGAAAGAAGCAAAGAACAGTTTCACAACACTCTATCAAGTGTACGCATATGCTGAGTTTTGTGTGACATTTGCAAGGAGCTGTGCAGGGTGTGGGTTGGATGTGGGGAATAAATAGGCTCCTGTGAGTCCTGAATGGCCATTTGCTCTTCTCTCCATACTTCATGTGATGCACACTTGACAGCAAACCTAAGTAACCAGCTCTGGGCTGAAACACTGAATTTACGCTCTGAGTATCATGAGCGCTGAGATCCTGAACACAGATTTAATTCAAACATAGCTCAGACATGGAATGCAAGTAGGCTCAAGCACTATGCTTATAATGTCAAGTTACATCTGGTTTAGGATTCAGGACTTCAGGACTGTGTTGTACTTATATTTGCTTCTCTGATACAGTGTCCAGACATTGCAATATGCACTATAGATGTCAGTGATGGATTATGCTTTTTATTTCCTTTTGGCTGAACCTTTCCATCACCAACCATTTCCTGGGTAAAAGGCATTCAGCTTTGCTCAAGATCCCTACCTCTATTTCAGGGGAGAAGCACATACTGCGTTCTCTCCTGGAGACTCTACTGTGATTCTTTCGTGCTGTTGTTTTTCCTTAGTCTGGAATAAAATCATCTCGGGCTGAAAGTGCATGTTTTGTTCTCTGTGGATGGAAACATAACAGCACCCGATGAATGTTTCCTGATGGGCTTCCTGCGATTGTGAAGGGAATGGTGTCAGAGAACAAAACAGGATACGGTTGCGGTGTTTGTGAATGTAGCCAGGACAATGGTATCAAAGTGAAATAAAAAATAATGAATGGACCTTGGTGCAGCAGTGAGTCAGCGCTCAGAGGAACCCAAAATACTTGTACCTCTCTGCACTGCCACCTCCCAGATCTTGCATTCCTGGGAGAACAGCCTTCTTACAGTTTCCAGTGCCTTAGCAGTAGGAACCTTCCTGAAATGTTAAGGTGGTGCAGTCTGCACCCATTCCTTCATGTTTTAGAGTCCACCAGATGTTCTTTTCCAAGGCAGCCTGTTAAAGGGGAGACACTTAGATGTGACCCTCCCTCGTGACGAAGTCCCCCTAGTACTTATGGATTTTGCACTTTGCTGCTTCCTTTTCTATGATGATTTCTTTATATCAATAAGATTTTCCATGTGGAAAACAAACAAACAAAAAAATTGTTATATTGCCTCAGTTTCTGGTAGGAGTAAAAGTACCACTAATGGTATTGGTGGCAATCCTGATTGCAGAATGGCCACTAAAAGCCATTCTCTGGCACAGCATCAAGGAGAGCAGCAGGGCAGTGGGTGCTCTGGGACAAAGCTGAGGTCAGCACAGAATTCTGCATAGCAGAGGACTGCTTTAATTCTTCCAGATACAGTTTTGGCTTGTCAGGAAGCCAGATTCTGAAACCATCTTGCAATTTTCCCTCCATGTGTCTTCAGCAGAAAGGACCATAAAAATGCTACAATAATATTTACTGAAGTGTGTATGTTCACAGTTATATCCATGTGTCTCTGTTTACAAACGCATCTGCTCAGAGCAAGTCAATTATTTTGCAAGGAAGGGAAAAAATTCAAAGGAACGTGAACTACAGCTAGGTGGATTTGACTACTGAGCTCTGGAAAGCAGTCACCCATGCGATGTCAAATCATTCGAGTCATTCGTAGTGAGCGTGGTCAGCTCTGGAGTGGAGAAGACGTGGGCAGAGAACTGTGGTGATCTAAGCATAGTAAGCTGGCCAAGGGCAGTGCTAATACATGGGAAAGGCTGATTGGTTTTCTGGGAACATGATGTGGCTTGGAAAAGATCCACAGAGATGATTTAGTCCTCCCACCTCAGCAGACAGTGCTAACTCCAGAGTTATGCTGATTTGTTCATGGAGGCAAATCCTTTTGTAGTAAAATTCACTGCCAAAAATGAAACCTGTCTCGACCAATGCCAATGGCAAAGCTTCCAGTGCTTTTAACAGGCTTGAAGTTTTACCCCCAAGGTTTAGTACTCACCCTAAATCACCTCATGTGTTTTGGTTGGCAGACCTGAGCAGGAATTCTCCCAAACTTTCTGGTACCAGAAGCCAGAGGCTGTGATTTGTCCCTTGTCTGTTAATGGGCAGACACCTCATCCACTCCTCCACTACTCCCAGTGTGTATCACATAGGCAGGGTGCGAAGCACCGCAGGACGGTAGGCTGGAGATGTGATAATCTCTCAGACATGTCCAGCCTTCTCGCTTCTTATTTCACCATATTACTCTTGAGAGGTCAAGGGGACACAGCAGCAATTTGAGCAGGTTCTTTTTTTCACTTCCTTTCCTGGTCCTGTACTCAGCACACACAAAACCATCTCCTGGATTTAGACATGCCCACATGTCTAAGGCTGCTCCTAAGCCTTCCTATCATCAGCCCTAAAGCAGGAACTTGTTGGGGACGAGTGCTTGGGACCCACTATTTCCACCTGATGTTCAGCCTATTGGAAACAAATCAGTATGGGCTCTAAGCTGATTGATGCAAAGCTTAGACTGAGAACAAAGTCTTTGGTTCAGATCCTACAAATGCGCACATGAAGTCAAGTGCTCCAGTGTTCTTCTGAAAAGCGAAGTATAGAGCATGGCTTATTTTTTCCTTTTCGAGTCAGGTTTTGGTGATCTTGAGATCATAATAATAAAACATTCCTTTTAGCAACCTTATTTTATCCACTTAATGTGTGATTTCATGGAAATAGTGGATGTAAAAATTAAGAAAAAAAACCCAACAACTTATATCCTTATAAGAAGTTTTGCAAAATCATCCTACCCAAATTTTTAGCTGGTTTTGTGTGATCTCTAATTTCAGTCTGTATGCCTATCTTATTCCTGCTTTGTTTCCTCCTAGCACAAGTTACTAAGTTGTGGTTCCCAATTTATCTGAATTATGAAGAAGTGCTGCTGCTCTCTAAGGCTGCCAAGCTAAGCTCCATTGTAGTGCTCCTGATGGAAAGTGAAAGAAAGGCAGGCAGAGCTGCAGAGGAGAGCTTGCATCACAATTTGTCTGGGTAGCTGACTTGCTTTGTAGTTTTGAGTAATTCTTCAGTGCAGAGTAAGTACAAAATTAGAGGAGTGCGAGATATCATCAAAATAAATGAAAGCCAGCATGCAATGTTGTGGCTCTCCTTTCCATACAAAGAAAGCCTCAAATGTACAGAAACTTTGACACAGACTGAAAGGCATGCTGCCTTCCACTTAATCCTCAGTCCTGATGCTGCAGGGGGGAAAGAAAACTGCATCTCCTCCCATCCCTCCTCAGGGCAGGGACAGCTCTGAGGCATGGATGACAGCATTTGGATTGCCACAGCACAGATACTATCAGCTCAGCTGGAAAATACTGCAAGCAGGATAGGCAGTCAGTCACTGTGCAGTTCTGCAAGTAGATAGAAGAAGTCTAGAGCAAGGAAGTTAGGCAGTGTAACTCTCAGCCTTCTATTTGCACTACAGCATTATGTTGGGTCTCTGGTGATAGCTGCAGTCTGCAAATCCTCTGCTATAGAGGCAGGCCTTAAATTGATTGTGAAGGGCACAAGATTGGATTGTGGTTGTTAGCAATAAAATGCCTATGCTTATAATTTTCCAGGGGGAGTTACAGGAGTCCCTGCACCAGTCACATAATATGCTGCAAAGAAGGTGGAATGGCAAGAGCAAACCTCAAAAAAGTACACTGGAAAGATGTGGAATTCAAAATCTAACAGCCCTGGACGAGGCTCAGAGCTGCCAGGGCTTACTGTATGTGTAGAATGGAGCAACAGAGGATGTAGGGAGAAAAAGGGACAGATGGTGGAACACCTTGCTAAAGCTTACGCCTAAGATCATGGGCAGAGATGAGAATAATACTCTGCCTTCCTGTCTCCTAATTCCGTGCTCAATCCATTCGAATGTGCTGCCCCAAGATCAACCCAGACTCTGTTCCTCTGTACATTTTATATTTGACTCATTTTCTTGTAAGTCCGATGTTATCTCCTTTCTGCTTGTACGAGATGTTGGCAAAAGAAGTGCTGACTTGTAAAACTGCAGTGCCAAAGTCATTTCTGTTCAAGGAGCAGAACCTCTGTGCTAACCTCAAGCCATATGTAAGACTTTTTGCTGCTGGTACCTAATATTGCGGTGCTCTGCGTTGCACATCTGGACTCTGGCAGATGGTGGGTCTGAGCTGGTAGCATTTACTTTACAAAAATATTTCAGGAGTGATTTTCCTGCAGGACCACGGGTGGTGAAACTATATTATTGAAAAAAAAGAAGTAACAAAGTCACCCCTCTAGATGTAGAAGTTCTTTCCATGCACAGCATGATGGTTCAGGTACTCAGCATTTGCTTTTAAGCCAGACTTTGTGGAGGAGGATGAATCTTTGATCTTTAGCGATGCCTTTTAAATGTGGTTATGGCCAGAAAAGTGAATGCAAAGAGCTAAAAGTCAACATTCAGTGTAAATGCATTGAATACACCTGGAAAGACTTGTTACTGTAGGCACTGCATCATATCTGGGGTGAAAACACTGATAAATGTCACCTCACCAGCTCTTGTTTTCCTGACCTTTCTCACAGAGTGGGGAACCAGGAACCTCTAGTGAGCTATCCTTGGCAGTAAACTTTAGATAAGGTTAAAAACCTGAACTTTAAGGGCCTTGTCCAAGGCAAACCTTGGGAGGTTAGAGAGAACGTGAGGACATCCTGGGGCTAGATCTGCTGTTAGTGCAGTCATCAGCTCAATCAAGCCTGTGCTGGGGACAGTGAGCAGAAGGAGGAGTTGAGTGGTGACCATTCACATTGCACATCCTCACTGTGTGCATGCCCCTGACTTTTGCCTGAGGGTTGTTCATACAGAATACATCCCTTTCATGCAGAATAAATGCCCCAGAAGTCCCACTCATTAACCCAAGTAAAACCTGTTGCTAACACACAAAAGCCATTTGCACTTGGCAGTAAAGCCTCAGGATAACTTGCTTGAAGCATTGCTTCTGCCTGCCCAGTGCTGTCGGTGTGACCAGCAGAGCAGGCTGCCTTTCCTGCAGCACAGGAACAAAATCACAGCACAAGTCACCGTACTGAGGCACTTACACGTGGGACCTGGCTCTGGGTGGCTGGCCAAAGAAAACAAAAACCTGCAAATTTATCCTTGCTGTTATTACTAACAGCCATTTCACATTTTCACGTCCTGGAGATCCACAAGTGTGTGCTAGCTCTGTGCAAAGTTGTCTCAGTGCTCACAGCAATGGGAGCCCATTGTGGTGGGCTGTCTTGCAGAGGCTGAAGCTGTGCTCTTCAGGGGCTGAACTTGCCTATGGCTGTGCTGCAAGCAGCCTAGACGGGGCTTGCCACATTTATGCCAGGAATGTGATTAAAAACTGGAAAAACTGAAGCCGGCCTATTCCCAGAGGCAATATAATGTAACGTATATGCCAGAGTAATACACACAAGACCCCTGTCTCAGACACAGTCTGGCCAGCTCAAGGACACAGCCCAGGAGGCGACAGCGTGGGGGGAGCTCTGTGAGCAGTGCCCTGTCTGGTTAGGTTATGTTAGCACCTTTCACACCTCGCCTTGCTCTCCCAGTTGCCCGTCAGCAAACGCTAAGTAACTCTAGATTCCAGTGGGACAGACATTTGCCCTCTGGTATGCAGTTTAACTCTTGATCCCTTCCTCAGCAAGAGCTGAAGTCAAACACTTCCTGATCAGATTAGGTCCTTCAAAACGGAATCAAGCCAAGTAGAGCCTCTGATAGTGACTACAAGGCAGGTTGTGTGCTTTCCCCACCCAGGGTCAGCTGAGCCTTGTCCTCTTCCAGGAAAATGAGTCCCACTTAGTCCTCCTTTTAGGGTGTCAGCTGAGTGGCCCCGTGCTCTGATCCCACAAGTTAAAGGCTACCTGCTGCCTATCACCCCTTTGCTTTTGTCCCAGGTTGTAATGTCCAGATCACAGAAAAGCTGTTTGCAGCAGGGCTGGCAGCGTGCCACTCAACTTCCTCATGTGCAATCAGCAATACTTGTTTGCTATTTGCTTGCACGACCTGACTGCGAGCAGGTGTTACAAGCCACTATCTCTCATCTGCAGAAGCTCTGTGTGTCATCGGTTCCCTCAGAGCCATGAGTCTGTAGTGTTTGTTGCTGTAACTAACTCAAGACTTTAGCTCAAATGTTCCCTGGTTCAGTAACTGCTTGGGTCTGCCACAATGGCAGTCATCACCTTTGAATTTCTTTTCCTCTGTGCGATGAAGTCTTAAAGTCAGTGCATTTTGCAGACTGCACACACTCAAGCAGCAAAACGCAGAGCTGCTCCATGCAGCTGCTGCCTGCCTGCTGGCTGTCACTGCTGTGCTCACGCCAGGCGCTGTGCAGGCAGAGCCCGGCCACTTGTCTGTCAGGGAAGGTCCTTATCTGAGGAGGCAGACTTTCCATCTGATACCAGACAACTGTGTACTTGCCTTTTGTTAGCTCTGTGTATTGTAAAGATACTGGCTTAATAACTGATCCTAGTGTGGGGCTGTTCTTTGCTTCTTGATGTTTTCTTTTCTTTTCTGATATATATTTTTTTTTCAGCAGAATCTCTCTTCAGAAGAAAAATGGCTTCAGGTAGAAATAACATTTTCCCAGATATTGCTTCCCTCAAAATTAGATTTGTGTATGTTTTTAAACTGGAAATCTCCAAAAGAGAAGAGCTTAAGAGCACCCCGTGAATTCACAGTGGTAGAGATGGTTTCCTTACCTCTCACTACGAAGCTCAGCCCTCACCCAGGATGCACAGCACAGACTAGGAAGGCAGAAGTCAGTCCAGCACCCCACGTATCTGTTGCCCGCCTACCACCTCATAATGCTGGGAGATCCACATTTTCTAAGCAGATGCCTATGGAAGATGGGTCATTTTGGAACTGTTGTCTGATAATTTGACAGTAAACCAGAGAAGAAGCAAGTTTCTGGAGCCCTACATCTGGAGGGAAAGCCTGCTCTGATTTAAGAGCTATTACCAGACACCAATGTGTCCTTACACCGTTCTACACAGGCAAAGTTCGTATCCTGGAGAAATTCTCCATCTCTTTAAGGACTGTGATCATGCAGGATCATGCAACATGCAGCGTTAGACAGCATGGGGCAAAAGGTCTCACCGTTGTTTAAGGGCTGTCACCGTTGCAGCTTCTCAGTGTGAGAGGTTGCTTGCAAAATACTTGTAGCAAAAACTGCGACTTCAACAGGACTACACACATATGAGGGCTGTCTTGAATTCAGGCGTGGTCAGGCCCACTGTAACTCAAGGCTACTCAGGAGTGTTTGGTTTTGTTACGTGATCTGAGGTCTGTGATAGAAAAGTGCTGATATTTGTAGATGCAGAGCACTGACATGACTTGTTCTAAATGGGTTAATTTCAAGCTGAGAGGGATTCTAATATTTAGCCAGTTGACTACAACTATTGACATTTTTGTGTTGATATCACAAGCCCCTTAATATCTGATTTTCACTTTGATTCTCGTGTGATTGGAGGATTCCAGCAGCTGTATGTTTCTAAGTTTTCAGAATTTCTGTTTCCCTCCTCAGTTGTGGAAAAAGTTTGCAAAACTAACCTCAGAAATGACTGTTGTGGGGAAGAAGGCAGAGAACAACAATTCATTATTTTTAAAAGCTCATAATCTGGATCGTGTCCTGTGAATTTGGAACACCAGAGGTTTAGCAACAGATCAGCTTTGAAAGCAAAGGCAGCATCTGCATGCTCACAGTAACCCACTGCTGCATGTATATTACAGGTCTTCTCAGTGCTCAGTCCACAGAGGAGGAGACTCCATTGCTGCCTTTGTTTTGAAGGTCTGCTCCATTAACTCACATTAAAGTAATGTGTACTTTTAGTCTGGGTGGTTCCTCCTTCAGTTTCTGGCTTGCCAGCCATAATGGCAGCTGTGCTCTGTGTGGTTAGCTGAGCTCCATTCAAGAACATACAGACCCTGTCAGATGCACTTGGAATAAGGAAGGACCGTGCCAAAGCCTTTATGAACGTGGCATGCTTCATTTAGAAAACCCAAGCGCATCAACGCAAGGAAATTGATAGTCAAAACTTTTTGTCAACATTGTGAGTTTCAGCAGGAAAAAAAAAAGGATAACAATTTCCTGTTTTTAAGCATTTCTAGAAATGTGCATTTGGTAACTCACCAGTCCTACATTTCCCACAAAATAAACAAAAAGGGTAAAGTATTGCATTTTTTATCCCACCACTAACACCCATAACTCTGACCTGTACTGACTGCTTCTGCTTCACGGGTAGCCTCAAAATATAGACACCACACAAAACCCCTTGGAAGAAGATGCTCAGAAATAATATGTACCTCCAAATGACACTCCAGATATTTTATGTACTACATATTTATTTTTATGGTTTTGGACCAGCAAGTGCAGACAGGAGGGCAGGTAACTACGTAAAACACAGGTGAAGCTGCTTCTCAGAGTCTGTTCTCAGTGACCCCTGAGCATGGCGCAGCACCCAGCTGCCACCTTTGCTGTTTGCAGAAGTCAGATAACCTTAATTCTTGCCCCACCCAGCAGCTAGCAAAGGAACCCACTGGTTTTGCATACGGGTTGATGGACCCCAAAGTATCTGATTCAATCTGCAATCCTGACAGGTGGCAATTTCAGACAGAGCTGGGCAGCTGGGGGCCCTCACAGGTGCTCACCAGCTCAAAGAGAGAATGAGAGTGGGGTTACTGGTTTAGTCACAACCCTGAGCGCTTGTTTTTTCTCTCCTCAGGAGGCCCTGTCGGTGGTGAGCGACGACCAGTCCCTCTTTGACTCCACATACAGTGCTGCCACTCACCTCCCCAAGGCAGACATGACAGCCTCAGGGAACCCTGACTATGGCCAGCCACACAAAATCAACCCTTTGCCTCCTCAGCAGGAGTGGATTAATCAGCCGGTCCGGGTCAATGTTAAAAGAGAATATGACCACATGAATGGATCAAGGTAAGGAAAGACCCTTTCCTTCTCTGCTGAATCTTAAATAAAAGTAAAGTACCTATTGTCCATTTGTGCTCTGCAGTTCAACAGACTCAATGTCCATGTAGTCATACCCCACTACCACGGGAACCAGAGTTTCTTGTCACTTATGGCTTGCAGATCCTTAGCACGCAACTCCACCAGTTTCTGAACGTTGTACAGACTGGGATGTGAGACTGCCAGGACAGAGTTCATCCTACAAGCACTGTTTTGATTTACACATTTCATCGCTTAGTCCAGCGTCTCACAAATATGCCATGGTTCAATGAGCTTCCAA
>JAOWBP010004605.1:1093120-1107349 GCA_028571105.1 Tragopan temminckii
TTCCCTTCCCTTCCCTTCCCTTCCCTTCCCTTCCCTTCCCTTCCCTTCCCTTCCCTTCCCTTCCCTTCC
This sequence comes from Tragopan temminckii, assembly GCA_028571105.1. Classification (NCBI taxonomy): domain Eukaryota; kingdom Metazoa; phylum Chordata; class Aves; order Galliformes; family Phasianidae; genus Tragopan; species Tragopan temminckii. Next base: position 1,093,190 of record JAOWBP010004605.1, read on the forward strand.
CTTTTCTCCTATGTGCGTACTGCTGCGTCGAGCTTTTTTCTCTGTGAATGCACATTTCTTCTTCTTTACTTCTCCATTTGTGTTTGTGCATTTTCAACACGTATGTACTTCAAACGCATCAACCATTCCCTTCCCCCCCATCAGATTAAGTTCTATGCCAGTGCAGTGCTGTTTGCATGGTGATGCACATCAGTCTGTGTGTTTTGGATGAACGTGTGAGTAGATGTGCAAAGGGCATCCACTACCATGCAGTGGTGTGTCTGCATTACTGCTCTGCAGCACGCCTGTCTGCACGTGGCTCTTAATCTGCAGCCCCACACAGTTCCATAGTGTGTGTGTGTGACTGAGTGCTGGCTGAAAGGTGTCTGCTTTTCAGTTCTGGGAGGGATTCTTAGGACGCAGCCTTCATCATGGGCTGCACACTGGGACTTCTGCTGCCGTTATTAAAAAAAAGCAACAACAACAGAAAAATTCTCACTGCTTCCTCCTTTTCTTTCTAACTTGTCTTTGTAAGCATTGTGCGGGGTAACTCAGACATGAATCAGGAAGTTGCACTGCTGCACAGCTCAGGGATGTTTTTCTAGCCACGCTCGCACAACTGGGGGCTGTCGCCTGTGACTCAAAGCAAACAGGGAATGACTCCAAGGTTTGGAGGCCAGAGCCCTCCGGAGTGGGGGAGTAGAGCTGCAGGCTCCAGAGGTGTGCAGGAGCTCCTTTGGTCACCCTTTGGAAATCCTGAACCCTCATTTTGTTCGTGCATTCTGCCAAGCTCCAGTTCCTGGCTGACATTAGGAAGAAGCCAGCTTTGGGCAAGGTGCTTAGAGCCAAAGCTAAACCCAGAATGGGAGTTACACTGGGAGAAGCTGATCTCTTTGATTTGTATTTCACTAAAGATAGCAGTGCATAACAGAGCTTTTAGCTGCTTCCAGTGATTCCATTTGTGAATCCTGCTCTTCACACGCATGCTCTGCAGCAGATCTCCTATGTAAATCCAGCTGTCCCTTAGTCTCTTCTCACTTGGTTTGAGATGACATCTTATCAAAAAGACAGTGTTGTTCCAAGTCTTGGCTTTGCTCTCTGTGTCAGTTTCTTTCTTTTTCAACAGGTTAATAGCAATGTAGAGTTGTTTGATAATAAAAAATGTGTTTATTTGGTTTTCAAATTGTGAAATAATCAAATAGCCTGATAACGGAACTGTACAGAAGATATTTTGAAATACTTTTGCACTCAGCTAGTTGCTTCCCCTTACTGGAGAGACTTGGAATTACTTAATTCCACATACGATCCCTGTGCTGGCGAATCTTTAGCAGAAGGAGCAAAGTATTCTGCTCTTGAAGTAGAAACAAATGAGTTTTGTGCTCAAAGGCACTGGAATGTCTTACATAATCATGAGAACAGTCATAGTAATGTTGGCTGCGAGTGACACAGTGTGACATATGGCATACATGCTAACTAATTATTTTAATTAGCAGAAATAGCAAATTGAAAATAATTCAATGCAATTCATACTGTGGGTGATGTTCCAAGGTCTCCCTCATAGCTCATGCCTGGGTGTGTGCTATAGGGCTAAACGTTGCAGGAAGGCAAGCACTGATGTGCACGAACTGTTTGAATAAGTCACAGGACTCCTCACACTGCTCTACTTTCTACTTCAGTTCTACCATCTCCGCCATGGAGTGCTAAACCTCCTGCAGATGGAGCCTTACACCTTTGTCCTGAGAAAAGCTTTGTAAATTTCATGCTGTTGACATTGTAAGGTTTTGCACCATGTGTACTGAGCATTCAGCACTCATACTTTGAGCCTGAGTGGGCCTGGGAAGATCCTTGCTGACTCTCCAACCTTTATGTTTGCTGCCACAATTTAAAACAGTCCATCTAATGTTCCTAGGAGGAGCTGGAGGTGTTTTTGGCTTCTTCGCCCCTCCAGAAACCCACAGTCTAGGTTTCTTCTCTCCAACTGGCTTTAAACACAGCTCCACCTCTTCAGTGTAATCTCCAGGAGGTTAAAGGATGGGAGTGTGAGGGCTGGGTGCCCAGCAGCTTGGCAGGACTCGCTTACATGTTTGGTTTGCAGCAGCAGTGGGTTTGTTCCCATGTGCCTACGTTGGGATTTTCCTGAAATGCCAGAACAGTGCCAGTCCCAGCCACCACGCTCCACCTCACCTGGGGAGGAAAAGTAGTGCACTCCTATGCCCTCCTCTCTCTCTCTCTATTAACTAGTTGCCACAAAATAGACCCCAAGTGGCCACTTTGATTAATCGCAAGTCTGGATCCCCAAGGACACCTGGGTCTGCTTTCCCCATTTAGAGATGCTAATTTAAATTCCAGCCACTAAGCCAGGATCTTTCTTCTTAGTGAAGCATAAGGACTCATTGCAGAGAACAGAATGTATTCTGTATGGAGAATTCCATGGATCCCATAGCCCGCTTCAAATTTGCAGCCTTCTTTCCCCTGTTTACTTCACTGAAATTTGTAAGGCCAAATTCTGTCTGGAAATACATTGCCCTCGTTTGAGGGTTCGCTCTTTAATACATCATATCTTATGCAGTGGTTCCCTAATGGCTTGTTCACTAGATTGCATTCAAACTTAAAGGTCTGGCTCAGCCTCTGGGACAGTCTTCCTTATGGTGTGGAAATCTGCTTGGGGATTTTAAGCCTTGTTTCCTAAGGAAGAGAGCCTGTGGGTGCCTGCCCATCCCTTCTAGCCCAGAGCTATATATGAGCCTATTATGTCATTTAGGCTAAATATCATCCAGAGGTATGGAGAACAGGAGCAGCACAGCCTACAAACAGGGGGTGTGTGAAGATGGGCTGTTGGTGCAGTGAGCCTGCCTCATCTTTCCTACTGTAATGCCATGCCTCCTACATCCACACTGCACAATGTGCAGCTGCTCTCCTCCTCCCTGTCCCTCAGGCTCACTAAGGGATTGCCTGGGACACACTCCTTATCTTCTTCCCCAAACCAAGTCCCTCCAGATAGTCTGGCTAGAAGAAGTTGCAGAGATTAGGATAATTTAGCTCATCTCTTGAATTTTGTTTGACAGCCTGCCTAATGGCCAGGCTTGACCTCCCTAATTTTGACATGTGTTAAGTCTTTTCCCAGCAGACTGCTTCACCGCCGCATCATTTCTCGTTGGCATCTAATTCCACTGGAATCAATAGACTTGCATAGATGAGGATGAGAACTTCCAAATGGCATGGAGGGTGGTGAGGAGAGATCTGGGGTGAGAAGTAAACAGATGGAGTTAGGAAAGGACCAACGCTATGTGGTATGTTTCATACAGTGTGATTTCTGGGAAAGAAATTTCATCTGGTAACAGGCAGCTGAAGCCAAGGAAAGTGCATTAATGCATGTAAATAAATAAAATGATATTTAACCTCCTTCCCCGGCACACTGCGAGTGTGAATGTTTGCAAAGCTGTGAGATCCTTAGTTGAAAGGTGCTGTGAAAGTGCAAAGCATTATTAATATCCTTTACCTTGCTCATAATAGAGTATGCATTCATTCTAGGGAATTTCTGGACATAAACCAGACAGCTGCAGAATGACATTTCTTGAAAGCATCTATGATTTATTTTGTGCTCTTTAATTCCATTTTGTATTGAACACACATTTGTCATAGGACTGTTGCTCCACTGGGTCATTTGAGTCTAAAACAGACGGAGGGACCTGATCCCTTGCTGGGATAAATTTCCCCCTAACTTCACTGTACCTATTTGCTGATTTACACCAGAAAAGAACCTCAGACTGAATCTTTTAATTGAATTTCCATAGCTCGGCAAGTTTTGGTGTAAAATCCAAGTGATTTTAATGACAGATAAGGCTCTGCCTGTAACTAACTGTCTGGCTGGAGTTCTGTAGAAGCTCTTCAAGCCACTGGGCGTCAGGTCCTGGGAACGAGATTGTTTTTGCAGAAACTCGAGTCTCTGGATAGGTTCCCTGGCTCTGCCTTTTCCATTTTGCTTTAAACACGTTCAGCTTTAGAGTCTGGGCCTGAAAGCAGGGAGGGCTGATGTGGTTCTTTCACGTTGCACAGATTTTTGTGAAAACAAAACAAAAATAGCTGAGTGGATTTGGAATTTTTTTTTTCTTTTTTTTTCTTTTTTTTCTTTTTTGAGAGAGAGAGAGAAAGAGTTGGAAAGCTGCAGGAGCTGAGTGAGTACGTTGTATCAATAGCAATGCCTTACAATCGCTGTTACGTTTAACCCTCCTCACTTTTGGGAAGACACTCATAACTCAGTTCTGGCCCAACATCCCAAGTGTGGCTGTCTCTGCCCACGCATGACTCCACGATCCAACCTGTATGTGGGAAACTGAGGCAAAAGGACTCATCCAAGGGACACTAAATCTGGATTAAACCTCAATTCAGCCAAATGCATGCTGCCCTTCCAAGCCAACGTTTAAGGACTAAAATGTGCACTCAAGGAAACCCATTCAGAGGGATCTGAGTGATAATTTGGACAGGCTTAGCCAGACTTACCTGGAGGACCAAGCCTTGATCCTTTGCAGCACAAACAGCCATAACAATACACACCTGGTCAGCACGTCTGATTGTGATACTGTCACTTAATATTGACAAATCTTCAGAAGATGCATTCCACATTCTTTCCACAGCACTTTGAGCAAGGCATCCTCCTCCTCAGTGGCAGAGTTCCTCCATCTGGAGGAGGAGGAGGATGATCATCTATCCAGATGATGGCCTATTTGTTTACTGGAAACATGCTGATGCAGGTGAATCGACCAACCCATCCATGGCCCCTGGTTCCCTTCCCCCTTTTCTGACCCAAAAGAATCAGAGAAAATCAGGAATTTTCCAAACGAGTTCTGTTACTTTTCAGAAAGGATAGTTTTCCCAACTTGTAAGTTATTTTTCTGTTGAAAAATTGCTATCTTTCTTTTTAACAGGCTTGCCATGTAAGTGATGTTTCCATTGCAGTTACATAATAGCAAAGCTTTTTGATTGAGCAAACCAAACAGTACATTAGCATCTTAATCTGGAAATTTCTGAGGTTTTGCCTTTCTCTCTCAACTCAGAACCTCTATGTTTCTTTCAGAATATTTCCCAAAACATTTCTCTAATAGCTCTAGTTGTAATACTTATGAAAAACATCCCAGGGGAGAAATGAAAGTCAGAGACTGGCTGTAAAGAGGACATGGGAAAAGCCAGTGGTTGCTTCAGACCTCATCTCTGCTCTCCTGATTTCAGCCACTGATAGAGCAACAGCCTGAGCTCCGGGTGCACTCAAGGCTTTCCAGCAAGGAAAATCATACCAACAGCAGCTTATTTACAACACTGACAGCTGCCTGGGGCTGAGCTGGGGATGAGGGTCCCTGGCAGTGCCCAGCTGAGTGCCAGCTTCCAGCTCTGGGAGCAGGGATAGGGCTGGGGTGCTGCCTCCCTCTTGCAGAGATGTCCTGTCTCACTCTTTGTACCAAGCTGAAACCGTAGCAGTTTGTTTTTCAGTCTGGTCTATTTGCAGTAGGGTTTGCGGTTTCTAGTAAAAAGAGGGGGAAAAAAGCAAATAAAAAAAAAAATGAAAAGAAAAACAGGCACATGAAATGAGTTCTCTTCCCTCTACTTCCCTCTTTTCCCTCCTCCCGTTTCTCTCCCTCTCTCCCCCTCCTCTCTCCCGTCCCCTCTCTGTTTTCCTTTTCATGCCAATAACTAGAAGGCTGTAATTTCAAAGCTGCAGCAGCTTTCCCAGCGCGGTGAGGAATGTGTGAGTGCCTGTGCTGTGCCTGCAGGGAGCTGTGCAGCGTGGCATGGCGGGGCATGGGGCAGTGCCAGCTGTGAGCTCAGAGGGACGTTCTGAATTTCACCCAGAGTGTGCCATTTATCTTTTTCCCTCTTAAAATAGCTTCTTTGTTGTGTGTGTCAAGTCCATGGCCTCCCCGGGTTTTCAAGCTGCCATCTGTTTTGTGGTTCATCTCATCCTCCTGTTCTGCCTGTTTCTGTCCTGAGAAAGGAGGCCTTCCTTAGGAGGACATAAGTTGCACCGTAAACTCCACTGAATGCAGTGGCTGTACTTCATGTTCAGAAGGTGTCACATCCAAGCACTGCCCAAACAGCCAGTCCCAAATATTGTATTTACAGCCTGCTGTCTTTGTGTGAAGGCCACAGGAGCACAGGAGGTGCACAGGAGAGGAAAGCCAATAGCGTGTGCATAATACTGAGCATTGAGAGCAAGGTACAAAGCTAGATTCTTGCAAGTTTTCTGGGAAGAGTTGATTTCAACCCATCTGTGCCTGTTGTCTTTTGTCATTAGATCCCTCCTCCTATGATGCAGTCAGGAGAACAGGATGGGGCAGTAATATGAATTCTGGCCTCACCAAAAGTAAGTTGTCCCAATGTGAATCACAAGTTCTGCAATGGAAGATCAAAATGAGACTGTGGTTGGCTTTTGTTATGAGCATCAGAACCGTGGAGGACTTGGGAATAGTAAGACAAGAGCCAGAATGACAGAATTCTGGTGTCATTCTTTCAGGGACTGGTACAGAGGTCTTGGGCAGGTTCTCAGAGATTCTTGGTACTTTGCAGAAAGCAGCCAAGCATGCAGCCAGGGCCCCTTCTGCATCAGCTGCAACTCACACCACTGCTTTTGTTTCTTACTGTTTTTGCTGTATCCCTGAGTTCACAATACTCCCTGGGTCGTGGGCTGATAACTCATTGGAAATATCAGTTCTCTGTTCCTATAGACTGCATTCGGATTAACGTAGCCAGATGATACCGAGCCACACATTTCCCTGCTCCCACTGCTGGGGCATATCCCTGTACAGCAGTGCTGGGTAGGCACATCTGACTCTCAGTGAGATCCTACAGGGTGCAAATCAAAGTGGCAGAACCCAGCTGTCAGATCACACTTCTTTGCTCTGCAGCTTTGACAACCGTGTGCATTCTAAATGTGAAGAGTACTCTTGGAGTTACAGCTTTCTGTTCAGAGAAATGATATGAAGAGGAGGAGCAGATTTAATGTCAAATTAATTTATAGAAATGGCTGTGATATTTTCAACAAAATTTTTGATCTGGTAAAACCAACAATTTTTGCCTTAAAAGGTTAATTAAAAAGGAGATTGCATTTCAAAAAATTACTGGAAAAGGTTCCCACATAAAAAAAAGTCAAAATTAATACATTTTAAAAAATTCAGGTGTTTTTCTTTCAAACATGCACGTGAATGAGAATGGAAGTTAAGCTATAATAAAAGACAGCAAATGGATGAGGTATCTACATCATATTTTCCTTGCCTACTCTGCATATTTTCATTTTACAGTGACATTTGTAATTTCCAGTGAAACCTCATATTCTTTACAGGCTTAGAAAATGTTTCCCATCTCAATCACTATTATTTCCATTGTATCTTGCTCTTGCCTTGTTCCCTGTTCATTCTTCCCTCTCTGTTCTAGTAAATAATGTCAGATCTTTCCTGGTTTTACAGGTCCTCCTGTTGCAGGGACACAAAATGTGAACAAGACAACAGAACAGCAACGGCCCCAGCCAGGTAATTGTTGACTGTGCCATCACTGCATTTGCTAGGTAACTGTATTTTGTACTGGACTGGGAAAATAAATGTGCCAAGCAGCAACAACCATGGACACGGGACAAACTTGCAAAGCCCTACAGGGAAGTCTCAGAACAATGAGTCAACTGTGACCCAGCACTGACAGCAACCGTCCCAAACTGTTTCTGTTTTACTGCTTTGTCCTTCCCCATTCAAAAGAAACATCCTTGTTTCATCTGAGTCACGTGCAGTGCCTAGCAATTGCATCTTCTTTGAAGCACCATGATATGCAGTGCAGTTGGAAGCATGCAGCTGTTCCTGCTGCAGCAGTGGAGCGTCTGCTCACTGCCTCCTCACCTCGGTTGCAGTGATGTCCAATGGGAGCATCTCTGAATAGAATCAACAGGGCTTCCCAAGAGTCAAAGGAAACCAAATAAGAAAAGCAAACCCTGCTGGACAGCAAGCAGTAGTGTTTCCTGCTTGTTTCCCAGGGGGCCTTTGAAAAGCTAAATACCACCTTCTCTGCTTTGCACAGCTGCTTTCTATCCTTTTTTTTTTTTTTTTTTTTTTTTTTAGGGGGTTGGTTCTTTTGGCATCAGTTCAATCCACGAGCAAATGCTGTAGATCGAAATCACCAAAACCAGAGAGAAGCAAAGGAGAAGTGTAGACATTAGGGCTGAGGAGGCCCCACAAAAAGGGAAGGAATTCATTCCTAATAAATGCATTGTGGAGTTTTAAGAAACACTCAGCCTCTTTGGAGCCAGTGATAAAACTCCTGTTACTCTCATTTGTCTAACATTCTTGTTTGCCTCAGTAAGGGAGAGCTGGGTGAACATTTCATTGATCTCAGAGGGAAGCAAGCCAGTCTGTGAACAAGTGAATTTGAAAATCTTCTCTTCTGACCAGTTATTTATATTAGAAAAAAATTATTTGCTTCTGATCTATTTCTTCTCTACTCTCCCACACTTGTTTTCCACATGCAGCTGAATGTTGTAGTTGACACATAAGTGTAGGGTATGGCCGAAAGATTATGAACTTTGAAAGCTGGCGAGTCTGAACCAAGTTAGAACCAAGGTGCCATTTTGAATTCCATGAATAAAAGGTGGTTGATTGTTAAAAAAGAATTAAGGTCAGGTCTGTCCCACAGCCTGGGAGAAAAGGCAGCACAAGTGAAGAAAATCAAAAAGTGAACTGGTTTCTAGAATGGAAAGTAATGAATCGTTGTTTCTTTTAGATGAAACTTTTATTAAGATAGCTTTTGTTGTTGGCTTTTTTTAGATCCCTATCAAATCCTGGGGCCGACCAGTAGCCGTCTTGCCAATCCTGGTGAGTTCCTCTTTGAATTCTGCACCCCTGTTGTCATTTCCTTGTGATGTACTGCTGCTGTGTGTACTGGAAGAGTAGGTGCTGTCAGCTTTTGGAGTTGGTTATGAGGACCGCGAACCATAGCAGTTGATGTCTCGCAAGTACTGGATGTTCATGAAGTTGGACTGAATTAGTGGGAGTGATAACTATAAGCACTTCGGATTGATACTGCTTGCTTACTGTAGGAATGTCTGAAGGAAATAGCAAAGGAAACATCCTTATAAGGTTTTCTCCCTTAATGTTAGTGTAACTACACATAGAAAACTAGGAGTCATCTCATCTGAGAAAGAAATAATCTTACACAACTCTGAAGAAGTCTTTCTGTAATTGGAGAGAAAACTGTAGGTATCCAGAACAATACCCAGGGTAAAGAGTAAGCAATTAAAAGTTGAAATACGCTATGTCAACCATTCAGTGAAAAGTTTTGCAGAACAGTATGCTCGGAAAGAGACCTGTTTATGAATACCTCAGAGATTTTAAGGCCAAAGGCGACCATTATGAAATTTAATCTGACCTCAAACTCATAAACAGAACAAAGGGTTGACTAATTTGTTTGCTGGGAATCGTTTATCCATTCCTACATAAGACTTTCTAAGGCTTGAAGGAGCAGTTCCCAGTAAAGATCGAGATAGTCCTTCTGTTTCCTGCCTTTGTCTTTGCTTTTAAGCAGGAAGCACAATGTCATTTCCCTTCCTCTTTGGCTTGCTTCTTGCAGGGAGTGGGCAGATACAACTGTGGCAGTTCCTCCTCGAGTTGCTCTCGGACAGTTCCAACGCCAGCTGTATCACGTGGGAAGGGACCAACGGGGAATTCAAGATGACAGACCCAGATGAAGTGGCACGGCGCTGGGGAGAACGCAAAAGCAAGCCCAACATGAATTATGACAAGCTGAGCCGAGCCCTTCGATATTACTATGATAAGAACATTATGACCAAAGTGCATGGCAAAAGGTATGCCTACAAATTTGACTTTCATGGCATTGCCCAGGCTCTCCAGCCTCATCCCACTGAATCGTCAATGTACAAGTATCCATCAGATCTCTCCTACATGCCTTCTTACCATGCCCACCAGCAGAAGGTGAACTTTGTACCCCCACACCCTTCTTCTATGCCTGTTACATCATCCAGTTTCTTTGGAGCAGCCTCACCTTATTGGACCTCCCCTGCTGGAAGCATTTATCCAAACCCCAACGTTCCTCGCCATCCCAACGCCCACGTATCACCACACTTGGGCAGCTATTACTAGATGCGTTTATCTTCAAGTGGCCTTAATCAGTCTTGTTGGACCTTCTTTTTTTTTACATCTGGGATTTTTTTGTTTTGTTTTGTTTCTCTGGGGACCCTTGACAGATAATTGTGGCCTTTCTGGGACAGAAGTAAAACTGGATATTGGCAATTCCTGGATCAAACCTTCTACTTTTGTAATTTTGCCTCTTGTGTCCTGAACTGAGAGATGGATGCTTCTTTGGGCCAGTACTCTGCATTTTTCTTTGGTTTTTAACGCTTAAATCCTCGGTAGGAATTGACTATGAAGATTGTTCATCGTTACCTGGAATGACTATTAGCTTTTTGATGAGAGAATTTTTTTAAGAATTCAAAGCTGGTTGACAAGACATGGATCCAACTGTGGGTCTTAGGAAAACATGACTACAATTATTTTCTCGCTTTGGAGAGGGTAGGCAATTTGACTACAAAGTCAGGAGGACCTTGGGCCGCAGGGGACTACAACTGGAATCTTAGCTTTAAGGCAGATGAGGATTTTCACCCAACTGGAAATAAAAAAATATATATATTCATATATATATATATGTTCATGCATATTTTAAGAAGTAAAGGGCATTGAAGGAAATTTCTAGGCTGTACAACTTCAGTAGACTGTGTATTAACTCCAGAAACACCAGAAACCAGAACAAAAAGTAACTTAATGTCATGCACATACATTCTCTGAAAGCAAAAGTGAAGTAAGATAGGTGACAGCGGGTCCTCGAGCTCTGCCAGAGCCTGGGATCGCCAACCGCTACCGATTCGCGAACGCTGTGCGTTTGTCAGACCGCCATCCAAAGGGTCAACAAATCAGAAGGCAAGTTACTGTATAAATTATGCAGAGTTATTTTTCCCTATATCTCACGGTTTTAAAAGAAAGATGAACTAAAACGAGTTGACCTCGGTCACAAATGCAGGTTTGTTGTTTTTTTTTTTTTTACTGTCAGCTCAGTTGTTTGTGGGTTGTTTTTGTTTTTGTTTTTTTTTTTTAATGTAATTTGTACATCTTTCCAATCTGTACATTTGGGCTGTAGCTTTGTACTTTTCGCTAAAAAAAAATAAAGAAATAAGACGTGAGTAATGTATCTGTTGGAGATAGCCTAGGTCCTGCAATGGGATTCATAATGGTCTCCAAACTAGCCAGAAACCTCCCAGATTTCCTGAGTCTGTCTAGGGTAGATGTTTTTCTTTCGTTAGTTTGTCATAGTTGTTTGCAAATTAACTCCATTTAGCTAACATATTTCTCTTGAAGCTGATTGAAAACATTCATTGCAATTTTAAAGCGACTGTTTCAGTTTTTTGTGATTGTTTTTCACCGAAATCTTGAACTTTGGAAACATTTTAACCGCTTCACAGAGAAAATTATCAAATGCTTCCCAGCACATCTTTTGGCACGGCGTTCCATTTCCATTTCAAACACTGGTCGATTTTCTAGCACCTCTAATTTTGCATGTGCTGATTTGATGATCCGCAAATGGTGGTTTGGTGCCATAAACAGAAGGGTAAACCACAAACAGTTCTGTTTCAGAACAGATGTCTATAGGGGGATCAGACCTACGTGTACAGCCTGTTAGCTAACTTGTATTAATTGGCAAACAATTAACAGGATCAGAAATATCTCGTCTAGACAAAACCTCCGGGACTCTGTGGGTGCAAGATTTGGTCCATGTGCATCCGATTGCAGGATGAGAGCCTGAATCCAGAACATTATAGTCTGCTCATAACTTTAACCAGAAGCACTGATGCCGTTATTTAACAGAAAGGAGAAATAAGAAGGAGCTGATCCATTTGGGTCTGAGTGCTTTTGGGATGTTCATAAGCAACGTTACCGCAATAATCGCAGATTTTAACGATGAAGAAATTACCCGTGGGAACGGGGCTTTTGCTACTATATATATGCAATGTACTTTTTGGATATTAAAATATATATAATTTTGCAAGTAATCTTGGTGTTTTTTAAAAAATGTATGAAGTGTTACGATGAAATAGCTGTATGAAGAGGATGATGTAAAAAATGTGGCAAAATAAATGGTGGTTTTCTTCTCGAAGGCATCATCTTGTCCCACTCTCTCCCTCCTCCCTCACAGCTGCTGACGGAGCATCAACGTGCATCTAAATTACGTCCAGCTAAAAGAAAAACAAGAAATCTCCATAGTAGCAGCAATCACCATCCTTGTCTCTGTAAAATAACATTGACCTCTTATTCCAGAAAACTGGCGTCTCTGGAGCCAGTATTCATTGGATCTAATTTAGATACTGCAGCAATCAGAAACATAGGCTCCACCTTTTGTCCATGTGGAGAGGGGGAGAGAGAGAGAAACGACAGAACGGCCGAGGCACGAGGTGCAGTGTGATACGAGGGCAGCGGCAGAGCTGGAGCAGATCCGCGCTCAGCGCCACAGCAACTGATCACAGCCCTGTGCTGAGCGCTGGGACACGCAGCCAGAACCAGCTAACAGCATCTCCTGCTCTTCACCCCTCAGGGTACCCAGCCACTCGTGGCAGAAAGCACATACAACGCAGTGTGGGTTACCAGCCTGCCTGGCTGCTCGTGTTTCTCACCTGCCCCCAAGCCCAGGGAAATCCAGCGCTCCGAAGCATTGCTGAGGTGAAGCAGGAGGCTGCAAAAACAAGCACTGCCAAGGAATCATCTGGCTGTGTCTAAAGGTCAGGCAAAGGCACTTCCTGTATTTTTTCAGACACACGGTGGTCCTCAGAGATAGCTTGATCTTTCTGCAGATTTGATAAACCCTTGGAAATACATAACTGCACAAGTGCACCATTTCCTTCCTCCACACACAGCCTTTTGTTGCTAAGTTTCTGCTACAATGGCTTTCACCAGCTTGATTAGCAGCAGCTCTGAAAAAGAGCCGTGTTAAGTGGTGCGTCCAGCCACCGCAGGGCTGTTCCTTTGTGTATTCAGCCATACTTGCTCAACGTAGTCATAAGAGTGAACGTTTTGTTGCTTAGCTCTATTGTTTTTCACTTCAGCTCAATCCGCATTCATCAGTAGCAATATCAAGTGCTTTCTTCTAATAGGACGTACCTGCCCAGCTGAAAGCAGTGGGAAAACTGAAGACTGAGTTTGCACCAAAAACACCTAAAGGCAGAATCTGAAGTTATCAGAGTATAACAGTGTCTTTAACAGCAACACTTGGCCAGCAGCATCCCCAGAAAAAAAGAAAAAGGCTTTTGAAAGCAACCACTGGAGCAGCATCTTTCTGACTGCCCGACTTGCAGCATCTTAAAGGAGCTCAGCTTGAGATGGAAGGCGACCTGTGGTGCCCACACTCAGCTCCTCTTGGGCTCTTCTCATCCCCTGTGGCCGATACCAATCTTTGCTGGTATTTGCTCGTATTTAGCATTAGGCAGAGTTTGCTGCCCACTGCAGGCTGCATTCTCATAAAAAAAAGAGAGAGGTCTTACAAAGAGATCTTGGAGCACAAAGATCTCGCACCAGCGTGCCAGACCGACAGCTTCAGTGTGGTGGGATTCTTCCCGGGCACCTTTCAGCATTTTCATAAGGTCTGAATAGTTTGCAACCCTCGGGTGGAGAACAGACGATAAGAAACGGAGCGGAGCGGTCCATGCGCATCCCCAGCCAGCAGGCTGAGCGCCGTGCTGGAAGCTCGAGGGATGATGGCAGGGAATCTCCTCTGCCAGCACAAAAAGGGACAAAATAAACCAGGAATGCGTCGGTACCGAAACCACTTCCCGCTTTTCCCGGGAGGACGCGGCCGGCGGAATTCAAGTATTCCGGGCTTCCATCCGAAAGTCTACAAAACGGATGGCTGGGATCGCACGGCCGCGAGCCGTAAGGCAGCCGGGACGGCAGGAACTCCGCACGGAGCTTCGGAACCCGGAGCGGGGCAGGAAGCAGCGCTCCCACGGGAACCGGAGCCCGCCTTCGGCGCTCGCGGAGCCGCAGCGGTGCGGGGTCTCGCGGCCCGGGGCGGCGCAGGTTCCTTCGCGGCCCGTGGCGGCGCGGAATTGCCAGGCTTTGCGCGGCTTTCAGGTTCGATCGGCACCTCACGCGG
>JAOWBP010004605.1:1130418-1158976 GCA_028571105.1 Tragopan temminckii
GACATCTGGTCTTGGTTCACGAGGGAATTTTCTTGGCGTGGGCTCAATGCAGTGTAAGTCCCTGATAAATCACCCGAAGCAATGACTGTAGCCTTTCTGGCAATTCAGCTTCAATAACGTTGTTGTATGACGAGGTGTATGCAAGCTGTCAGCACAAATGAATCAGTTCTGTGCAAACGGGATGCTACTGAGCCTGTGAGTTCCAGAGGTATCGCCAGCGTGGAAACACTACAGCCCAAGGCAATGTGGGTGCTGAGATGGCACGGCCCAGTCGTCTTCCTGGAGAACGTTGTGACATTGAAAAGCCTGGGGAGCTGAAAGAAACTTCAGCAGATCAAAGCTTTAGGATTTGCCGTGTCCATATGGCATCGTCTTTTCCTGGGAAAACTTCTTTCTATTTCTTTTGACATGCCTGCAGTTCTGTCGTTATGCCTCATTTGCACTGGTACATTCTGGGAAATCCAGTCAATAATTCCTTACGTCTGCTCTTAGAGCAGAGCACAGCATGACTTATGGAGTCATCAGAGTTATTTCTGTGGTTGTTCTGCACTCTGAGATGGCTTTATAATGACCTGAGTTGTCACCGATCCCTGAATTTCAGGCTCAGATGTGTCTAACAGCAGATGAATTTCACCACGAACAGAAAAGGAGACTTCATCCATTTGCATGAAGCATCCTGTACAATTTTAGCACTAGTCAGATCTGAAACGCAGAGTTGGTGCATTGCGTGGAAAAGGAATAAGCCTCGGGCAAATCCATCCGGAAGGGAAAACTTGGCTGAGTAAAGCAGGGTAAATCCAACAGATTTGCCACAACTTTAGCGAGCTGTTGCTGCACGAATTACAGTGAATAAGGGAGTGCTCCAGTGAGCGTGGCAACTGAAGTCAGCGTATGTGCAGAGTAGTTTGGCTCTGAAAACCGTGGAGGACCTGGTTTGTTTCTGAGCATCCCCTGAGTCTCTTTCTCAGGGCTGCCAGAAAAAAAACCCTTATCACTGATGTGATCACAGAGCTGTAAAGCAGGGCACAGCAAAACTCACCTGCTGGTTCTTCAGGAGGATGGGAAAGGCTTTAAGGAAGGAGGATCCTCAAATAAAGGGTTGCTCAGGGGTTGTGCAGTTTGTGTCCCAGGCACAGCAGGCTGCTCACAGCCTGTGTGATGGGCAGATCTGAAGCTGTTTTCTTGGGACTTCAGATCCCGTGGTCTGTAGCATCACTGGGATGAGCTGCACCTGAGTGCATCCCATCAGGGCCGGGCACCATGGGAGGAAAGTAGCTGTCTTGAAATGAGCTGCCTTCATAGTGGTAGAGGAAGAGGAGTGTATTTTTAGAGACTGCTGCAACGCCTTGCTGTCAGAGCAGCAGTGCTCGATGGCAAGTTAGTCCAAACAGCAAATGCATCATCCTCTGTTTCATGTGAATATGCAGTGATAATGAGCAGGAGGGAACATCTTTCCCTGTCTCCCCACAGAGCAGGGAACATGGGAGAGACAGGAACAGAGGGATTCAAGTCAAAGCGTTTCAGCACATTTTGTCCTTAGTGTTTTAGCCAGCCGCTGCATGCAGTTTTATATTTATGAACCTGTACCAAGGGATTGGTTGATAGGTCTTTAATTTCCTTTGGTTTTGCTCTGAACAGTCCTCTCGGGGGGCAGTAGGAACATTTTCAGAGTTACTGAGCACCATCTCTGTGCAAACCAAAGAGAGGAAAAGCACTCTGATCATAACCATGGGGAGGGGGGGGCAGTCGGTTTTCTGCCTGCCAATATTTTTTTTTTTTTTTGTGTGTGTTGTGAGTTTCAAGGTCAGCTGGCTCCACAGATACAAATATGCCAAGAACAAAATGTGCCAATGTGCCAGGAGTCAGGGACACAGAATGGCTCTGCAAACAGAGCTGGAGCGTGTCCAGCATCATCAGGCCATGAGCTCACAGGAGTGTTCATAAAGAAAGGCACTTCACTGCAGTGATATCGAGATTTATCTTTTCTCTCCACTGCATCATTAAATATGAGTTATTTGCATTTGTGTGTGGAAAAGCCTGCATTCTGCACAATCTCTTCATTTTGGAAAAAAGGAAGGGTTTCACTTGTGTACGACAGAATCCTACAGCAGTATCTGAGCATGTAATTGACATCGTGGTTCCCTGAATAACTGACTGGAGCAGAAATCAGAATATTGGTTCTTTTCTCCATTGTGCTGCTGATTTATTGTGTAAATAGAGAAAGACCTTTTATTGTAGCTATTGCAAGTTCCCATACACGCTCTCATTTCCCTCCTATACATGTTTCCTTTTGTCAGTTATTTGCTTGAGCTACATAACAACCAGTCAGGCAAAAGCTGGAAATATCTTTGTCGAGCAGTCTTTGGCAGATTTAAAATATTAATGCATTTTATAGAGTAGTTATTTTTTATAACTGTCAGTTGTTGCTACCAAGGCAGGGAATTCCTTATAAATATTGAATGCTGCTGCAAGGTCTGGGGAAAAAAAAGTTCTAGAAATGTTTCTCTTAAGCTCCAAAAATGACTGAAAAACTGCTGAAAAATCTTCCTGATGTTTGCAAATGAGGTGTAAATCCAGGAGCTCAGGAGTTAGCTGATGCTAATGGAATTTTCTAATAAACACTCGCAGCTTTTGAGTGTAATAGGTCCTTGCAGACTGCTTCGTGGATATAGACACATTGGGGAAGGGTTGAGCAAATGGTTTTGTTCTCAAAGGCTCTCTCGTAGTCGTTGTAGTAAGGCATATCTCAGAAATTGCCTTGAGCTTCTGTTGTAAGGGAACGAAGTGGGAGGAGCTCACAGCCCAGCAGCTCCAGCACTGCTCTGTTCCATTGCCTGAATGCATCTGGGGTGCAAGGAGAGGGCAGCACTGGGAGATGCTGTCTGCACAGTAGCCATTTGGTGGCTAAATAGAGGCCTTTTGTCCCTAGGGCTGCTGGGCTGCTGGCTTTTTGTGGTGCCAGGTGTGCACACGTGAGATTAAACAGTAATAAAATGACTTCTTTGGAGCTAGTGAGGGTCGCCATCCCTGCAGCCAGAGTGGAGACGATAAGAATCCAGAAGTGAACTCAGGTCACGACATGTGGAACCTGCTGTAAGAAATGCCGAGATGCTTTTATCTCCTAAGGGTGCCTTACGAATGGCATTAAAGTATGCCAGCTAAACAAACTGGATGTGATATTCATTGCCTAGAACTTATCTTCAGAATATTATCTTTGCGCCCGAGATTTTGCCTCCTCCTGAGTAACCATGAGATACGCTGGCAGTGGTTTGTATGCTGCACTGATCTGAGATGCTCAGCACATCATTGTTTCATAGAAAATAGCAATCCTGGATGACAGGTGCATGCCCCTTGTTGGGGCTCCTAGCTGTGCCATAAAGCAAAATTTAGCCTATTACAGTCCCACGCAAAAGCATTTGTGGACTTCCCTGCAATCCCTGCTAGATTCCTTGCAGTTAAATGGAGGAGCTGCCAGCAAGCAGTGCATTGCAACTGCTGCATTTTCTACTTTGTTTCTGAGCTCGCAGGCAGCGTGCAGCCAGGAGCCCTGGGGTGGTGATTTGTTCACAGCAGGGATGTGCTATGAGTGTGTCAGTGCACACACATGTCCAAGCAGTGCCCCTCACCAGAGCATTCTGGCCCTGCAGCTTCATGGGCCGGACTGGGAAGTTTTGTCTCTCGGTGCCCTTCAGCCTTTGGTTCTGCTGCACTGCATAATAAGAGCTTAATTACTGTTAATTATAATGGAACTGGACTAACACACTTGCAGGCAATCCAGAAGTTAAAAGATAGCAAGTGTGTGTTGGCTGGTGTGGATCAGTGTTCTGCAGGAGCCCCAGATAGCTGTAGGAAGAGCTGTCTCCTTCCCCAGGTTAGCATTAGCTCTCATTATCATATCAAAAGAAAAGGCAAGCAGACTCCTCCGCACGCACTTAACAGAGTTGCTGGAATTCGGGTTTATTGCTGAAACTTTTTCTTCCCGTTCTTTCCTACTTCCCGAATTTCACTTTGAGTTTGGGGTTTGAATGAGCCCCAGAGCACAACAGGACCTCGAGGCGGAGGGGTGACTGTCACCGAGTTTGGATCTACTTGAAAGCTCTGCTCCTGTTCAGGTGAGAGCATCAGGGAAGAGTGGAGGTGGATGAGATGATTTTAGAGGTGGTCTTCCAGCATTGGCTCTTACAGCTCCTTGTGGTGGGATGGTGAGCTGATGGTTGACGAACAGGAGGAGACTGCCTTGTTCCAGAGATCAAACTGCACAGCAAATTGAAATGTTACCTGAAGGAGTTGCTAAGCCCTCTCCTTCCAGCACACATAAAGCCATTGAGAGCCACCACTCATTGGGCAAAGTACAGATTCTGTCTCTGCTGCTCAGACTGAAGTCTGTCCCTTTGTGTAATAAATGCCATGGGCTGGTCTGTGCCCACTGGGGTGGATGGCTCATTTATGTACAATGAAACCTTATGGAAATGGAGCTGAATCCAACACAAATCCAAACTAAGGTTTCCTTTATGATAGCTTTCTATATACATGATGTCCTCAGGGAGCTATTTTGTTACACCTAAACAAGATTAAAGTTTGCTCTTCCACATCCTGCTCTGTTTGCAGTTCCAGGAACTGAGCATTCTGGGTTGCCGTGATTTCATCTCTGCCAGTGGCCCTATAGGCCCTATGAGCAGTGAAGCACAGCTGCTGGAGCTGGAGAGCACCCCCAGTAAAACCAGAATGTTGCACCAAAGTGAAATCTGTGTCCTTGCACTCCAGGTAATCCATCCCATTTTATTG
Organism: Tragopan temminckii; assembly: GCA_028571105.1. Taxonomy (NCBI): domain Eukaryota; kingdom Metazoa; phylum Chordata; class Aves; order Galliformes; family Phasianidae; genus Tragopan; species Tragopan temminckii. The sequence continues at coordinate 1,135,204 of JAOWBP010004605.1, forward strand.
CAAGGCTCCGATTTAGATGCGATCTGGTACTGCTTGTCTTTTGCAGTTAAGAGAGGAAAGAGCATAGCTATTTAGACTTGGCCCACTGTATCCTAAGTGATGCTTTCTGAGGTGAATTTCATCCCAAACAGCGGGAGAAGTTTGCCTCCTTGACTCAGAAGCATTCCCTCTGCATTTCCCTGCTTCCATGCTGGCCCGAGAATAATCCAAACTGTACTACCATCATGTGTGAAATCTGTCCTGCAGCAATCTGATACCCAGAATAATTCATTATGTTCCAAGCTCGTGAGGTCTTAGCAGCTTTTAAACCACATTAGCAAGGGCACGTTGATGTCAGTGAGTCACAAAGTGTAGTTTTCAGATCTGCCTGATCTTCAGCCAGCGCAAACTGGAAGACGTCTGTTGAAATAGGTAAAACAGTGCAGAGATTTAGAGTGTAAGAATAAGGAAACAAAAATCAAGTGGCAAAACTCCACCAAGATGCACACAGATGGACCGTGCAGAAGGTAAACAGTGCTTGCTAGGAGGCTCCTGATGGACCTCTGAAGTACATCAAGCACTGCTGCTCTGTTTTTGCTGTGCTTGTTAATGCTCCTTGTGCATCACACCTGGGACAGCAGCAGCCTTACAGCACGCCCTGCTCTGCCATCTGGGCACAGCACGGTGTGATTGCATAGAGAAGCACCAGGATGGTGCAGCTGCTCATGAGCTGATGCCTCAAGAGGGGAGAGGTCTCATTTCTAGCTGAATAATGCAGGTGGAGTGTTGGGAAATACAGCTTCCTGCAAGCTCACAGACCAGCGGGAGCTGGGAGAATCCACTTTAAACCCTTTTTCTATTTGTAGAGAAATCAGTGACAGGACATGGTGCCAGCAGATGGCAGTGCCTGTTAGCAGTTTCACTCGTGGCAAGAGAAGTAGGATTTTATTCAAAATGTAAAAGTTTTTATTTGCATTGCCTGGAACTGTGCTAATTCCAACATGTGGGTGAGGCAGTGGTGCGGCTCAAGGTGGGAAAATTATCACCATATAATAACCAGTCTGGAAGATCCTTCCTCTGGGGGTGTAGGTGAGCTGCATTGGATGAGTATGGGGGGATGCAACAAGAAAGGTTTTTCCTGACGTTGCCCACATCGTGTCAGCTTTGCAGACTTGCAGAGACTCTGTTCCTCTATGGCTGCTGGCAGGACTGCCCTTTGTAGCACCTGGATTCATTCTATGTCTTATTAAGAGAGGTGAAATAAGCGGAGTTGGTGCTCCTATGAAGCATGTCCTTATTGCTGTATGGAAGCAGTACGCAGCAACTCCTGAAAGGGAACGGTGTAATTCTCATGGGGACAGACTCCTGTGCTCTGTGAGATACCATTTGGTTAGTTTAACTGTTTATTTAAAAAAAATAATCACCAACAGCCACAACCGTTCACCTCAAACCAAAGTTTTATGAGGATCCTTCATGTATCATAGGCATAGTCCTGAAAGGTAAAATACGTACTAATGTGAGAACAGATGTGTTCCTAGTGATTGTGGGCAGGTGGAAGATCTAACGCAGGGAGACTTCATCCCCATACAGTAGGATCAAAATAGAAATTTATTTCGTAGATGATGTGTAACTTTAAAGACATTGAGTATTGTTTCACAGCAGAAAATGGAAACAAATGCTGTCAGTTTCCAGTGCTGCTGACACAACCCTGTGTCATGATGTTATTTTGACAAGCTCCCTTTTCTGGTCCAAAAAATCTTCTGAGAAAGCATTCCTGATAGGCTGTAATGCGTGTGGCTCCTGAAAGAAGGAAGTAGGGAGGAGTGGAGGATGAGAAGTAAGGAAAAGAACAACAAAGCCTGAAGGCAACCTGCACTCGGGAGGCAGATCTTACATATGCAGCTGGCCTGACATTTGCTTTTCAGAAGAGGAAATATTTATGAAGCTAGGGAGACAGTGTGGTATTATCAATGATAAAAGAAAGAAAAAAGCACGTGTGCTCCCTGCTAGATGGGCGGCTTCTGCATCCTTCCCGTTCTGCTTTACAGCAATCACTGAATCTCAAGGGCTTGGAAGGGACCTCTGGGGATCATCCAGTCCAGCCGCTGCTAAAGCAGGTTCCCTGCAGCAGCTTGCACGGGACCACCTTCGGTCTGCGATTTAAAACAACGGGTTTTCTTCTTTTCCCCACCCACTGGAAAAGGGGAAGAAAAGAAAACTCGCTCAATAATGCAGAAAAAAAGAAGCCGGGCAATGGGAGAGCGGAGAAGCAGGCGGCTGGGTGGGAAAGTCAGCCCAGCGCTCGGGGAACTGGCGAGGAGGGCGAGGAACACGCGGTGATGGGCAGCGCAGCGCCTCGCCTTTTCTCAGACACCGAAACCGCCCCTTCCCCCCTATGCAAGGCAGCACTAAACCCCTCCCTCCGCGTCCCCTCCCGCCGCCTCTCCCTTCCCCTTTCCTGCTCGTTGCAAGGGATGCTGCTCCTCTCCCTGCCCCGGGGAGCTGCGTGCCGCCAGGACGTCATTCCGGCCGGGAGGAGGAGCGGGGCGGGCGGGCGAGGAGCTCCCCGTGTCAGCCCGACAGCGAGAGCCCAGCGCCCAGGGACGGGGTGCGTGCGCGTAACCGTGCGGTGCCACGTAAATGTTTTGTGATGCCGGGCGGAGGGAGGGAAGGAGGAGACGGCGCCGGGATCAGAAGAGCACCGCAGCTTGCTGGTGATGGCACGGATCGGCCGCTCCTCCAGCAGCTGCGCTCCACGCCTCTCGGTGCGGTCGCCGCCCGGCATCCCCGAAGTGCTGCGGCACGAGACTGATGCAGAGCTGCTCTCAGCAAGTAAGTTACCTCACTGTGTTTGCTTTGTCCTTGCTTTCCTCTCTGGCTGCTGACGATCAGTAGCCCAGGAGGCAAGAGGAGAAGGAGCTGAGCTTGAAGTCTCTGTGCCCAGCCCTGCCGGGTGACAACTGGAGACGTGCCGCTGTCTAACTTGTTGGCTGCTGGGAGACCGTGGGAAGCCGGGGGTTAGATGTGGATTTTGTGCAAAGGCGCTGTCAGATCTAGCAGAGGTGTTATGTAGGAAAAGGCATTATAAATGATGGAGTGCCCCAAAACCAGATTAATGGAAGTCACTGGAATACAGCGGGTAGGAGCAGACTGGTCGCTGAACGACCCTGAGATGCATGGAGTGACTGTAATCCCAATCTGGAGTCGAAGATCAAATTCTTTTCGAATTAGGACACTTAGTAGCCAGATTGAGTTCAAAGAACCCTTACAGTGTAATACTCAGACAATGAATTGGCATGAGCAGCCCTAAAGGGAGACAGACCATTTAATGCATTGAGAATCCCGAGGGGTGTTAATGGCCTCGTGAAGTAAAACCGTGACTCGTTTATGTACTGACACCGAGCAAATAGATCCCAGAGTCCGCGCTGTTGTGTTAATTCATGCTGCTGGGAGTAACATTCTAACTTTTGTACAGCATCTCTCCCATTTGTTTTAGACCTGAGAGTTTCAGGAAACCAATCAAGAATTGCCAGAAGCTGTCCCTGTTTCCAGAAGCTTACTACCTGGCTTTCTGAGGTTTGGTAATCAAGCAGGTCATCAGTGCACCCCTCTCCTTCGGAGAAGAAAACTGCCTTATAGCTGAGTGGTTTGGAGGGAAACAAAGCTGGCTCCTCTCAGCAGTTCTCTGAGCAGTCCAAGCAAACATCTGTGGGAATAGTGTTGGGGGAGTTACTTCATCTTTGGGGTCCAATTCTTTCCCCTGTTGTTCCTTGTCAGGTGGAGATAAGGAATCAGGATCATTTTTGGTTTCCATTAGAGAAACTTGTCCACCTCTGGAAAGTTCCAGCCTTGTTGGTTACAGGCTTGAAACAGTCAAACAGACTTTTAGATTCATGTTCTGAGACGTATCTGAGGACCTTTATGAGTCACCCACTTCCTATTCACGTAGAGGTTGGGAGAGAGGCTTGGTGCTTGGGATGATGCTGGTACTTAACCAGCCATTTGGTCCTAGGTAGATCACTTTGTCCCTCTGTGACTCATTTTCTTTTGTCTGCAGTTCAGTGGCACTGTTAGACCTCTTGGGGTGGAAGGAGCTGTTATATGGCCAGTTCATCTTGGAGATGTTTGACTGCAAGTTGCTGTGGAGGTGTGAGGTGATGTTAGCATCCTTCAGTTTTATTTTCTTTTTAAGCCAGCAGCAGGATTGCACAGTAAATGTCAGTTGCAATAATGGTGCAATATATGAACAGGAGTATTGGTGCTTTTGGAGCAGTATTTTCTCTAGAACTGAGGTTCTGCATACCCCAGTACACAGTGTGCCACGGGTAGACAGCCAGGAACAGGAATGCTTCATCAGAACAGGATGTCTGTCTGTGTTCACTTGTGTTTGTTGAAAGGTAGCAGTCACTTTTGCAATGACACCAAAAGGTCTCCCTAAAAATAGTCTGGGGTGAAAGGACAGAGAGGCTGCAGCATGCCTCAGGCAGAGCAGCTCCCTTGGAGATGCAGAGATCAAATTGGTTTATTTTCTGCATTTATTTGTTGGTAAAGAGAATATCATTTGGCTATTCAAAATGGGTTCGGAACACCCAACAGCATAATATTATGCATCCATCCTTTGCACACAGACTTTTCGTGCTCAACTTCTATAACTCCAAGAGGTGTAACTGACTGCTGACATCCTCCCCTCCTCCCTCTGTGTTACACTGGGGAGTGGGCAGCCCTGGTGTTGTGGGAGCTCCCTGTTCTCCAGTCCCTGTTCTGTAACTAATTGCTGCAGCCTCCACACTGTTGTCATTATGACCTGTCCTGGAAGCCCCAAACACAGCCTTTGTTCTCATTACAGTTTCAGTTTTTCCATCCTTTTCCGCATTGGTCTGAAGCTGATAGACTGTGTGGGATTTGTTTATTGAGGGGAAGTATCTATTTGAAAACTGTAGCAAATCCCGAGAAGGAAAAGGTGTTTTCTTTTTCTGGAACTCACTCCTCCGGTTTTGAAAAAGTTCACAGTAAAGAGAGCAGCATTATTTTTTTGCCATTAGTAATAACCAGGCCAGGTTATCCGTGCTGGTAGATAAGGCTCTGTAGGCTTTTCTGAGTGATCTCTGGATGCACCAAAACGCAGGGACTGCTGCTGCTCTGCTGGGAGATGTGGTGACTTCAGGCACATGTTGGGGACTTGGGGAGCTGTGGCTGCCATTCCCCACCCTGCCACAGGTCTCCCATCCGTGCAAGAAGCAAGCACCTCTGTTTTGCTTCCCCATCCTGACAAATAAGAACCAGAACACTTCCTTATTGCACAGATATTAAATAATAATCATAATAATAACAATAAAAATTAAGCACGTTACTTTTATTGAGCACTGAAACATTTGGATGCTCTGGGGGCACATTACTGCCTCACAAATGACAACGAAAGGGCTGAGGGATATTAGAACTGTGATTATTGCAGGGGAGAAAAATACACTGGGAGGTAACGAGCAGATAAAGATGATGCACAAATGTCCATAAGCTCAGTCTTTGTGCCATATTAACTTGCAACCCAGAGAGATTTCCTTACAAGGGATTTTGTTTTGAAAGAACAGCGGTATTTCTGAGCCTAATGAACCCCGAGCAGGTGAGCATTAGTGCTGAGTGAGAACGCACTCCAAAAAGGAGTTATTGGGCTGAAAGAGCTGTGGGACCACGTGTTTATCAGTGAAGTGTCACAGATCTCTCTTGTGCAGTTTCCTGAAGTGTCTTGCCTTGGTTTTGGGAAGCATTCCTTCACCTCTTTCTAAGAAAGATGCTATGGATTGCACCAGATCTTCCATTGGTGATCTGTTCAGTGTGTACTGCTGTGCTGGTCGCTTCCTTAGCAGTGCAGGGCTCTTCATCTTGGGAAGCAGATGATAGAGTTAAGTAAAATCCTGACTTGGGGAAATGGGAGGCTTGCTAAAGAACAGCTGCTCATTTGTTCCCATGACGTAAGGTGACACGGGCATTGGGTTTGAAGCAAACAGTAGGAAGTGATTTTTTACCCACGCTTAGTGACAAATTCCTATATCCAAACTCCTATTGCCTGCAAGGTTAGACCTCTCCAAAGGCAAATCCTATCCATGCTGAAACCTGCATTTGCCCAAGTGAGATCAGCAATTATCTAAATGGGAAAAGTCACCATGGCCAGCAGGGAAAAAACCGCTTGCAGACTTCGTTAGGTTTGCCTCCTGCAATGTCTTCAGCAAATTTTAATCACGAGCACTTGGGGCTATCAGGAGGTACATCAGCACTGTAGGATGGGCTTGTAGAGCTCTGCAGAACAATGCCTTGGGAAGATATGGGCTAACCCCAGTGTGACCCAGCTTCTGCAGAGCCAAGAGCCCAAATGTTGCTGCCTGCCCCCAAGTCTGTCTGGGCTAAAGCTGAGCAACAGCCAGTCTGATAAAAAGCCTCTTTGCAAGGTTGGTAATGCAGTGACTCACATCTTCTTTTGCAGCTATCTGTCCAAAAGGAAAGCAGCTCTGTACAAATGTGACATTTTTATTATCCTGGCCCCATTTAACCAAAGATGGTAAATGCCAATGAAGCAGGATGGCGTGCGTGATGGTAAGAGGCAATTCTGTGTCACAGATCTCTTTGCTGGATGGAGGAATGGTTTACAAACTGAAGTCTGAATCTCTGTAAGATGCTTACACATAATTACCAGCACCTGGAAAAGATGTGTGTGCTTGATGGCAGTATGTCATACAGTAGAGAAGTAAACCGACTTCTTACATAGGGACAGTGGTCCTCTTTGCTGTCTTGCCATCCATCATAGAACTCTTCAGTGCAGCTGAACTAAAAAGGGAATAATAGTGAATTTCCTATTAGATTCTTCTGCCTCGGATCTCACAGACCGTATTTGTATCACAGATTTTGCAGTTGGAAAATTAAGGAAGAGGGAGAGGCAGTGATTTGCTCAGAATTAGAGAATAAATACTGCAAGCATTTGTAACAGAAAACTGGATAGTCTTTAGGCCCCCAAACCTGTGCTCAGAGATTCATGTGCTTAATTATTTTCAGTAACCACATACTGAGTTCCCACTGCGATGGGAGAGCGTTAAATCAAATATTAGCAGAAGTTGTAAGGCTGCTGCAGCTGTCAGTAAAGTTCATTTAGAGCAAGAATTTCGTTGCTTTAATGGAGCACTTGTGAGGTGTTCCTAAAGATTTCCAGACAGATTTCTCTTGACCTATTGCTAAAGATCAGTAGCATTAGAAAAGTGGTGCTGCCAGTCCCCTGAGTGTTTTAGTGAAAGCAAGTTTCCCAGTATTTTCATTACTGGGCAGTCCTTGTAGCTGGTTTCACCAGAGTGATATTTCTAGGGATTTAGTCCTTATGATTATTTTTATTCTACTCTGATCTTTTTAATATGTTTCCAGATCCTTTTGGTCTCTTGGGTATGAATCAGAAATATGGAACCTTACACTATAGATGAATGTCTTGAAATCAGTTGTTCTCTCCTACGTAGTTTTAGTGTAAGTGAAATTCAGTTTTAAATTCAAGTTCTATAACATTTTTTAAAATAACAAAATTCTTTTTTAAATTGAGAACTTGCGACATTTGCCTGCTTTCACACTTCTGCACATACATAGATGGATCCAAATCTTGAGTCCAAATGGAGTAATGGATCGATCAAGCAATACGAGGATCAAAAGTGATATTGCTGAGGAGGAAGCAGAGAGGTTCTTCTCTGTACCAAATTCTTTTGAGATCAGTGATGGGATGCTTTCTCCCCTATGAAAAAGGAAAATGAAAGTTTCTGGTTGTTCTGACTTGCACTTGGCATCGGCTATTGCACGCTGTGAGGTGTCAGCGTGCACCTTTATAATCTCACAGCTCAAGCAGCCACTCGGTGTGCATGTAAGGAGATGCACACCAAAAGGCAGCAAAGAGCCACACCAGTGTCTGGGGGGATTTGAATTTGTAAAAACTGGTAGAAAATGACTCGAAGTATGCCTAAATCTGCTGTTAGCCAGCCCTGAGTGTCCTCTGCAGAGAAGGAATGTGAGGACAGAGGTAGGGATTAATGTTCTGCCCAAATCCTTGGCGATGCTGTTAGAGAAAGGGAGCCGCGCAGTGCTGGGGTTACCTAACCCGTGTCTATGATGTCAGGCAGTGGGCACAGCACACCGATTCCCTGAGCTTACCGTCCCAGATACACGAATCCCTTCTGCTTCCCCTTCCTGTGACTGCACTGCCCCAGCACCGGCTCAGACCCTTCCAAGCAGGCAGCTTTGCCAGCAGAAGGAAGCGCTGGGGCTGTGCTGCGGACAGATGGCCGGGTCCGTGGTGGATGGAGCCAGCAGGGATGGTTCCAACAACAGGCTCTGGCTGTTTCACTGGGGGAATGATTGATGGTGACTTGTACAAGGGAGTAGAGCAATTCTTTGCTGTTAACCAGACTTGGCTACAGCAGAATAGAAGTGGAAATTTGTTACTTCGTGTATTCATCCTGCCCCTGCTTCCTTCCTGCCCACCCTTCGTGCTTTTTAATTCTGAAAAGATGGAGCTACATTCCTTGTTCTTAAAATTATCTTTCCCAAGATACTCTTAATTGTATCTCTACACCTCTTCTTATTCACAGGCTCGTAAGAAGATTAAAGATAGAGGGAGCAGTAATAGATTTAGTTGGATTTTAATAGGATTTGCAGAGGGCAATGCAGAGAATGAACATCATAGAGAATATTGCTACTCTATCTTTGATATTCCTGAGGCTTCTCAGGTAGTCTTTCACAGAGATTTTGTCTGTGCCCTGCATTTAGAGTGGAGATTCTCATTTTTTTATGGAGCATGAGTGGGTTTTTTTTAGAGGTATATCGAATCATCTGAGTAAACAGGATGTTGCGTGATAACCAGCAAAAATCATTTCAGACATCATTTCGTATTGTTTGTATCTTGTCAAGCACAGCTTTGCATGTAGACCGTGGGTTTTTAATAGCTGTTACATTTCTGGAAGTGTCTGCTGTTTGTCCGGCATCAAATGAGGTAGAAGAGTTGTCATGTGTTTGGATACCAGTAGGTCTGGATCCATCAGGCCCATAGGCACATAGTTGAAGATGCTGAACTAAAAGCCTATTTCACTTCTGAAATTCAGGATCCAAGAATAATTTGTGGAAAGCAGTGAATATACCCAGAAGGTGAATCAGTACATCTGAAATCTGCATTATCCCTGGAGGTTCTTTTCTCTGCTGACTGTAAGGGAAACCTTGATGAATAATTCAGAATTGTGTGAGATTTAGGTAGGCAGTAGTGCAGAGAATTTCTGTGCATTTCTAAGGCTTCTCTTGGTATCCCAGACCTGAGGCACCAGGAAACTCCAATCCCTTTTGAGGACGTACATCATTACAGCTTTACTTTGCTTCTGGTTGTGATCTCTGGGAAATTTGGGGTCTAAGTCAAAGAAACAAATGAGCGCCATGTAAGAAAAGTAAAGGAAAACCAAAAAGTTTCAACAAGAAAAACGTCACCCAGGCCATTCTCATTTGTGTGTTTCAGAGGTCCAGTGATGCAGTGAGTGAGGTGACAGGCAGCTGCTTCACCTTCGTAGAGACTGTGTGCTATGGATCAGTATTTAACATCCAGTTCAGTACAACACTGCCTTTAGCAAGCGGCTGTTGGCAGAGAAGCCCTTCGAAGTGCTGTGCAGAGCAGTACCGGGAGGGAAGATGTGGCTCAAGCAGAAATCTTTCCCAGTGTAAAGTGAGCCTGTATCCAGCCCTGTACCAGCATGCTTTGTCAAGGCAGTGTTAACGTTTGCACTCTTTGTGGTCCTGCTCTGTCAGCAGTGGTTCACACAGTACAATGATGCTGGCTATTGTCTCAATTCTTTCCCTCTGATCTTAAACTTCATTTCTTTATTCTCCCCCAGCCCAGCCATGGCCAGAGATTCTAGGATCTTCATGAACCAGGACATGGACATCGGAGTTGCATCCAGAGAGCCTAAGAAGATTCCCAAGCAGGCTCGGGATGACGTTCCCATTGCCACTGACCGAACCCGACTCATAACAGCAGAAGGTAAGAAGCCACGGCAGCGATACATGGAGAAAAGTGGCAAGTGCAACGTGCACCATGGGAACGTCCAAGAAACCTACCGATACCTGAGTGACCTCTTCACTACGCTGGTGGACCTCAAATGGCGTTTTAATCTTCTTGTCTTCACTATGGTCTATACCATCACTTGGTTGTTTTTTGGGTTCATATGGTGGCTCATTGCCTATATCCGGGGAGACCTGGACCATCTTGAAGATGAAAACTGGATCCCTTGCGTTGAAAATCTCAGTGGATTTGTTTCTGCGTTTCTCTTTTCTATTGAAACTGAGACAACAATTGGGTATGGCTACAGGGTTATAACGGAGAAGTGCCCAGAGGGCATTGTGCTGCTCCTGATCCAGGCTATTCTGGGCTCCATAGTCAATGCGTTCATGGTGGGATGCATGTTTGTCAAGATCAGCCAACCAAAGAAGAGAGCTGAAACCCTCATGTTTTCTAACAACGCAGTGATTTCCATGAGGGATGAGAAGCTCTGTCTCATGTTTCGTGTTGGAGACCTCCGCAATTCCCACATTGTCGAGGCTTCCATTAGAGCCAAACTGATTAAGTCCAAACAGACCAAAGAGGGAGAGTTTATCCCCTTGAACCAAACAGACATCAATGTGGGATTTGACACTGGAGATGACAGATTGTTCCTGGTGTCACCTCTTATCATCTCACATGAAATCAATGAGAAAAGCCCCTTCTGGGAGATGTCCCGCACCCAGCTGGAGAAGGAAGAGTTTGAGATTGTGGTCATTCTGGAAGGAATGGTGGAAGCAACAGGTAAGCACTTGTCAAAATCAGTCACAGTTCTGAGGGAGAAAAGGGAGAAATTTCACTGAGACCTTACTGGGGTTTATCATTCTCTTGTGACTCCTTTGGGTAAGGTATCGTTGTCTGATTTGGATAGTGATTGAAAAGAGGTCCTTTAGCTGATGCTGTAGTGTTTGGAGTCACACAAAGGAGTTAGATGAAGAGCTGTCCATAGTCAATTAAAATAGATCCATGGGAAAAAAAGGAATGAACTGAACGAATCTGTGAGGTCTTGTTTTCTGTGATCAAAATTCATGCTGCAAATCCTTTTCCATTTCTCCTCAGTATTCAAAATTAGCTGCAACTCTGTTATTTTAGATACTGCTGTGGTGTTGCTACTTAATGGAGGCTATGAAGGAAGTGCCCCAGTATTACAATATCCCATAAAACAGCGTGTGCTGAAACTGGATGACTTGCACATGATGCAGGACATGTATTTAAAAAGGAGTTCAGAGAGGAAAAATACCAGCTGTTTAACAGCATAAAACAATTCTGTGCAATAGGCAGATTAGGAGATATGCTCAAGTGATTCCCAGTTTCCTCCTGTGGGTGTATTTGTGGTGGGCAATGAAAGAAATCTGCTTCCGTATAAAATGAATCTGGAAAAGCTGCGTGCCTCAGCCCTTCAAGGTGTGTAAAAGGGATATGGCAGCGTGCCTCTCACAGGGTGAGAGGATGGATGTCTGCAAAGGCCCTCCATGTCCTTCCCACTGGCAGGATGCAGTGCATCCCTGTGGGGTCTGGCTAGTGGAGAAGACGCTTTTACTCTGGAGTCATACCTAAAAGACAAGGCATAAGGGATCATTTTACCACTTGCAGCTAATTCATTTGTTCTAGGCATTGAGAAAGAGCCAACAGGGAGCAAGTGATTTTAAGCAGCCTGAGATGCTGATGCTCCCTTCAGGCAGGCTTTCTCAGCCTGGGGTTGGCAACGTGCCGTGGTCAGATCAGGGTCCTTAAGGGCAATGGGACTGCAGGCAGCAGGGAGGAGCAAATTGCTGTCTAGAGATGCAGGAGCCTAGAAAGTCTCAAAGATACGGAAATGCTTTTATGAGTCATTTTGCCCTTTGGCATTTAAGGATTTTTCTTACGAGACTGCACTGAACCCAAGTATTTTTTCATCTTGTTGAAGCACGCGTTCTCTCTGAAACACTAACATGGGATTTCTGCTTGATATGGGTTCTCAGTGGCATCAGCATCCTGTCCTACAGATTCTGCCCTTTGCTTACAATGAATGTTGTCCCTTCCTTGTGATTTGTCCTTGCTGGTCTCCTTACAGCTGAATGTAAGGAGAAATAGTCTTTCTGAATCCTGCACCCCAGAACTTCAGACCTGAAGACAGCACCCTAGAGAACTTACTCTGTTCCCTATTATCTCCTTATAGTCATTAGTGAATAGCAATAGGTGAGCGTTTCTAAAAGCTAATTGGTGGTTATGCAGATTGCACTGTGCTTAGGTTGGAGTACTGTATTGTATGGGTGGAATTCATGTGGCAAATATTCCTTTGCCAGCAGAATTTTGTAGAGATGTGGCAAAAGAAGAGGGGGTGGAACAGAGTATTAGAGGGGAGGATTTGTAACGGGAGCTTATTTTGTAGCCTAAACAATTACTGGGTACTAGAACCACCTAATGTGAGCATGGAATGCAGTTCCTTGCATGTCCAAAGCCTCTTTCCTCATCACACAGTGACACCATCAAATTCTGTTTGAACAGTACTGCTCTGCTGTCCTCCTACGAGAGCTCAGTCCCTGCTGGATGTGTGTGAGGGAAAGTCATTATCAGCAACAACCTTAAAATTAAAAGCATGGCATAGGAATAATATTACTTTACAAATGGGCTCCTTTCCCAGAGGGATTGTACAGACCCGTGTGTAATGATATTAAGGAACAGACATCTGTGGAAATGATTTGTTATGGTCTCAGAAAGCACGTTGTGAAATTTCAAAACCGGACCTAGGAGAGGCAGTTTGCGCTGTGCTTAGAGCAGAGTGGGAGCAGACCTCAGGTGATGGTGTGATCTGATTCACAGGCTGAAATGATTTTCTGAATGGCACATACGTGATGTTTTGTCCCAGTGAAAGTGGCTTGTGGAAGCACAGTGTTTCTGCTTCCCTGCTATGTCCTTACACTTCATAATATTGATTAAACCTATTCTGGAGACTTTCATTGCGAAGACCCTCCTTCCATACCATAACTTTCGCTCCCAGCAAATTCTTTTGTCCTTTTCCTCCTATTGCCCAAGCCTCATCTGCTTTCAGGAATGGTATAATTTACCTGCAGTGCCACTTCTATTAAATGATGGCACCACTACAACCTGTTCAGGTTTGGGACAGCAAGAAAACACAGCAGGCTGCTTGTTCCTTTAATAACCCCCTATTGGGAGGGCTATTAAGCACATCCAACTCTGCTCATGGTGCCCCAGAGCAGACAGGTCCTGCGTGCAGCCCAGGGGAGCTCAGCTCTGCAGTTGTTGGCAGAAGGGAAAATTACTGGAGACTCTCCCAGTCTGCAGAGAACAACAGGTCGTACCCTGCAATGGTGGGGGAAGACGGCTGTGTTTGGTGAGGAGTTTGGAAAGAGGGCCAGATCTGAGTGTGCTGTGATTGCCAGTGTGTAAATGACCAAAGGAATTCTGAGCATCATCTCCGAGTGAATAATGTTCAGAGAATAAACATTGAGGAGACCAATTTCATAGCCACAGCCTGTAGTTTTAGATAGCCACACATTGTCCAAGAAATGCTTTGTCCTGCTCTCACAGGTAACTCTCTTACTGACGTTAAATTCCCATTCCATGGAAGGCAAAGACAGTAAACAGTTTCAAATAAAAAGTGATTTTTTATTTGTTTGTTTACAAAATGAAATATGGCTTAAAGCAACGTTTCTGTTTTTCACTGGGCTTGAATTTTTCAAAAGGGTAAATAAACTGAGGGGCACCAGCACACAGGAAGCACATCAGCCAGCCTGAAACACTGGGTTTTCCTTTGGCTGAAGAAGAAAATAAACATTTTATTAGTGAAGTGAGAGCTCTCCAGGGAGTCACAGCCATTGCACTCCCACCCCATGCAGACAGCTGCTGCTCAGGGCCTTCCCAAGCACTGTTTCAGTGTGGCTGTGGCACTGCGACCCCACAAGAGGTTAAGAGCACCAAAGGGAGGCTGCATTTCTGGGCAGATCTGTGGTGATCGTTGCTGAGTGAAATAACCACTGGAAGGACAAAATCAATATAGATGACAAGAGTTCTGACTTCACTGCTGCTTTGTGGGCATCCTGAAAGCAGCAGCTCTGCTCACAGTGCTCACTTAATGAATTGGTCATAGAGATTACTTTAGGGAATTAATTCTCGTGTGCCATATCTTAAAGAGACACTCGTCCAGCTGGCCCAAATTCGACCTGCAATAAAAGGAAAGAGAGTGATGGTGGAAAATCTGTTTGCCAAGTGAATACATTTTTGCTTTCACTGTCTTTCTGCTTCCCACAACGGCAAGAAAAAATCAGAACCATCCTATTGACAGAAGGGGGCCAGGCTGTTGTTGGCCACATGTCTTGGCCTTGCCCACCAGGGCTGCCAGGGTGTGCAAACACAGTGGGGATTCACAGACCTTTTCTCCATGTGCTTGCAGAGTCAGCTGGGTTGTATGGTGGAGAAATGGCTGGTTCAGTTAGAGAACATGAGAGACTCCATTTAAAACAGCAACGTCACCATCATTCCGATTGATGAAATAGTCTACATACCAGAAAAGACCTCTTCTCTTCCAGCTTTACCTTTCTGCTGCTATTTAGTGATAAATAACCGAGTTTAAATGTATCAGTACCTGTCCTGTGAACCTCATTCTGAGTCTACAGTGTCCAGCGTTGCTCATGTCTGGGCATGGAGACATTGGTGCATTGGTGCTTGTCACATCACTCTTTGTCCTCGCTGGTTTTCGCTGCCCCTTTTCCCCACCTGTATTAAATACCACACAGTCGAAAGACCTGACTAGTCCATGGCTAAACAAAATTATAGTAAACACCTGGAAAGGATAGGTAGATATATTTCTGACTTACAGTCAAATAAGTAAATATATATATATATAAGTAATCAGTCATGTGTCAGGATTCTGCATCTCAGTTCCTCATCCTGTCCCTGTGGGAATGTAGCCCTTTTGCATCTCAAACCATCCACCTTTACAGAGGATACAGCCAAATGCTGTGGCTGTATACGTAGGAGAAAAAGAAGCAGTTGCAACATAATGCATTCTGAAATTAGTCATGATTTTCTTGGGAGAACAAAGGAAGGCTGAAATAATAAGTGGATTTCTCATGCATTCAGCATCTGCTTTGGGTTCTCTTTGTTTTGTTTAGCGTTTTGCATATAAATACATTTTCTCTTCTGCAAGAAGAACCTTGCAGAACTGTTACAGGCACTGCCTATATCATTAAAGGCAAGAGATAGACACCCGCAGCCGTTGCTCTCGTCACCCACGCTGTGCTCTATGGGCAGACGTGGGCACACCTCTTTTCTCAGATGTCCTTGCAGTCACTATGAATGCCTTTGTGAGAGGTCTGCAGCTGTGGTGTACCTGGGCCTCAGGTTCTGCCTGGCAGAGGGAAGGCCATCGAACTCAAGGTTTTCAAATCACAATGCCCTTTTATTATTATTATTTTTTTCCCAATGCTTGGGAGCTTTTCCATGCCTGGAGAGCATTCAGAAATATTAAAATCCTATTACTCTCGTCTGGCATAAAAATCAAAGTGAATCAATTGTGGACATGTCCTCCTCTCAAAGAGACAAGCATGAATAATCAGAGGGCCGTGCTCCTACCTTCTAATATTCCTTTTGAAGTTGGAGAAACATTGACTTTTTGGAGGCTGCAGTGTTCCTCAGTCTAATTAATGCAAAGGGACTAATAACTTTTATAACTATTCAAATGCTGATGCTAATTTAAAGACATGTATTTCTTAATTGGAGTGATAGAAGTAAATTTTTTATAACTACTGCTTGCCATCAGTCTGCTGTTACAGCTCTGAGCCCATCAGTTCTTTCTCTGTACTCTGGTAGTGCAGCTGGAGCTCAGCTGAAGCAGCAGTCTGCACTGTGCAGCCTTAGTGCACCTGGTACAAGGGGAGAAATCAGCGTGTGCACAACAGCATGTGAAGCCAGGGCCAGAGAGGTGAAATCACCTCCAGCAGTGTCTGTGGCTGAACTGCAGAGAGAGCAGAGCAAATACAGCAAACATGCAGTCAGCATCCACATGACGCGCTGCAAGCCGATAATCACTGAGCCTCGTGGCATTTAAATGAGGAGAGTTAATTTTAGGCTGATGAAAAACGTTGTCTTGACAGCCCCAGGGGTTGGGATGGCTGGACCCGCTGAGGAAGTCCAGGCTGTGTAACAGTGCCAAACGATTCAGCTCTGCTGCTGATGCGATCCGATGGAAGCCTGCAGCCATTTCTTGGCTGGTGGGTCGTGCTTTGTGGTCCTCCTGCCCTCTCCTGTGAAACTGCCAATATGGGTATAGGCTGTGATGGTACATGCAGGGAAAAAAACGACCTCTGAAGTTGGAGGGAGATGGCTGGCTCTTCTCTGGGCACCCAAACAGCTGCACAGCGCAGTTAGATTTGGCCCACGATAATGAAGTTTGATTTAAACTGGTGACCTAAGGGTAAGTAAGGCCTGGAAATCTGGAGTGCTCTCCTGCAGCTTTTCCCCTTCCCATAGCAGTGAGGCAGAGCCAGCAGCCGCTGCTCCACTTGCATAATCGGTGGTGTTGCAAGCAGTGAAACGTTCTGAAATCTGCAGCTCTCATTGAGTGCATTGCAGAAAATATAGGCTCCTCACTGAGAGAGCCATCAAATAACTGGTTTCTGTCAGCACGTATTTACATGCCTTTGTCTTTGATAAATGTAAGCTGCTTGATCCCCATTGATTTTGATGACAGAAAAGTGCCTTTTTGGTGGAGTTCCCTGACACCAATTTTACACAGGAATCTCTCCTCGGTGTCTCTGTTCTTGAATGTAATGAAACACCTGGTTTAACACACACTGCAATATATTTCACATCTTTTCACTGGCTGGAAAGCAGCAACAAGCCGTTCTGAACGCATACCTGGCTGCTGTGAACAGGAGCATGCACAGACCCCATTCCTGATCCTGGTCAGCAGAACCAAAGTCCACTCCTTAGGGTTCTGCTGTAATGAAATGATCATTAGCACTCTATGAAATGCTTAAAGCAGAACGTGAAACCAGGAGGCCCTTCTCTGGTCCCCAGCTATCTGAAAAGACTGGAGCTGGCTCCAGCTTTACTAAAAACTTGGTGCGTCTGCTTGTAACTTTGTGCTTCTAACTTTTATCCGGTTTCAGTTCAAATTCCGTTTTGTTTGCAGTTGAAAGCTGAGCTCTGAAATGAGGTGGGTGAGGGAGATGGAGCTGGAACTCGAAAGGTGAAAATTTTGCACATCGTTTCACGTTTACACAAGTGGCAGGCAGAACAAATTTATAGTAGGAATACTTCCTCATTTTGAAATCAGTTCATTTAGGAGAAAATTAAACTTCTAGTGGTCCTGGAAAAATCAATATGCTTGGAAAGTAAAAATCTCAGTGATTTTTGTTTGGATGTAAGTTTTGAAGCACATCTGCTTATGCTGACAAAGGGGAAATGAAGATATTCTTTGGCATGAAACGAGTTTGAATGAAACGCCCCAGTCACCAAATATTGCTTCCTTCCTTCCCTATAACTATACTAAATATCCACACCATTTAAACCTAAAGCATGTAATTATATCTATTTTAAGAAAAGCATTAGCAGCGTTATTCAAGACCAAGTATCATACTATGATTATTTTTGCAAGAAATCCAGGGAGTTTAGATCTCCCCCAGTTTGTTGCATGCACTCTGCAGGGCAGCAGCACTTCAGACAGCTGCAGCAGGAGCACACAGGGCAGGGCTGCTGCAATGGAATGGAATGGCAGTGGCCCACTTGGTGTGGTTCTTGATGGATGTGAGCATAGGATGCAATGATTCACTACACCCGTGGACTTGGACAGGCAAGGCTTGTGAAATAGAATTGCAGAGAGTGCAGAGCAGTGCATGAAAGGTGTGAGCCTAGTGAATAAATCAGTCCCACTGCAAGACAGAATTTGACATCCACAGCACAGAAGGCAGAGTGCACGTTGTATGCAAATGGGAGGCGGCTGCATCCATGTGCTGTTAATAAAAGCAAGGTTTATTGTTTCCACGCCTCCTCTGTCATCTTTTTGCAGTTACAAAGGCAGTGATTAGCCAGGGACATTACAGTTGCATTAATTAGCCAGGCTGAAGAGCACAGGGCAGCCTGCAAAGCAGGCACTTAATGGAATTTGAGGCAGAGACAATGCTGTTGTTTACTGGGTAATGTAGGAGTTGCCAAGCAGTATGTCCCCACGCAATTAAAATACCACTGCACATGTGCTAAAAAGGAATATTTGAATGGGATTATGGAGCAATTACAAGTTGTCTTATTGTGCTGGCTCTGCGTACCCCTGGGGTTACAGAAAGCAGCTCCTGCAGGAAGCTGGCAGCGAGCAGTATTTGGTTGATGAAAGCTTTCTATTGTTCCTTCCTTAATTGAATATTTACAGCAGGAAATAGCCATGATCGTGTCTCTGGAGTTCGGGTTCACTGTCAGGTTCTCCCCCAGTGGAGGAACTATTTCAGGCTTTGATTACAAGGCAGGAGTTCCCTTTGGATGCCTCAGACCCCTGTATTTAGCAAGGCCATTCTTTCGTGGCCTGCGTTCATAACACTGTGCCTATAGGCAGCTCCTGGAGAGCCATGGTAGAAGGCAGCCTGTCTGCTCTCAGCTCCCAGCCTTGTGAATGTCAGCAGCCTCTTCTGCATTCCTGGGCTTTGAAAGCACTCAGTAAGAGGCAAGTAAAGTCTTCAGCAGATCCTGCTCGTGTTCATGTCTTAATAGACTGTAGCAGCAATGCAAGAAACAAACTTCAGACTGTTCAAAGGTGGCTTTTTGAAAGGATAAGTTTTTTGACTACTCTGAGATTTCATCAGTCCATAGAGCTCACGTGGTGAGAACACATACGCTCTTTCCTGAAGCATCTGACACCATTATTTTCCCCCTGTGCGTTATTTCTGATTTCTGTTTGCGTACTTTGGGCTGCAGGAGGTAGGCTTGGAAGCATTGGCTGCAAAGTGGATCAAGTGCATGTTCTGAATGTATTCCAGTCGGGGCCATCACTCACACTCCAAAGGAGAGCAGTGGGAGGGCTCTGTGAGGTCAGCTTTTCTACATTTCACCAGAATTAAGAGCAAAAGCATAACATGGTCAGGATGAGCAGATGACAGATGTTTGGAAGAGAAGTCAGCCTTGGCTTCTCAATCAGCCAGTGACTCCAGAGGAGGTCACTCCAATGCTGAACCCTTGTGTCTGCTCTGCAAAGCCTCTTTAAAAGGTTTTGAAGTACATAAACAAACTCTGATCCTTGGGGCCGAGAAGAAGCTGGACAAAATCAGTTTCATATTGCCCATTGCTCATTCATTCCATTAAGACACTCAATGTGTTTACAAGCTTGACTATGCGATGCCGTGTGTTTTGATTCAGCCAACCTATTATAGTTGGATTGAACTCTCCAAAGGAATATGTAAGCCAGCATGCCATGTGGGTCATATCAATGGGGAAGGGCCTGTTCCTCCTTACAGACTGCATCACTTGGTGTGCAGGGGGAATAGCCGGTGGGGCTGTAGCTCGAGAGGGACAGCATGGGACACAGTGGGAGTGCAGGTGGCTTTGGCAGGGCAGCGGTTCATCCTCCTTGGGGGCTGTGTGGGTCAGGATTGCAGTGCATTGGCAGGGTTGTATGTCATTCTAGCATGTGATTCACCAGGAATACTGTTAGTAGCAGCCACGCAAGGAAGCAGCACCTCGACAGAGAAATGTGAGGACAGAGAGAAGCTGCTTAGTGCTACCAGACTTCAAAGCCTTAAGTGCAGGTTTCAGGAAGCAGTCTGAAGATGCGGCGATGAGTCCACCCCTTTTCCTTTGAGAGCTCAGCTTTTTCATGATAGAGGCTTTTATGAGGCTTATTAAGCGAAGACTTTGTCTGTGTCCCAGAGCAATCAGGTATGGAAATAACATGAAAGTGCTTTTAAATGAAAGAAGTGGCTGGGTGAACATGTAAGGAAGCTTTGCATTTAACATCCCTCTCTTTCCACCCAGGGATGACTTGCCAGGCTCGCAGCTCCTACATGGACACAGAGGTGCTGTGGGGACATCGCTTCACTCCTGTCCTCACTCTGGAGAAGGATTTTTACGAAGTTGACTACAACAGCTTCCACAGCACTTACGAAACCAACACTCCCGTGTGCTGTGCCAAAGAGCTGGCTGAGTCCCGCCGGGAAGGCCAACTCCTCAGCAGCATCTCCAGTGCCACTGTCCCGGGTGGAGGGAGAGAAGCAGAGACAGCAAGAGGGGAGGAAGAGGAAGAGGAAGAAGACAGGGAGCCAGCAGCATTCAGTGGAGCCAATGGGACAGCGGGAGAGGTGAAAGAAGAACTGCCTGTATAACACGTGAGCTGCTGGGCAGTCAAAACCCATACACATACACAGCAAGTGAGGAACTGACTGGGAGTCAGAGACCCGAGGTTTAAATCCAGATCTCTGTTCCTGCTGCTTGATCTTGGCGAGTCACTGCACAGCACCGTGCCTCGGTTTCCCTCCCCTTTTAACTGTACGGTGAGGTTCTGAGCTTTGCACTCATTTGCAAAGCATTTGGATCTCTGTGGACGAGGCTCACTAAATACAATCACAGTTAAAATTGAAATCCCCACCAGTAGTTGTTTCAAAAAATGTTCATTGGACATTCAAAATGTACCTCCCCTTGCAAGGGTATTTGCAAAGGTAAAGATCTAGAAGCTCCCATCTCAGTATGAAGAATGTGTTTTCATGCCTTCACTTAACTTGTGAGTGGATGTGTTGTAGATATTGCTACTGCTTAATTAAAAGAAGACCAAAAAACCTCTCTTGTACATCGTGGAGTTTTTGTTTCATGATTTTTGCAAATAGAGCTTAGTTGGTGTTCTGCTCCAAGACACAGGCATTGTTGTTCATTTCTTACAAAATAGGACAGCTTTCCCTGCGGATCTTAGCAGGTTTATCCAGTATTTTTGTCTGTCAAACCGATGTGTCACCTTTGTGCACTCTTTTTATGGAACTTCTGATACGTTTCACAGTCCATCCACAATGAGAGAAAAGATAGGTGCTGCCCCAGTAAAGGTTTCTTTTCTGACTGGGTGTCTCATTTCCAGTTGGTTATTAAAAAAAGATATGTAACTACCTGGGAACTTGAAATGATCTGGAATTTCACCTAGAGTCCGTGGAGTAGGTACTGGGTACGTAAGTTTGCCAAACTCTCTTCCATAAAAGGCATACTTACAGTAAGGGTTTAGATGCTGATGTTCCTATAGCTAATGGGAACACGTGCAAAGCCATCTGGCCCCACTAGTGCAAGCATGCTGGTGGTTGGCCCTGCAACATTCTCCTTTTGTGAGGTAGGAGGTGCGATAGTACAGAACAGGATTAACTAAGAAAGATAAGATAATAGGGAGAAAAAATAGGTAAGATTTCCTAGAATGCTTTGTCCTTTTTCTGAGATCCCCACTTCTCACTCCACCTCTGCCTCTGCAAAGGTTTTTTTTTGTATTCCAGAATGTTTCATTCTGTAGCTGAAGTGAACTCCTAATGTAGGAGAGAGTAATGGAAAGTAGAACTGTGACTGATCCATGTGAGGCAGAGGCAATTTCAGCCCCTCAGAGGGAGGTTATATAAGCTCTACCCGGCAAGCTAACTTGTCCAGTTCAATTCAGCATGAGAGAGGGCTGGCTGGGTCCCCTGCGTGGTGCCAGAGATAGACAGCTTGGAAAATGGCACTGGATTGCATCTGTACCTTGCTTCTCCTACCTGTGTGATACCCTCCAGAGAGAAGCCAGCCATCTTCAAACTGCCAAAATGCTATTTCACCACTTCATTTCCCCTGAGATCTCATCACACAAAGCTGCTCTTTTCTAGTACTGTCGAGTCTGAGAAATCATATATCCTACATCTTCGGAATTTTTGTCATTGAACATCATTAGTGGCAAAACAATTGCTGGATGTACAGTTGTGTGTGTGTGCACATCCATTGCAATGACTGAGAGTTAAGTATTTTTCCCTTCTTGAGCAAAGCCCTTATGCAGCTGTGTACTCTCTTGGCTTTCACAGACTGTTCCTGTGTTTGAAGTTTGCACATAGGCCTAAGCACCTTTTGAACAGATGCTTCAGTGTCGGTGTGAGCATGCACCTTAGTATTTGGTACATACAAGGAACCATACTTTCAAGTTGCATAGCATGACAGTTATGTGGAGGTTGGGTCAGGCAGTCTGGTCGTTGCCTTCCCAAAGCATTTCAGGCCAGCCCATGTTCTTCTCCTGAGCTGCATCCCAAACAGAGGTTGATTTCATTGAGTTTTTCTGTTGAGTTTTTCTGAAAGTGAGAGAGTCTCTTCCTTCGTGCAGACGTAAAGGTACACTTCGTCTCTCCAGCAGGCAAATCTATGTGCTCAAATGCTTTTCCAACACCACACAGTACAAAACAATGGAAGTCTCAGCAGCCAACACTCATTGAAGTAGTTTGATTTCAGGTATACGTTTCTTTCCTGCAATCATTAATGAATGTTTCTGAGCAAACAAAAATTGTATTTCTTGGCAGGATAGCTGGGAAACACCTTCCTAATGCAGGAGAGTTGATGAGCTGTGAATGGAGACAGGGAAGGAGAGCTGCTCACGGTAAAGGCTTTGTCGTTCAGCTTGGTTTTGTTTGAGGGTTTGGGGCTGCAGTGGGAGGGAGGCCTGCAAGCCTGTGCATCAGCTGCTCTCCCAGCATCATCCAACTGTTCTGTTCTTGTGCAGTGCCACCAGTGCTCTTACACAGCCCAGCTGACCCGACTGTCTCCATACACTGCTTCCTCCTGCGTGACTTTCTATATTTAAGTGCAGTAAGACTATTAGTTTTTACTAAACCGTGTTTCTTAGATTGATACGAGGATGCATGGACATTAAAAATGCAATTCTTGGCATTTGCTTCCTGGGGATAATCAACAGAAGTGTTGAAATGTACCTTTGTTTTTCATTTGAGCTTCCCTGGCTTTAATTTTCACTCATTGTGAGACCTGTCACTCGTTTTTATGCTCAGATTTACTCCTTTTGTCGTTTTCTCTCATTCATTATTATGAATATATTTCCATCAGAAGTAGTGGATCTTGAAGCAGAGATAAGGGGAATGTTATTTATGCTCAAGTAATTAATACCTTGTCATAAGCTCTGCACACTGCCAGCCGTATCTGCTGCAATACAGGAGGGCACGTTGCCAGAATGCGTTAAACAGCAGTTTTGGGGATGGTGGAGAGGACACTTAATGAGGTTACAGGGAAACTAGGCAAGCTCTGAGTCCATGTATAAAAGTGACAGCAGTTTCCATTTTGAGGCCAGTGACACAGTGATAAGTGCTAGAAGCCTGATTCTGATGCTCCCACTGGCACCATTCAGCCCAGGGATAGCTGGTCACTTAGCTAGGTGCGAGGAGTGGGAAGCAGGAGCATCTATCAGGTGGCATTTTGTTATATGAAGAAGTCAAGGGCAAGTTCCAAGCTCATTTATGCCAGGGAAATGGGAAGACACTCCGGTGGAGCCTGGGGGGTCCCTCTGTGATGCCAGCATGTAACAGAGCAGTGTTCAGCTCTGAAGGATTATTGGCTGTGCTTTGGAGGGAAGGGCTGCACGTCCAGGTGTTACTGTGTGTAGGCAAATGCATACAGAGGTGGCTACTGTAGAACAGCACATGCTGTTGGAATTACTCTTGCTAAAAAGTAAAGCCCTGAGAAAGCACCAAACTGATGAAGGTATTGGGGTTCATGTCACAAAAAAAA
>JAOWBP010004605.1:1159076-1171058 GCA_028571105.1 Tragopan temminckii
ATTACTCTTGCTAAAAAGTAAAGCCCTGAGAAAGCACCAAACTGATGAAGGTATTGGGGTTCATGTCACAAAAAAAATAATATTCAGGTATATTCTTTTAAAATTCTACTTTGGTTCTCCAATCCTGTATGGATTTACAGCTCAGTTAACTAAATGCAGATCAAGCCAAAGGTTATTAAAAAATACTATGAATCTGTGATTCTATTCCATAGTGGAAGCAAATGCCTCCCCCCTTACCTGTTACCCAGACACTCAGCGGTGCCTGCGAAGGAGTGTGTGCAGCTAGCTGAGCAGTTAAACTGACTATTCCCATTGCTTGAAAGGGAAAGAGATGCACCATAGGAAATCCTAGAAATAGGAAAGCCCATCAGATGAAAAACCTCATGAGAATTAGGATGGCGACTGTAGCCCTCCATATTCATGCAGATTTATCACTGAATGAGAAAAAAATCTCACGGTAATGGGAAAAGTAATGATGGTAAAAGCTATTCAGTATTCCTACCCCCCCACGTTTGTTCCGTGTTGTTCTAGCATGTGTCCATCATTTTCATGCCAAACAAGTGAGCAGTACAATCGCCACCGAATTCACGCCCCATCTGCCTCCCTCGCATTCGGTAGCAGAGCTCAGCTGTTTCTCTTCCTCCCAGAATAGAAAGAGAAGAAACAGATGCCAGGTGCAGGCAGAGAGAGTCACTGCACAACCGACCCTTGAAGGAAGGCCAGGAGGGGTTTGTCTGTGCTGGGATGAGGCTTCTCTTTGCTGGCAGGCTGAGTAGACACAGACCACATGGCTGAAACAGCGCTCAGATAAGGAGAAGGGAGCAGGACTGCAGCTCCGAGGACCCTTCAATAACACAGATGAGAAGTTTTTATCACATTTATTCCATGATGTCAGGTTTTATTGAATCATAGTTGCCTCTCTGCCTTGTGCTTCCCCTGCCTGTTTTTTCTGCCCATCTGCTTTCAGGCTCCTTGCAGTGAGACCGTGAGCTCCGCCGTGCGGGACTGCTACTGTTGTGTCTGCAGAGCAGCCAGCAGGGCTGAGTCCTGCAGTGATTCCTGCAGCACACATGATAGACCATCATAATAATGAACTGAACAAGTAACTGGTCCTAGCTGGTATAAATGAACAGCTAGCCTTGAACAAAGTGCTGTGCATCATTATATACAATATCAAAGAATGCAGCATAATTGATGGCTAAGGCAATGGGCTGTGACTCAGAGAACTTGTGTTTTATCCCTGGCTTCCACTGACCCCCTGTACAAATCAGTGCGAGGCAGTGCTCACACGTGGTGCTTTGTTTGTCGTATCTGTGTAGGCTGTGGTTCAGGAAGACCCATGAACATGTCCTGAATTTCAAGCTGCCTGATTTTCCAAACTAGGGCTTGATGGTTGCAATTTAATCGAGGCAGGAGCTACAGCTTATTCTGATGTGGGATTTGGGATATTGTCACAGGGCATCAGATAGCAACGGGTAGGTCATGCTTGTGATTTCAGTCTGATTGCTGTGGTCACTGATGGAGACAAGAACCAGGAGAAACTTCAGAGACGCAACATTGGATGGCTCCCAAGCTGCGTCCCTGCACTGTGCAGCCCCTACAAGCAACGCGTTCAGCCTGTGCCTTGTTTTGATGGTTGATGCAGGGTGCGCGTCATGCTCAGAGTAAGGGCAGTTCCCGTTCCTAGAATGGTAATCGTTCCATTTACATAAAACATATTCATTAAACTGCCTGAGCACTTGTACCCCTCAGATGAGTTCTCTCCCCCGCCATATCTTGGCTGCTTCCGGCTTTATTTATGGCCCTCCTGACCTTTTCATTACTCAGTCTCTCACGGATCCTGTCCTCTGTATGTTACCACATCAGTTTTTCTTGTCCTGCTTGACATTTAATTTTTAGTAACTGTAGTGTAGATGAAGTTGTTATTCTTTGTTTTGCACACACTGTTCTGCTACTCTCTAGGCTGTAGAAACTGTCACTGTAGAAAGACAAGGCAGAACTTTCTGTCCTGAAATTTTGAGGTTTTGCAGCAGCAAACTGAAAGTTCAAGCTGGGGGTGAGTCTGGTGATGTCTCCTTGGGTTGCTGGGAATGACAAAGTGGGTACACGAAAGCAATCTTCACCAGGGACCTGCAGGGCACAGTGTGCTCCTCAGCATCCCAAGGCACACATAAATTTGCCCCAGGCACTGGGAATCCCTTCTGTCCCTCCTGCTCGTTTGGCTGGCACCGCTCCCCAGCTCTGCAAAAAGTGGGAGCTCATCCTCACGTGAGGAATTATTGTGACCTGTCCAAATACGGATATTGATATGTTCTGTCATCCAAAACAGTCCAGTGTTTCACCCTGTGTTCAGTTGAAGAGTTGAAAGTGGATCTCCTCGTTACCCATGGAACAGTGGTGTTACTGATTGAACCACAGCATTTGCTACTCTGTGTACAAGAAATATCAGATGTCTGGAAGAACTAATGAATATTCAAAGAGTGCTGCATTCCTGTGATCTCCAGCTGATGGCTGAGTTCATTCATACGCATTTAAGTAATGCTTAGATTTGATCATTTTTCATAATCCTCCTTTAACGAGGAGCAAAACAATCAGGCTGAGATTTTATAGTGTGAATTTGAAATTAAAATTAGATATTCAGGTGTTATTTCAGTTGTAAAGTAGCCCTTAGTTCTGATGGGGGGGAGGGCAGGGATTCCAATTATGTTTAATTTGTATGCACAAGGCTCGGCTAGGCAAAGTACTAAGGACTCTTAGAAGTTCATAATATTTCTATAGTGCACAGAGCTTTTCAGCACCAGTATCAAATTAGTTCTTGGAAGCAGCTGTTCACTATATTAACGTAATATATCCCACACATAGTGAAAGGAACTGCTTGGCCTTTCAGATGAGAGGACACCCAATCTTCATAAATATTGAACTGCAAAATCCCTGCGTAGGGAATACAAGCTGATTCTTTTCTTTTTCACCAGCTGTGAACTACTACGTGTGATGTATGGTACAAGCTCTTCAGGAAAGAGGAGCAAATTGAAAACACTACCCCCGTGGGTTCCCTTATTAGACTTGAAGTGACTGAAATTCGCAGGACACAGCTCATTAAAACGAGGCTGACAATCTGTGACCTCTTGAGTAGGAAAGATACAATCTGTGCTGAAAAACAGGCTGTGGCCTTGATGGGGGGGAACTCAGTTCCAGAGGAGGAAAATGTGGGTAGATGTTAATTAGCCCACTCATTACTGAGGCACATCGGTCCTTACAGGTGCATCTTTCAGGGGCTGGGTAAGCAGGGGCCAGCTCCAAATGGGGTGATGAGGTGATGGACCCCTGGGCAGCTCCCATTTCCCATCACAGCACCCACTGCTGTCCTTCACGGACATACTAATGATCTGCTTTGCAATGCATAAAGTAATGGAAATGTCCAAAAAGTGGGAATCCAGCACCCCGCAGGACCCTGAAGAAGTTACTTTATTCATTACTGAGACTTTTGTCTACATTTGAGGTGTAGCCCAGTACTCGCAGTGCAGCGAGTTATCAGCAGGAGCAAAACTGTGCTGACACCCGGAGCTGTGCCACGGAGCTGTGGCCTGCTTGGTGTGCTGAGCTCTGTCCTTTCCATAACCACCCTACAAGAGCACCCAGCTTTATATGGGAGAATTTAAGTACCAGGGAGAGCTGTCCTGGCTGCTGTAAATCAACACGGCGTTATAGAACTGTCTGAAGCCAGACAGGACTGCATTCTGCAGCAGACAAGCTGACTTGCCCGCAGGCATAAGTCCTTTCAATTCCTGTGTGGGTACACGCTACCTTAGGGCGCTTTCTGTTATGTCAGTACTCAGCCTGCTATCGTACATTTCGGTACTGAATATTCAGTAACAAGTTGTTTGCACTGAAGAAGAGAACAGGATGTTTTTCCCACAAAGTTACTTCTCGTGTCACAAGAACCCGGGGAGAAATATGTCCAAAAATGCCAACATTTGCTACTTGGAAAAGCAGCATTCGTAGTGGTTTGGTTCAATCCCTAAAGTGATCATCTAATTCTGCTCTGACATTTTCTGTAAGTGAATAAACCTGCATCTTAATTCCATGCCTGTCAAAGCTTAAATAATGCGACATCAGCTCTTAACGTGATTGATCCAAATAAAGGCCGTGAAAAATGTAGCCTGGCTGGAAACATTCAATGAAATAATACATTTCAAAGAGGGTTCCCCCATCTCTGCTAATGTGAAAGATTTGGATTGTGGGAAAGGAAGAAATGAGATGAGAACACTCAAACTGATGTGGCTCTGCGTGAGGGAGAGTAGGAGCAGAATACAAAATGGACTCAACAATTACGAGTGAGATTCGTGCTCGAGTGCATGAGGAGAGTCTGCTCTGATGCCTCTCCGAAGGCGTGCGATTAGGTTTCCAAAATGACCCGTCAGCCACATCCAAAAATTCTGGCCCCTCTCTCCGGGGATGAGGAGGGAGTCAGCAATCCTTTGTGACACGCAGAGGATTGGTGCTCTACTTGGAACATTCCCTTAGGAGGAATGGGAAGTGGGAGTTCAAGAAACGGTGCTCTTATGAATTCCTCATGGCTCTTGCACAAATCTTACTGTTCTTTTCAGGGAGAAAGGAATGGAAAGGTGCAGCAACAGAAAGGAAAGCCCTTTTTGCTGTTACCATAGCTGTCCATCATGTAGTTTGCAGTCTCTGAGCCATTGTTGTGGGTTTTCTAAATTTGTTTATTTGTTTTCCAACTGAAAATAGATTCTACATTTATCCTGTTGTGATTCTGGCAGAAAGAGGCAGCCTTTCCCTCATCCGAGTCAATTCAGTGATTCACTTCTTACATAGCCTACTGATTGTCACAGGGATGAAATTACAGTCTTTGTAAACTGATGGTGGAAGAAGCCTGGCTCATAAATATTTCATTCTTGTATCAGTAATTTTAGAAAGTGAACTTTTTACCGTGGTGCAGCCCTGTGTGTGGGGAGCTCCCTAACCTGATAATGCTGGAAGGAGAGCTTGTTCTGAATATTCAGTCTGCACAAAGCACAGGGAAGAAGGGAGATGGGCGGGGAGGTGGAAGGAGAGAAATGGGAAGAAAAAAAAAAGAGAGAAAGGAAACAAAAAAAGAAGAAAACCAGGAATGCACAGGTTTATTTTTAGGAAGTATTTATTCTTAGAAATGGCAAATCAGAGCCAGGCTGGATTCAGTGAAGCATTTGTACGTGATGTTCTGTGATGTTCTGATACACAGGCATCCAGATGCCCTTCATGAGCCCAGCATGCAGCATGCAGGTTGGCCAACCTTCCATCAGCATGGGTCATCCCAGGGAGAGTGTTTGATTTGTTTCGCACCTCTGCTATTAATAACTGAGGTGGAAGAGGAAAACTGATAGGTTTTAAATGCTGGGGTGATTATTTAAAGTCAGATTATATTTGGCACGCACATTTATTTCCATTCCAATTAAATATGTGGCCCTCTTGCTTTAAATAGTGCACGTTTCAGTGATGAAGTAGGATGTTACTGGAAAGACTCGAAACTGGTATCAAAGGGAGTCATTTTTCATGGCTAATTGTCACTGAGATGGATGCTCTGGGAATATTCCCAAGGCTGCATTTGGGTTAGGAGTCACAATTTGAACACATCTGACTGGTGCAGCAACTGGTGATGGATGGGGTGGTTGTAGTGAGCTGGAGGTCAGCCTCTGCTCCCTGGTAACAGCAATGGGACGAGGGGGAATGTCTCAAAGTTGTGCTGGGGAAGTTTGTGTTGGATATTAGGAAAAATTTGTGTTGGTCGTGTGTCTGTGTCCCGCCACATTGATGCCCCCACAGTTGTCAGACACAGAAAACTGCAGGAAATTTGCGTCTTGGGTGAAATACACCCCAAAAATCCAGGTCCTTGGTGGGAGGACGCTCTTCTTACACAGCTTCAACTCCAAACTGTTTGCAAAGAGAGAAGGGATAAAACGGGCAGCGATTGTGAAGGACTGACATGAAGATATGCTCCCTTGCTGCTTGTAAAATCACACCAGAACAAAGGAGGCCTCTCCTGTTCCCTCTCAATAGCCCAAAGTGCTGACAGCAACCCTGGCTCCCATTTGTTTTCCCTCTCCATCAGAGCACATGGCTGCCCCGAGGAGGAATCCTTTCACGCCTATCTGCAGGGCCCTTGAGAGGTGTGAAGAGTAAGCTAGGTGTGAACAATGCATGGAGCAGCACACACATGGAAGCTGAAGTGTGAAAGCATTTGCTCAGTAAAAATAGAACTAAGCTGTTGGCAGAAAGAGGTGTCTGCAGCTGATAAACCTGCAGTGATTGACAGGAGTGGGGTTTGTGTTTTATTAATGCATCGGTCTGAATCTCCTGACCTTATGAGGAAGGAGAGAGAGTTTTGTAGGACAGACGAGTTTGTAATTTGTTCCTTAATACTGAAATGAATGCACCTCTCCTGGTTCTATAGAGAGCAACCGATAGCAGTTTTTAACCCCTGCCTATCACATAATGTGCTTAATTGGAGTGGAGAATAAATGAGGGATTACCAGCTATTACTGGTCCAATAAAAAAGCACAAGCTCGTCTCCTCTTTGGTTCTGGAGGTATTGTGGAGGAGCTGCAGCTCTCCAGCCCCTCACCTGCATCTTGTGTATCTCTTTGATCGCCCTTTGGCACTGCAGAGCTTGTCTGCGTGCGTGGCTTTAGAGAGTGAAGGTTCTGCTCAGGTGAAATATTTATAAATCAGGCTTCTTGAATAAGCAATACATTGCAGCAAGGGTTTGATACGAACATCCCTCATGTATAACCATCGTACTACAGATTGCAATAATGCCTGCAGTCCACAGATCTCATACATTCATATCCCACAGAAATCGCCGTATCAAAAGCAGAATGCAATTTTCCAGGCAAGTCACAGTTCGTATCTGTATTACTGTATGATGTATGGCACATCTGATGCAAATGCAGCTGGAGTGCCATGGAGAAGCTTGTTTTGCAACACAAACAAAGAGAATTAGACTAGCAGACCTGCTATTCGAAAGATAGATATCTCCTTTGGATTTACACTCTTTGCCCTGCTGTTTATTTTGCTGTCTCACTCCGCGAGCTGCTGTGCAAGCTCTAAGCTATCTTTGCCTCCAGAAAGGCTGAAGCATAAAATGGAATTACAAGTATCAACAATTACAGACTCTGCCGTGTAGGCATGCAGAGCCACCTCCCAAGCAACCAAAGAAGGGCAGGGACAGCAGACATCAGACAAGCAATGGACCTACTGAAGTCAGTGGGATTTTTACCACTGCCTTCAATGGGTTTCAGATTTGGTTTGATGAAAGCAAACACTGTGAATGAAATTTCAGACACCCCATGGCTGCAGATGCACTTACTTTTAAAAACATTAATAGTGCATCTAAATTTAGAGTGCCGCACTTTTGTTTCATTAAGAATTCTGCTTTGGTTCCAGATAGACTCCCTTGAATCTGTCCCCAAAACAGACCCACATTCCATTCTGCACAGCAGAGCAGGATCTTTTATTTTTAAAACAGCCTCATCTAACCTGCAGCTGCTCAGAACGCGGTGTCTCTTCTGCATTCGTTCTCATTCGTGGAGTCTGAACCTCTGCTACACTCAGTATGTCATGTGGCAAATGTTGCTCAGCTGAAATCACTAAAGAGAGCTGATTTCAGCCTAAAGCAGAATAATGAAGTCTTCTATGGATGTCTGCATAGAAGAAAAACAACCCACATACTAGTTTGCAAACATTACTCATATTTGAATTTCCCTTCTCTGTCATCTCTGAGCAAGCAGCTAGTAGCATTCACATGGCTCTTCCAGATGGGGAAGTGGCAGACAGAGCTCAGTCATCAGTGGCCTTCAATAAAACAGCTCTGCTGAAAGTGCACATCTGGCATTTGAATCCTGAGCCACCTCACCCCTTCCTGGGGCTGTGAGCACCCAACTCCCAGGTCTCGTGGTGATCTCAGGAGTCATCCTGATGGCTCATATGCTATATGAAAGCCAGCAGAGACCTCTGGGAGGATGAGTTCAGGCTTTAGAAAAACAGATACAAGTGTCACGGCAAGGACCCTTGGGATGGCTGTGGGGAAGTGTGGGCATAAGTGCAGACCTTCCTCCTCCTGTGCCTCAGTTTCCCCTTTCCTATGAAATGGAGTATCTCCCTATTGCTACTGCTGTGACTTCACCCATGCTGATAAAATGTTCATGGTGGTAAGGGAAGCATTAATTAAGGGATCCTTGTGCATCTGGGCTGTGGCAATAAGCCTCCCTGCTGCTCTGCCTTGGTATTTTTTCATAGCCAGTCACATCTCCAGCAGCTCACCAGCTTTCCCCCGGAGGACTGCCGTCTTCTGTTTCTTCCCTGGGGTGCCATGCAGAAGAGGAGAGCTATGATTTAACAGCAGAGCAAAATACCCAAAGCCTCACAGACTCATGGAGATTAAATGCTTCCCCAACTTGGATTCCCCAGCCTCAGCATGCTGTTTCTGGAACACAATTGTGTCTGGAAAGAACCTATCTGGGTATTATACAGCACAGGGCATACTTTTAAGTCCTTTTTCTTCCTATTATCCTCCTTTTCAAGGTCTTTCTCTCTTTGATTTATGGATCTGGAGACCAGCTTTAATTATATCCCTCAAACAGCTGCCTGAAGCGACGCTCACCAGGAGTTAGACAGATGCAGTGTGCAGCCCCCCTGGGTTCTGCATAGCAACATGCTGCATGGAGTGACCATTAATACACAGTGTGAAGGGCACAATTCCTGTTGCCATGCTATTTGGGTACGAATGTGTTCAGATCTGCTTGTGCACGCACACAGACTCCATCATGCACACGCACTTGTACATATTTTCTCTCTGCTCCATAGTCAGTACACCAGAGTGACTCTTGCAAGGGGCATATTAGGCTCAGAATATTCCATTGAGGGAAATCATTCTGGATGCAATGCCTGAAGACATTTGCAGTGCTGGGAAATAAGGGCTCACTTATTTCCTTTAACATTTCTACTCGAAGATGAGTGGTGATGATGCAAATCTGCCACAGTGCAGACAGATCTGCCCATGCTCACACTTGGTTCTGTTCTGCGTGCACCCTGAAGTTCAGTTTGGGGCTGGACACAGATGTTTAAAAAGGCTCTGCCCAAACTGCAGTCAGAAGTGGGATTGCCTGTTGCTGTGTGAGGCCCTGGAGGGCACTGCCAGCTGTCTGGGCTCGCAAGGTGCAGCATTTTCCATCTCCCTGGAGGTGCTGGAGGTGCAGCTCTCCAAGCAGCCCACCCCAAAACAGTGCTGTAGCCTCAGTGAGAATTTAACCTGTTGCTGAAGTACTGATATGCTGTGTTTCCATCACCATCCTGATGCATACATGTACTGGAATGCAGTCTAAGAGCTGGTTCTCTAGGGATCATATTCCAGCATGCATGGTAGGATACAAAATTGGGGCTTCTACCTTTTCCATCTCTGTGTAACTCCTATTTCAGCTCCCTTATATAATTTCATATGAAAGAAGCTTGCAGTAGCTTTCCCTTGCAAGTAGGAAGATTGTTGTCAAAGCCTCGGGAAACCCCTTTAATGTGGGATGGGCAACTGGGAGAGGTGGTAATGAGATGCTGGGAGAACTTCAATCACCAGCGAGGGAGATGAGCACTTCTGAAGCTGACAGAGCAGCGTGTTGGAAGGGCTGCCGTGCTGTCAGCTGTACACTGACAGACCAAAGGGCTAAGGAAATGGCTGACTAAAGGCTTACGCATGCCCCAGACTTCACTGCTTTAGGGACATGGCTCTGAAGGAAGCTCTGAGCTTGCAAATTTCTGGAAGCATTTTTATGATTAACAACTGAAGGAGCAAGCACTCATCCCACTGGCAGACCGTATTCTCACGACTGATGCTGGCATGCTGCAGGATTCCACACAGCAGCAGCCTGATTAAATTGTAAATCAGCTGGGATGGGAAATCTGTCTTTCCCTTCTTGTATGGCTCAGAATAGAAAGGATTTCAGTCCTGAGTGCAGTGTGTTGCTATCACAGTTATAAATACAACGCTCGCAACTCAGTAGTAAAATGGCTTTCTACTGAACCATGTTAAGGTCTTTAATTTAAGCAAAAGAAGTAAAGAGCTAAATCTGAACTCTGCAGGTGAAGATTGTTTCCAGGCCCTGCTTATTAACATTCGGCTTCACCTGCCTCATGTTGCCAAACCAGACCACCTCTGTGGTCATTACTATAAGGGCTTTGATGGAAATGCTGTTTCAGGGCTCTGTTCTGAGCTCTTTCTCAGCTGCAGATGAGTAAGGGCAGCCCACAGCTGCCCCCCCCCACCCCTCCCTACACATCACCCACTGTAGCTGAAGAACAGATGCATTAGCCACTTCCTGATACTTAACCTGCCTTTTCCCATCCTTCATCTAGCTCATAAATACTCCTACTGCTATTCCTTGCTGGGGTCAATGTGTACAGTAAAGCATTCTGGAGTCAGTCTGACCCAGCCCTAATGGTGTGAGCTTAATGTTACGCAGTGGTAAATCGCTTGCTCACTTTCTCCTGGTGTCTGCCTAGCCAAGCAACATTCTCAGGGAGTGGCTGGCTGTGTAGCTCCTATAGCAGTACAGATCCTAAGCACAATCCCCAAGCCAACGTCCTGTATGGCATAGCTCTGCTGGAGTCACACAAGTTGGGATCACAGATCAGCATCTTTTGCTGCACAAAGTGGAAAGACACAGCTGAGCTCTGAGCTGGGCTAAATCCTGAAAGTGTGGCTGGAAATCAGAAATACAGATTGTGTGTCAGACAGAATTTTTTTTCTTTTCTTAACCGAAGTACCGCTGGCAACTCAGAAGTACCACTGGGAACATTGCCTGCTGCAAGCGTGGGCACTGGTGAGGATAACAAAAAAATTACATCCCTCTGGCTGGGGTTGCTACTCAATAAAATTTGAGGATAGACTCCGGCTTCTCCTAGAAAGTACCATTTTATCTTTTTGTTCTTTTTTAATGAAACCGTTTCTTCCTGAAAGAGAATTGTTTTCTTTTCCTAAGTGGACATTTTCACGAAAGAATGATTTCCAGGTTTTCATTACATGTTTGAACAAGGTCTTGAAAGTGAAACACATTTACTTCCGTCCCTGGCATCCCACAAAAGGAAAAAATAGGGGAAAAGAAAAAAAAACACCTGAATTTTTGTGGACAAACAGAAAATACATAAAAGCTCGCTCGTTTTTGGGATGCCAGGAATTGAGGGCTGTTTTCCTAACTCGTCAGAATAGCTGACAATTAATTTTGGTGGATTTCAGCTGTGGCCCCCAGTAACACAGATGACTATTCAGGGGCAGACAGGAGCAATGCACTCTGGGGCCCCTACCCCTCCCAGGGGCTCAGGAGGGCTCATTAAGTTGGTGATTGCTGCTGAGGGAGCAGGAGTTGGACGTTGTTCTACCATGGGTTTGGTTTTGTTGGAGCTCTGCTGCAGTGAAATTTACTGTTGCATGTGGTGTGATCCTCCTGCTCCACTCTGAGCTCTCTGTGTGCTTGTGAAGGGTTCAGAGCCTTCAGCATCTTCGAGGAAAAAAAGCAACAGCCATGGAGGAGATGGAAGGTAAGGAGATACGGGCAGAGTAAACATGCTGACCTTGTAGTGCTCTGTAGGAGGAGAGCTGGCTTCTTTCTGGGGTTTGGATCCTCTGAGCTATAGCTGGGTGCTCCTGAGGGTGCCAGGCAGGACTTGCCCTGTGTTGTGACGTAGGGGAGCTGTAGGTTATGAACCTGTTGTGTTCCTTAAAATTGTTTGCTATGTTCTAGAGTCACGTTGCCTTCTCTTAGGGGTACGATGCTTGTGTTAGCAGCCAGCAGCGATCGATGCACGTTGTGTCACTGCTGATAGCTGCCCTGTGAAGTGATCCCACTTTGTGCACTAAAACGTGGTCTGTGGGAGTCTGAAAGAGTTCTGCTCTGCTCCACAGCTATGGTTCTTGGAATAACGCTGACCTACTGGTAA
>JAOWBP010004605.1:1171353-1183357 GCA_028571105.1 Tragopan temminckii
ATCAGGCCTGTAACAGCACCCCCAGAAAAAGTAATAACAGAAAAAAAAATTGCTTTTTCTTTGGCTCTTCAGGTGCTGCAGAAACAATCACATGCCTGGCCTAACGAGCTAATTAGATATCCCCCACACCTGCTCACAGCCCTACATTGGACACACCTGGCCTCGCCATATGCTGCCTTCTTGCAGTTTGGTGCAGTGAAGTGCCTTTGGGTGCCTTTTCTGCTCTGTCTTGTGTGTTCAGGAAGCACCAAGCGCCTCTCTTGAAAGCAGCAGCTCTCAGTATCCCCACAAACAGGCAATCCAACCTCCCTTTCCAGCCCTTTGGTCTTCCACAAAGAGTTAAAAGCAGAGTCAGCTCTGCCACGAGGTTGTGCTTTATGAAATTACTTCAGGTTGATCACAGTGCATTATGAAGGGTTTCTAGCCATTAATGGGAAGTGAGTTCCTACTGTATGAAGATTAATTTGCTGCCTCAGCCATCTATTGAGTGAATAAGACATGTGAAGATGCGGGCAGTCCAGCTATTAGCATGTTTATCAGGATAAATAGGATGCTGGAAGGATGCCTACATTGTGGAGGCTTCTGTACAATATGTTCAAGCAGGATTTAGGAATACAAAGTGTTTGGCCAGGAGCAAGACTGAGTAACTGGGTCTTAAAACCACGTCTGGTTTGAGGTGTGTTGGCACTGCTGCTCTAAAGGAGTGAAAACATGCTGTTTTGGAAGCTAATGACAGCTTAAAGGCAAATCCTACTTGAGGATGCACCGTGTGGGCACAGCAGGCAGCTCTGGGTGTGGGTTGGAACTGGTGGTCATCACTCCATTGCCTGACAGATGTAGTTGATGTGGGGTTGGTGGCTGCTGGGGAGCCCTGGTGTCCTTTCTGGGTGAGTTAGGCAATGTTTTCTGTGCATCTCCACAGTCAAGGTTTTATGGAAGCCTGGTTCTGTTTAACGTAGCTGTAGTTGAGTTATAAATTAATAATCCCTGCTGCTGGGACTGCTGTGTAGCAAGATGGCTTTCGTGAATGTATGTGTAAATAATTCATGCTATTAAATTAGTTGCGTTCCCTGTCCACGGCTTGTTTATCTGCTGTGACTACAAATATTCTTCTCTGCAGTTAGGAGGTGTCAGGATGTGCCAAGTGAGAGGTCTGTGCCTCTCGGAAGGAGCCTTTGCCCCCCACTAAAAGGGTCAGGAAGTTCTTTTGACAAAGTGCTCCATAAAAGTCTGCCTTATTGAACGTGATGCTCTTCACAGGAACAGACGTGCTCAGACCAAAATCCATCCTGGGTTTTCAGCTCATGGGATGATTGAGGCTCTGTGGCTGGGTTTTCTTGCAAACTACAGCTCTGGGTCTTTTCCAGGCCCTCTTTTAAGGGCTGTGCTGTAATGATGTCCCCAGTCTGTGCCTCTTCCCCCACCTTTATGACAGCAAAGATAGGTGTCCTTCCTGTTTCACGTGTGAATTCTGTGGGTTTCCCACCTCGCTGTTTTTATCAGTATTCCCTCAGTGCTTCTTTGGGAAGCAGTAATTGCTGAAATAAATAAGATTCCTCTTCAGCCTCAGGTCTGAGGCAGCAGGGTGGGCATCAGTGCCGTGTGCTGCTGCATACAGCACACTGAGGAAGTAAAATGGGCACAGAGGAAAGCAGGAGGGGAAAAAAAGCAAACCAACAGGAGCCCAAAGGCTGTTATTTTATTGCATAGCCTCTAAAATGATTGCTTCTTCCTGGCACAACTTGATGTTCCGAAGAGCTTTGATGCTGTATTACTTCTGTGTTAGCAAATGATCTTGGACAAGTTGGTATTGGTTTTCTTGATCTAATGTCAATTGTTATTTGTTTTTCCCCAGCTTTGCTGCTGCTCCGGTCCTTGTGTAATGCCCAGAGAACAACCTCAGAGATCCCAGGGAAGGCTGAGCTCTGATATCTTCCATCTTCTGCTGCCGTACCGGAAATGTGAGCATCTAACTGTAAGTAAGATAAATATGCTTTTATGCTGTATACGTAACCTTTGAGTTTGTTCTATTGCCAACTTATCGTTATATATGATCTGGAAGAGTTTTGTCTCTGCTGTGTGTATAAATATTGATGAGAAATCCAAAGCCATTTTTTTTTTCTCTGTGGAAAATAGCTACGTTTATGTCAGGCACAAATAGATGTGGAGGAGATGATGTTCCTTAAACTTCTGCTTTGGTGTATTTAGGAGACGTATCAAGCACAGACAACTCTGTGTCTGAATACCAAGTACAGTTAGTTTGGGACCAATTTGTTCACTGAGAAAGCTTCTGGAGAAACATTTCAGCATATTGGAAAGCACTAATAGCAGGTTTAAGGGGTTTTGCTGTTATGTTTATAGGTACTTGTGATAAATGTTTTTGGTGGAAGGAAAAGAAGACAGAGGCAGTCATATTGTTGCATGGGCTGAAGGGAACTCTGAAATAACTTTGAGTTTTGGAACATAGTTTTTTGGGAGGTCTGGTTGGTGTTTCTTGGTTAGAAGAGGTTTTCTGAGAAAAGCGTGCTGAAACATTGAAGGGGCGGATTGTGTTGTGGTTCTAAATTGCTCACCTATCTAGCCCTGGTTTGCCAAGCAGGTGATCTGTTTGCTCTGGTTGAGCTTCATACTGGGATTTTCAGATGGTGCCTAACAAATGCCTGGTCTGCTTTGTGAATGATCCTGGAAATAGAGAGCAGTGGCTGCTCCAGGATGCAGGGCTGTGCTGGTTTGATGTGCTTTGTCCCATTTGGTCAATGGGAGGCAGGGACAGGAGGAGGCACACGGATGGAGTGAGTGCTCACAGGCAAGAAATGGCTTCTGAGATCTCCTTTTAAAGATGCTGCAAAGAAGCGAAGGAGTGGTTTATTGAGACACCACAGACAGGCATGAGTAATTCTGAAAGACCCAATCCCTCCTCCCTGTGTGTCTCGGGTTTTGATGCTGCATTCTGGGAAGCTTCCTCCAGCTGTAGTTCTCCATTTGTGCAATGCTGTTTCCACAAAACATAAAGCATTCTCTATTTTCCTAACCTATTTATGTGACTAGATTAACATTGAATTTTACTGAGCATGTCAGCGTTGGAGACGCACCATAAGAGAGAAATATAATCTAATAAGAAGGAATACACCACTCTGGAGCAGTCAAGCTGTGAGATGAAAAATGTGGTTTGAAACAAACGAACTGATGCATTGTGGAAGGAAATTAACACACTCCTCTCTTTCACCTCTGTGCCCCTCAAAAGAAAAAGCTGAAATTCTTCCCACAACTCCAACTTGAAACGTTATGGCAGTATTCAAATCTCATATCCAGTGTGCATCCTTTGCAAAGATTAAGAGCAATAGCAAAGTTAAAGGTGATGGAAATGGATGGATGATGTGGTGGGGCGATGAGGAGGGGAGAGTCAGCTGGGATTGGGATGTATGTAATTCTAAAATATATTGATCAGACGTATGAATGTGTCTTGGTATCCTCAGGGCTGTGGGAGTTCCCGGACTGTTTGCCTTGAAATGAAAGCAATTTAATCTTTAAAAATAATAATGAAAGAGCAAGCGGTAAATGAGACCTTCTGGCAGACTGACGGGGCTGCAGTCCCAGAGGTGGACGCACATGCTAAGATGACAAATGAGGTCATTAAAGTAAATAGTGTAAATTGAGTTTTGGCAGTGGGTAGGAATCCTTATTGCAATGGAGGGCATTAATACGGCGGGGAAGGAGCGGAAGAATTCACTGGTGACAAGTTTATCTGGGGCAGAGAAGCAGTGCAATTCTGTAGCAGTTCCAGCTATCCACTTCATTGCCCTGCAGTGAGCCCGTTTAATTTAGCAGGACTTCAGCGTGGCTTGGCTTAGCAATGTGTTTAGGATTACAAAGTGTCATTGAATAGCACGGGATGCTGCTTACCTTGGGCTGCAGTGCTCCTTCTGGTGCAGTTTGTTCTGTGACTTTGTGCTGGGGGCACAGCATTGCTTTGCACACAGATTCTCTTTTCTTCAGAGGTTTCTTATGGATCTTTGAAGTCTGATCTCTCAATGTCCTGTGGATGCCATTCCTTGCAGGTTAAGGCATTGCTTGAGTGGTTTCCCTCCACCACTGTCCTTTCTGTGGCCATGGGGACGAGCTTCCCCTCCCGAGCAATGTAACCAGTTTTACTTAATTTATATAAAGGCACCTTATAAGAACATACTAATTACACAGAATTTGGTATATTCCTTATATTGATACGCTAGACCTATATTTCCAGGTCTCTGCAGTTCATTTTCTGTGCGCATCCTAACATTAAGCGTTAGTTATGCAGCTTGGATCTGTGCAGTACAACTTCTGGCGCTGTGCTCACAGCCAGCTTTGTCTGCATGCTCCTGAAGCTCCCAGCATAGGTAAGAGCCATGGGAGTGGTTGTGTATAAACACAGAGCTCAGTGATGGTCTGTACGCTGTGCAGTGAGTGTGGGCACAACGGTGTCCCAGCCAAGGGTAACCCACAGCTAGTGGGGGTGGCATGCAGGAGAGGAGGGAGCAGTTTGCCACCCTAAGTGTGGATCCTGTTCCTGGAGCATCATAAAGCAAGACAGGCATCGAAGGGACAAATCCCACTGTGTTAATCTGAGTAGTAATGATGGTGGAAGCTAATAGCATTAACTAATAGAACAGGATGAGATTAATAGAGAAAGCACTGAAATGTGCTTTTCCTACTGGGCTTGCAAAGGGAGATGTTCCTTTAAAAGCATTTATCTCCTACCTCTCCTAAAGCTGCTTTTTTCTGTATTTTACAACATGCTTTAAAAATAAAAAAAGGAAACAGCAGAAACGTCCTTCCTCTGCCCAGGAAGTGCAGATCTCTTCTGAATCCATCACGGCACGGTAATACTGATTTGTGTGAAGTGTTGAAAGGAATAAGCACTAAAGCTGTTTGGGATGCTGAGAGTGGCCCTGCAGTTGTGGGAAGGAGGGAAGCTGAAGGCTTAAGGACAGTTAGAGGCATTTGCATTAACAAGCACTGGTGGCTTTGGATTTGGTTATCTCCAAAACGCGTTTCACACTAGCATCTCTTATCACTGCAGCATGAAGTAATACTTCTAGAGTGTTTTGTTGCTTTTAATTTGAAGAAATGTTGTAGGAAAGGTGGGGGATGAGCAGGAAAATGCGATGTGAAGGAGCTCAAGTAGCACTTAAAATCAGGAGCCCAGACAATCTGCACCAGGTGGTCTCTAAAAGCAGCTTTCCCATAAGTGCTGGGAGGACCACGGTGCGGCCGTGCTGGTGTGTCTGTTTTACATCCCATTTGCAGCATGGAAAGCTTTGTGATATCCACATCACACAGTGTGGGGCAGGCTGACTCGAAGGTCTCATGTCACAGAGCTCATTGCTATTGAACGTGACAGCACAGTGCCTGTCCCCTGCCAGCCCGTGTTCCTTGCCTTGCAGCAGAGCGGGGCTGTTGTGCAGTGCTGGCCCGTGTGCTCTTGGGGGCTGATGCAGAGCTTAGCAAGTTTAAAAATTCTTTTGCTCTTTCTGCAGACAGAAAGCACACAGAACACCAAATGCTTGCAGCAGGCGCAGAGCTGTAGCTTTCTTCCCATTTCCCCAGTGCCAGCCCAGCTGGGCTCTTACAGGACATGCAGACGATGCTAAGAGCTTGCTTGGGGTTCTCCTTTCTGTAACTCCAGGATGGACTGTTTCTCTTGGCTTTGAGCTCATTTTGACAAAGCCCAACGAAGCATGAATCACAGTTTCTTGAAGAATGAGTTAATTTGCTTAGTTCTTCCTTTTTAATTACTGCAGACTGCAAGTCTGCTCTGCTGTGCTGGGAGTGGCAACCTGAGCAGTAAATGCGCCTTGAAAAAGGGGCCAGGAGGAAAATGCCAGTTCATGGGTGCCTGGGGCTGATGGGAATGGGGCTGAGATGGCAGCTCAGCTCAGCACCATCTTAGTGAAGATCCTGGCTGTGAGGGGATCGTTCAGTCTATGCCGCTTGTGCCAAGCTTGGGGGCTCTGGGCACCTGATGGAGC
Organism: Tragopan temminckii; assembly: GCA_028571105.1. Taxonomy (NCBI): domain Eukaryota; kingdom Metazoa; phylum Chordata; class Aves; order Galliformes; family Phasianidae; genus Tragopan; species Tragopan temminckii. Next base: position 1,177,362 of record JAOWBP010004605.1, read on the forward strand.
TGTGTGTGTCCCTGTTCATTGCAGGGGTTGAGACTAGATGGCCTTTAAAAGTCCCTTTCAGCTCAAACCATTCTGTGATGGATTCTATTCAGTGCAAAATCCCAGCTGCACGAGGCACGTGGGATGGTGACACTGGGAAGTGAGGATCTATTGCATGATATGTGAAACGCATGTGGGTCTGTAGCAGAATTGTGATGGGTGGCTGCTGTCAGTGGCCAGCACCCCGCCTGCTGTGATGAGAGGTGGGAAACTGAGCAGAAATCCAAGCTCAGCCCCCAGTTGTGTCCATCTGAAGCTCTCTGTGCTCTTTGGGTTGAGGAATTCAAATCCATCTTAATGCTGTTACTGGTTAGTGACTTCTAAATGCTGGGAAAATATTTCTAGGCTATTGATGAAATAGCTTGTTTTTTTCCCAAGAAATGTTCAAAACCTTTTATGCTGGAGAGAAACAGCCTTTGAAAGAAAAAAGAATGTTTGACTGTTGTAAATGGAACTCGGGGCAGTTCCCCATGGCCATGCAGAGCAGACCAACAGCAACACATCCCCATCCAACAAATGTTCCTTGAATAACAGATTGATTTGCTTAGGAGTGCTTTCCCCTAAGCAAACTTCCACATCAATAACTAATTATTTGCAGGAATAATTTTTCAAATTTCCCATCACAAATAAATTCAAGAAAATGGTGAGGTGCTCCAGCCCATCTGTGAACAGAAAGAGGTAAAGCTAATTATTCCCTCAGCTCCAATGCTAATAGGCACATTATTTTTTTCCTGCTTGTACTTGATGGAATAGCTGTGCTTAACCCATGGCCCAGCTTATGCTAGGGGAAAAAAAAAAAGAAAAATCATTCAACGAAATTGTTCCAGAAGCTGAACTGGTTCATTAATTGGAAGTTGGTAGTGTAGTTTTGAACTTAATCACTGTGTATAAACCAATAGCATCTGTAGTAAGAGTTTGCACACGATGAATGACATTCAGATCCACAAAGGTGCTGCATCTCCAGGGCTTCCACCTCAAAAATCAAGCACCCTAACATTAAAATCTGGCTTTCTCCCTGAATGTTTCCCTTCATTTTTATTTTTTCCTGACAACGGTGCGTGGTAGAATATATTGAAATGTACAACCTGGAAACTGCTGGTGATTCTGGGAAGTGTGGAGGAGAGGACAACGTCCCTCTTGGGTGTTTTGTTTGTATCTGGTGACAAGTCAGTACAAACTTCCCCAGAGATGCCAAACCAATGATGGATTTGGATCAGTTTCTGTCTTTGTAGCTGAGTTGCTGCTTTGGTTATCTTGATAAAACCTGCTCAGTAACTTTCCTTCACGGATTGCTGCTGAATACATTCAGCATTTGCTGTTGTCGCTGCTGTCGCCTTGTGTGGAAACCAGACCTGGTGGAATAAGCCGCTGTGTGCAAAATGTGGCTGTGAGGGGAGAGTTCAGTGCAGTTATACCCCAAATCATCATCTGCCTCTTGTGGGGCTGCACTGGGGAACACTGTGCCCCACTGGTGCAGGCACTGCTCCCTTCTGCCCCACACCTGCACTTCCAGTGGCCACTCCTGGCACCGCAGGGTCTGTTCTGCTCTTTGTTTTTACCTGTCAGCTGGGAACTCCATCCAGGTTTGCTCCTGCAATGCTGAGAACACATTTCCCTCCCCTTAGTCTGTTGTCGAGCACTCTCTCCAGGGTGTTGTGTTTTGCTTGTCGTCAGCAGCTTTCTCTGGAGAGGCTAAATCCTTCCTTCCCTCCCTGGTGCCTCCTGTCCTTCTGTTAAATAATCTGTCTACGCAGCTCAGCCAGAAATGCTCTTGTAGAAAACCGGGCTGAAAGCCCAAGTGTGTCTGCTCATTAGCTGGGAGTAGCAAATCCAGGGCAGTTGTGCGACCGACTGTGGCCCTGGTTCACCTCAAGGCACAGAGGCAGGTCATGGATGGGGCAGGTCATGGATGGGGCAGGTCATGGATGGGGCAGGTCATGGATGGGGCAGGTCATGGATGGTGCAGCACAGGAGGGCATTGGGGTGTCCCAGAGCTGTGGGGATGTGGCACTGAGGGATGTGGGCATGGTGGGGTGGGGCTGGATTGGGGATCTGAGAGATGCTTTCCAATCTCAGTGATTCTATGGCTTATGATTTGGGTGAAAATGAGTCCAAGTTAGCCAGCAGCATGGATTTACAGTGGATCACTTGTAGCAGGACGGCTCCTAGTTGCATTTAAAATGGCCTTAATTTGTCTGTTTACTTCAAAGCTCTATGAAATGCAGCCTGCTTCTAATTCTGGGCAAATGTGTCCGCACAGAGATTTAATCCAGTTCATATATCCAAATTTTATTGTGAGTAGCTGCTCTTCCTCCACACACCAGCAGCTCTCTGAGGAGCAGGACATCCCAGGGAGTGCACGAGTCTGGTCTGCATGTCATGGCCATCAATGGACTGCATTTACACCACACTTGCACCAAGGCCCACTCCCTGTCTGACTTTGCAGTCAGTGATGGGTTGTAACTGTGCCAGGAACAAAAATAGTCCTTTTGAAGACCACCTTCTGTCCTTAAGGCCAAGCAGGGATTCTCATCTCTGCTCTTCTGAGCTGCTATCTTTGCCCAAGTCCTTGCGGGGGCTGGATGAGAACCAATCCCCTTGTCTAGAGAAGCTGGAGGAGGGAAGGAAATAAACCTCATTTGTGTAAGTGTAGGGAAAACACAAGAACACTGTGAGCATTAGTGTTGCTTCTGTATTAATAAATCTCTAATAAGGCCCCAGGTTTTTTCTCCAGTCTAAAAATACCCCTCCAGCTTGGCAGCGTGCTGTCGCTGTGATAATGAATGTGTAGCAGCGTGTGCGTGCCATAGCTTCTGCCCTTCCCTCCTTGGGCTGACAGCAACTCTGCTGTTCTCTGAGCAGAGACTGGAGGATGCAGGCTGAGCTATAAGGAAGCCCCCTCTGACTCCTCGCTCTCTTCTGAAGGACTCCAGCCTGGAAATCTGAGTGTCAGTGGAACCAGGTGTATTATGGCGATCTCACATCCCTGAGCCAGTGAGAGCAGCAGAACACAAAGAAAGAATGGCACCAAAGTTAAAAACAAAAGCTATTTTAAAAATGATGGAGCTAACGTAGGTTTCTTTAAAATCCAGAAGCCTGTGTGCATCCCTGCTTACAAGGTGATTATGCAGCTTGGAGTGAGGAGGGCTCCCTGCACACATTCTGGTTTATGAATATGTGTTAAAATGGTTCTTTGGGGTCTGAGCTGGGAGAGGACATTGGTAGTGCTGCTGCCCAAACGTGTCCTTATGCTGTGAAATCTTGCAGTCTGAGCTGATATTAAAAGTCAGAGCTGTAACACCATAGCTGTGTCCTGGTCTGGGCACTGCCATGCTCTGAAGTGGGGCTGTGAGCAGTGCCTGTCCTTTGTGGCATGAATGATGGGCACCTGCTGGTCCTTATAGCTTAGCTTGGACCATTGCAGACAGAAAGTACAAATCACATGGGAAGGCCAGGTTGTTTGGTGGCTTTTTCCTTTTTTGCATTCTTTATGTCAGATGAAAAAAGATGTCCAGATCTTCTCCATGTTGCTATTTGGACTTCTTGGCATTCCGTTTAGTCTTACACTTCCCCTTTACCTGTATGGGCGGCCAGAAATAGGTGTGAAGAGCAGGATCTATGGATACTGGTGTTAAGGGGCAGCTACTTGGTGCCCATGAGTTTAGCTTGCACATGAAGGGTTGCAGAGGGATTTCTCATTGATGGTGTCCAACAGGATGCTCCTGGGGAGAGCATGGCCTGGAGGGGGACATCAAACATTAAGCGTGTTTCATTTGTTACTATAATTGCTTTCCATATCACTCAGAGGGAAAACACTTGCTGTGAGGAGCCTTGCTATTTCTGCTTGGTTTTCCTCCTTTTTCTCTCCTTCCCCTTCTCTGCTGCTCTCCTGTGCTCCGCAGCAGCTCAGTGTTGCAAGGTGTATGTTGGCCCAGGCTTGGAGTGCTGTTCAACTGTATTGAATGCGGAATGAGGGCTGAGCTCCCAGCTCTGCTGTTCTTTGTCTGCAGACGTGTTTCTCCAGGTTATCTGCTGATTTCCCAGTGCAGCTGAGCAGGAGGCTCTCAGCAAACCCCAGCAACACTCTGACAGCTGGATTTGGCCAAGCTTTGACACTCCCGTTGACTTATATTTCAAATTTATTATGTCCTCCCATCCCATGCAGCTGAAAGATTTATTGCTGCCAAAGGAGCCCTAGAAATGTCCTTTTCTTGAAGTTTTACCTTGAAGTTCCAGTAGTGGATTGATAATTCAATGCACGTGCAAGGCACAGTGCACTTCTTTCTCCTAACTCCATTTGGGAGGGCTGTTTGTGACTCTCAATGAGGCAGCCAGGCTCAGCAGAGCTGCAGCAGGGTCAGATGTGACCAGAGCAGTTGGAGTCCAGGAAACTTACAAGGCTGCAGAGAGGCAAAGTCAGCCCTGCCCTTGCACATCTCTCTCCTGTGCCTTTTCACAAGGATGGAGGGCTGACTTGCGCTGTACCCTGGGAAATATCCATAATGGATTTCTCCTTGCAAAAAACACTGAGCACTGACTTTGTCTTTGGAAGAACAGAGCAGAAAATGTAATTGAACCGGCAAATCATCAAGTGTTTGGTGTCCTGGGTAGAGCAGAAGCCTTCAGAGAAAGGACTCCAGAGCTGTTCACCAGCATTTGCTGCTGGGTGATGTCCCTGAGCTGAGGGACTTCTGTACATCATCAGCTCCACAAAGCAACGGTGCTCAGTAATGGGGAGCCTTTGCTGCTTGTTTTAGTCCATGCACAAGAGGTATGCACACAGGCAGGTGGGTTACCAGGCACCTAACAGAAGCTCATTTGCAGAAGGCAAGAGTGTCATCTCACTTGCTGATTACAGCTCAGAGAAAAAGTCTCAACAATTGTTTAAATGGAAAACACTGTGTGTACACAGCAGGCAATTCACAGCTGTCAGGTGAAAATGTTGCTCGACAGCAAGCAGGTTCCTGCACTGCCCTGGTCCATGTGGCCCATGCTGTGTCTGCTATCCAGCTGGCAGGCCTGGCACACACAGGTAGAGTCTCTGGCAGACACTCAGGAGGTATTGTTCAATAATAAGCCTGGTACCAAAAGCAGGGCCGTTCCAATTTGGGGAGGAAAATTGGACGGTGTGGGAGGAAGCTCTTCTGCTCCATCTCTGGTTTCTTGCTTTCAGCTTTTTCTTCTCCTCTTCCTTGTTCTCGATCAATCAGAGAACAATCAGGCCTTCCACGCTGGTGGTTCTTTATGGAAGAGCTTAAGCTGGGGAATGTTTCACAGGGTTTTAATGGATAGAGAGAAAAAGAACCCCTTCAAACTGAATTGCTTTGATGTTTCTCTTTCTGAAGCGCTGATGCAGTTTTGGAGCATGAAAGCCCACGTGCAGAAGCAGGGAGGCTGGGCACGATCCCTTGCAGTCTGGTACAGCTCCATCCTGCTCCTCTGCCTGGGAAAACTAATAAGAAAAGTCCCCTTTGTGTTTCTGAGGAGCGATTAGAGGCTCAGCTTCTCAGCATTGATTAGCTGCTTAATTACCTCTGAAGATCCTGCCTAATTTGTTGATGCTTGAGCTAAGCTAATGTTTAAAACCTGAAACGGGTTTTGCTCAGTGCAGAGAGCTTCAGGAAGGGCTGTAGATCTCACATCAGCATGCAAGGGTAAATTATGAGACTGGTTTGAAGCCAGGAGGATAAAATCAGCCATCATGGGGCTGCAACCATCTTGGGCAGTATCTGCGCAGCCCCATTGTCACCTCTGGTCGCCATTTCAACCCTCGTGCCCAAGAAGGACTGATTAATTAGAAATTGAACTGCTCTGAAATCCATCTTTGCTAATACTTTGGTGAATGTTACTGTTGACAGACAATTCATGTCCTTCTCAGGACGGAAGTACTTGTATGCAGGAACTGTGCATGGTTAGACATTCCTGTTCTGCTCTGCATTAATCCAGTGGGAGTTTAA
>JAOWBP010004605.1:1185940-1203299 GCA_028571105.1 Tragopan temminckii
GAGCAGCAGCAGCAGCAAACTGCTGAGCTCTGCAGTCTGTGCGTCCGCCTGGCAGGAGTGCAGGGACCCACAGCACCGCGGGCACAGCACCTGTGCTGCTGCAGCACCGAGTGTTCTTCCTGGGGATAACAAAACCCCAAATCTTTCCCTGGGTATCAGGAGTTGGGGATCTGAACAGAAATGGCTAGAACGAAGCCTGATTCTCGTAAATGGTCTGAAAAGTTGACTTTTAGTGGCAGAAAGTGGTTGAACAGTGCCGCCTGGTGGGAGCGCGTGGGGAGAGACGTACAGAGCAGCTGCTGGGAGATGGTCCAGGCGTTGCTGCACACACGCAGCCCTCCGACAGGTGTCGGACAGCCCCCACCTCCCTGCTGGCGGTGATGCTGGGGGCTGCTCCAGGCTGTGCCCTTGCTGGCCCTGCTTCTGTGGCGTGTGAGGTCAAACCAAGCGCTCCACGGGTTCAGAGCAACCCTACAGCCCTCCGTGTCGAAGCTGAGTCTTTGGGGGTAAGTCTGACCGTGGACCCGATCTTTTTAGCAATTAATGTTCAAGGCCAGATTGGATGGGGCCCTGGGCAGCCTGGTCTAGTATTAAGTAGCCTAGGATTAAATGGCGAGGCTGGTGGCCCTGCATGTGGCAGGGGGGTTGGAGATTTATGATCCTTGTGGTCCCTTCCAACCCTGGCCATTCTGTGATTCTGTACTGTACAGTGTTGCCACAAACGAAACGAGATCTTGTGGACTTGAGCAAAGCGATTTGTGTGTGTTCACCGTGTTCTGCCATAGCTGATCTCATGGAGCCCATGTTAGAAGTGCTGCTGCTGACCTCAGCACGCACGTTTTGGGGTGGGGGGCTGTCTGTTGACCTTTCCAGGGTCCCTCTATCCCAAGCAGAAGTTAGCACAGCAGTAGCCTCATGATTGTCCCACCACAATAACCCCCAGTCATTACAGGTGCACAGAGAGGACCTGCTGAAAGTCCTCCCAACAACTTTAGCTATTAATTAACGGTGAGCAATATGCCTGCAGTGCCAGAATCCCCCCGGCCAGGCGCAAAGGCCACAGAGCTGCTGCCATCTGTCCGTCCCCACCTCCCTGCCCCACGCCTTCTGTGCAGAGCTATTTCTGCTGCCCTGTCGTGCTGGGTGAGAAGGACAGCAACCTAAAAATGCCCAGGCTGGCTGGTTGTTTGCTGCAGTCTGAGTGGGCAGACAAGCAGCAGTTAGGGGTATTGGCACGTGAGCACAAAGTCACCTTGTCCTTTGGCTTTAGAGATCCCTGCTGTGGCCATGAAATGGCTTTCCAGGCTTTTTTTACTGTTAATTAACGAGGCAGAGACACAAACACACACGCACACAGGAATAGTTTTTAACCTGGCTTGATTAATGCTGTCAAGTTGTACATCTGAGTGTGAGCTCAGTGGGACTGTTGCTTTTGCTTAATACCACAAGACACCTCAGTCTGGATTGTTGCATTACAGTACAAATAAAAAACAGAAACAAAACCACATCTGCATCATACAAGGTGAGAAGAATATGAGAATTCTAAATATTTACAGAGGAGGGCAGTGGGGAAACCACAAAAAATATTTACATAAAAATACATGAGCTTGTCGGCATATACATTTTACACCAGTTCACAAAAAAAAAAAAAGACACTATATAAATTAGAGTGAAGGGAACTCCAAAGGTAACCCAAGACTTTCTGGGACGTTTCTCTCATGCGGCTCAGGGAAAGAAAAACCAAGTCTTCTACAGCAGGAAAATGAACAGCAAAACAACCCTGTCCTCCCCCCACCCCCCGCCACCCCCACAGACCGGACGAGGCAAGACTGCACACAAAGGTATTCTGCTGGATGGTTGCTCACACCAGACCATGCCTTCAATACTGGGTTTCCGTAGCACAAGGTTTTGGGAAAAGAGTTGCATGCCTAAGCCGCTGTAACAAAAGAAACTGAAACAATTTCTCATCCGGATTTCCTACCTACGTAACACGTCGCTTCAGGCAATGCCCTGGCCACACAGTGCTGAATGGCAGAGTGCACGTGAGGTTCTGTCCCTTCAGGGGTTAAAGAGGAACAGTGTGTTTTTGGGCTGGTTTTGGTTTTGTGTAGCCATTTATACAATCCTTACCAACCCCCTTGAAATGATGAGCGCAAAATGAGCATCTCTGGAAAGACACAGGCACAAAGTTGTGGGCATTCTGTCAATTCTGCATATAGATTTCACCTGATAAACCTCTTCTGAAAATCAGAAACGACTTTCTAGGGGTTAGGTCCTCATTACTCACAGGTCTCCTGTGGGTCACTCACTGCTCCAAGGTGGAGGTGGAAATCCAGAGCTGGAGTGTGCTGTTGGGCCCTGACTCTTGCATTGCATGAGGGAGAACTCAGCTGAGAACTTAGGAGGTGGAGATTTAAGATGTAGATACTGTGGTATACTTGGTAACTACAGGGGAATTATTTTAGATCATAGCTGCTTGACATCTTGGCTGGAGATGAGGTTAGGCAGTAAATTACTTTATCTGAGCAGAACTGGCCTTGCAATGGATTCTTTGTTTGCCTCGCCATCCCCTTGCTCTCTCTCCCATTGCACTGCTAGGATGCTGAGAACTGCACTACCAACTTACCTTCCTGGGACAGCTGGTGTAACCTCCTCTCCTTGCTGTGATGCACAATGCCCTGTTTTTCATATCAGCTATGATTTTGGAAAGGTATCTTGACTGACTTACTGTGAATCAATTAACGGGCATGGAAAAACTAAGGACCATCAGCTTAACCACAGTGCAAGAGCAGAACTGCATAGTTGACTATATGGCTTCGTGTGGGGCGGGTGTGGGGATGACTGCTGAATGCTAGCTGTGTTTACCAAAAGAGAAGTGCTCACCTGTATTCGTGTTGGGACTTAACCTCGCGTTATTTAGCTGTGGCCCTGCACTGGTGATAGGCTGTTCTCCGGGAGTGCACAGCCCTGAGTACGTGCTCATGTGGCTGGGCAAGGCTGGGATGATGCTGGGGGAAGTTTTCTGCTGTGTGCCTTTCTTTTGATAGAGGTGTTCTTCTCTAAAGGGAAGGCTGTTTGTAGCACCCATCTTGGCATACAGATGTGCACTTCTAGGAGCTCGTTTGGAAGGTGCTGAAAGCTGTTGTTCCCAAGGGGATGCTCAGCACCTGGTACAGTGCAGGGAGCTGGAGATGGCAGGCCTGGGGGTAGGAGCACTGTGGGGAACAGCTGTCCAGGGATGGCACTTGGTATCTACAGGGAGACAGTGGCTTTGCACAGGAAAATCCAGAGGCATTTAGAATTGGTGGGAGCTGATTTCAGCCCCCACATAGCAGAAGGATAGTCCTGATGAGATAAGGCCAAAATGGAAGAAAGGTACTGGGGGCAGGAGGGGGGAGTTAAGGCTTTCACAGAGAGAGAGGTTTGACCTCCAGCTCTCATTACCTGAATCCCAAATAGCCCAAACCAAAGCATAGTCCCTCCTTCAGATGGAGACCTCAGCAGCCATGGGACTCTGTGCTCAGCACTACAGGGCTGCTTCTCATCCTAACAGCACCCAGGGGTGCTCAACTCTTGCACTGAGGGCTGGGGATAGCCCACAGCGTGGCTCACCTAACACCTCCTTTCTGTGCATCTTTTTTTATTCCTCGAAAGCAGACATTACAATTAGCGTTTCCCCGCGAAGAAACAAACCCTTCTACCTGGTAATTACTGGTAAGCTGGCTCACAGTGCTTTTTTTCTTCTTCTGACTTCCAGATTTATTTCTAGAACATGTAACAACTCTTCTAGACAGAACGCTTAAAACAACAGCTTTGCACAATAAAATAGGACCACAAGGTACTGTTACTGAAACAGCCCCCGACAAGGCTACAAGAAGCAAACACCTGAAGACAGATCAGCTACTAGAAGCAGATCTTCTTTATGATTCAAAATAGCCATGAAACTTCTGTTTAAAAAAAAAACAAAACGAACACAACTGATGTAAGCTCCCTTTAACTTCCACAGCTGTGTCCCAACTGCAGGACCTCCAACTTTTTAATACAATGTCAGAGATTCAAAATGGGTAGAGAAGTTCTTCAGCCACACAGAACAGGAATTGGTATTTATCAGTGAGCATTTAAAAATCCTAAATCTCAAGTATTGCTTGCAAGCCCTGTCTAATGAAATGGATGTGCTTTATAAGGTGGGGTTGTAGTTAGTGCTGGGAAGTCGGGGAGGCTGCACAGAGTGGGTGCCTGACTTCTCTTACAGTACAGAAAGCTTTTAAATACCTAGGACGATGGTATTAGTGTATTACAGAGTGCACTGGCCTTCTGTCCCTATTTCTAACTGAATACTGGTATCATCTACACTTGTGATACAGGAGGGAATATTATTTCACAGCGCACAGACAGCACACAACTACTCCGCACGTGCCATGACTTCACAGGGATCCCTTCGCCAACACAGAACTGAAAGGTTACAGAAAGTATCCTGCAGCCTTCAGCTTAAGGTCAATAGGAGCACTCCCTGATCTAAGAGCTGCAGGATAGCAGGCTGTGCAGGTAACTCGGCACTTGCACACTCATTCCCAGCTAGTAACTGTGCTCCAATTTACAAGCTGGGCATAACGCTATAGAAATATTATTTCTGTAGAGAGAGGATACTGGCTAGCTACAACATGGGATTAAATTGCCTGCACTGTAGCTAGCCCAGCAGCATAAAGGGTTGGCATGAAATGGATGTGCTGCTCCCAAGTGTCTGTTGTTTTTTGTGCTGGCTTTTGGTATGAGAAATGTAGACCTGTGATCTACTTGGCTTCTACAGCAGATCTCTGCTTATGCTAGAGAAACTTTAAAGTAATTTGATTTCATGTAGGCAGAAGCAACTTGTTAAGCAAGCAATTTAGAAAGTGTGCTGTATTTTGGATTTGCTTTAGAGCCTATTCCATAGGCTGAAGTCAAAACAGGCTCACACCCACTTCAAAGCAGTTGAAGTGGACCCACTATGCCTAAGCAATAATCTTTCAAGGAGAGGCTTGATCTTGGCATTGATCAAGAAGAAAGTGCTCAGGAGGTCTCCCTCTGCTCCAGCAGCTTTCCACCCGCTCTTCCTGCATAACCTCAGAGGGGGGTGGAAGCAGTTGCTGCACGTCATGGAGACCCTTTCTTGGGAGCTAACAGTGGGAAAGGCAACACGCAGGGCTCACAAAACAGCAGCATGCACGGTCTGTCATGCATGGGATAATGGAGGCATGGTGAGGAAGTGGTGGTAACGGCCAATGTTAAATCCAGGGAAGGAAAAAACTTCCTTTCCCCTACCCCAGCAGCATCTCTTTCAGCTCTGCCTGTCCTCTCTGGCAATATCTGTGCGCCAACAGCCTGCCCTGTCGTTCCAGTTGTCTCAAATGACATGAAAAAGCTATATCTCTACTACATAAAAACAGTGAGTGGTGGGCTGGGAGGGATGGGGCTGAAGGTGGGTTTGCTTTGCTCATTGGGGCAGGAATTTTTTTTTATTTTTTTTTCCGTCGCTGAAAAAATAAAACAGTCCACTGTCCAGCAGAGGCTGTTTAAAACTCTATTATTTCAATTATTTCCATTATTTCTTTTACCTCCGTGTGCTCACTCAACATGGACCTCTGTTTCAGGCCTTTGCAAACACAGCTCTGTGGGAAGGAAGGCCCCCTGGCCGAGGGCCGTGGCGTAAATTCTACTGTGCACATGGGTAAAAGCGGGGGGCACACACCCCCCTTCTCCAGCATAGCCCCCTCTTTGGTGCTGAGGCATGGTATGGTAATCTTCCACGTTATCATACTGGGACATCACAGTCATAGTGCTTTGGCGTTTCCCAAGGGTTTGGTACGGGTAGAAGAGGGCAGAGTCCTTCTCCACGGACTCGCGGTGCTGCACCCTGAGGCTGTGGCTCCGTTCAGGTGAAGGCGGTGGTGCCATGGGTGAGGCTGCGTGCTCCTCTTCCTTGTAGCCATCTCTGGAGTGTTTCTCAATGGACGTGCTGGGCCTGGCTCGGGACCTTTCCAAATCTGGCCTGTCCTCCGCCAGCCTCACTTCCTTGTGGTTTAGTCTCAGGGTATCCTGGTTTGCCAGGATGTACTTCCTGCCCAAGTGCTGGTAGCCCATGGGCTCGGCAGGCTCGGGGCCTTTGGGCCTGTAATCAGGATAAGGGGGTCCGTTTTTGGGTTCGGAAGGCTGCCTGTGGCTCGGCTCCTGCTGCAGGTGTGGCCGGTGGTCGCTGGCGCTGCAGGTCGGCTCGTGCAGCTTCCTGCTGCGGATGCTGCTCTGCTTCTGGGGAAGGGACGGCTTCTCCGGCTGCCCATTCCCGTAGGCGCCGTGGTAGTGGGCTCTGTCCAGCTCTGGCTCAGGATGCTGCATGTAGTAACGCTCATCCCCGTCCGGTGTAGCTGCCTTGGCCGGGTACTTCCCCTCCTTCCCTTCTGCCACGGTGAGCAGCCCACTCTTCCCAGGGTCTGACTTGCTGCGCAAGTGAATGATATCCGGCCCTCCCGGGTCCTCCGGCAGCAGTGGGGTCACGTTGTCATACTGGGACATCAGCGGCCCTTTCACCTTCTGCCGTGTGCGGCTCTCTCGGCGAATAGACTGCATGCGGTACTTCTCCATGTCCTCCAGGTCCCACGACATGTACATGTGCTTGATGTCTGGGGCGGGAGGCACGTCCCTGCTGATGAAGCTGTGCTCCTTGCCTGCCAGGTGGCCGATGAGGCCGCCCCGAGGGTAGGCAGACAGGCCGGGGTAGCGGTGCAGGCCCTTGCTGTGAAGCCGTGCCTCGTAGGATGCGAAGTCACGGCTGTGCAGCGGGTGGAAAGGCCTGACCCGCATGGTGCTGTAGGGGTCCAGGTCATAGAAGTTCCCATCGGCAGAGGTGTAATAGGAGGATCCGGAGGAGCTGGAGTAAGGACTGTAGCGGTAATGCACCCTCCCGTTCTCAAAGTAAGGCTGCAGCTGAGTGACGTGGTAGTCGGAGTGAGGCTGATATGGCTTGTACTGGTAGAGGGGCCGCGGGCAGAACAGTGGCTCATCGTCTGGAGGCACCTCAGTGCGCGAAATGGGGACGGAGCGGATGGCAGAGGCGGCCGGAGTGGGAACGTGCAGCGACTGAACCCTGCGGATGGTGGGGTAGGGTGGAGGGTCCTCGGCGTAGGCAGCGTTCCGCAGACCTGTGGGGCTCACGGAGGACACAAACTCCATCCGGCTGCGAGGTTTGGAGTAGACAGCAGAGGTGCTCCTCCCTTGGTTTGTGTAGGTGTTGTAGCGAGTGCCCGCAGAAGTGGGCGTCTCCGATCGAGGCGGGTAGGCTGGGTGCTGGTCTGCTTTGCTGTGGTAGCTCACGTGAGGAGGAACGCTCTCAGGTCGGTACTGGTGGATGGAGGTGGGCTTGTGGTGCAGGTAGACGTCCGGCCCGGAGGGCTCCAGGATGCTCTCGGGTTTGGGGTGCGGCACATACATGGACTGCAGGGAGGCGTGCTTGGGGGGCGGCGGCGGAGCGAGGGGGGGCGGTGGCAGCGGTGGTGGCGGCGGTGCTGGAGGAGGCAGCAGGACTTCCTCTACGGAGGAGGCCAGCATGGAGGAAGCCAGGAAGGCGTGGTAGTTGGAGTTGTTGATCGCGTCAGTGTTGTTGGAGTGCATGGCGGCAGCTATTTTGCTCTCCAGTGTTCTCACGGGTGGGACAGGCGGAGCGAAGCCATAGGAGGAGTGAGTAGGGACCGACTCGGAGCGCAGGTGCAGCAGGGGAGCCCTCGTACCCTCCCGTGGCTTTTCCAAACGGCTCTGGTGGCTGCTGGGCACAGAGGAGGAGCGGTGGCTGCTGGAAGTGCTTTCTGTGGCAAAACCAGGAGCAGGCTCGGGTGGTTTTTCAGGTGCAGCTGCACCCCAAACCTGTTGGGAAGAGATCAGAGTTAGAGGCAATTCCCTCACTGGGAATCTGTCAGTTTTCTGCTTCTGAGCACTTCAGAAATGCCATTCGCTGGATCAGTTACCCTGGCAAATACCTCCCCCCTCCTCTTCGACCCCCCAAAACTTCTGAGAGCAACTATATTTGGGACATTACTTTATGTTCACCTAGGCAATTTCGTGCTGCATTCCTGTTAGGCTGTGCCTCTGCCATATACATTCAGGAGCAAGACTGACTGGGAGCAACTCTCCCTGACTTCATAGGAGCTGTGCACAGATGTTGCACTGGCAAACAGGCGCAGGGCCGAGCAAGGGATACATCCACATACCTGACTGGCACTGCTGGATGCTTTTGCAGAGGTCGCTGGCACTTGTCCCACCGCAGACTGGTGATCCTGCCTCTGTGGTGGGGTGGGCTGGCTGCCTGTGGGTGTGCGCTGTGCGGCGGTGCCAGTGACATCTGCCTGAATTAGGGCTGGACCGGCTGCATGCTGACATGTTGGTGCACGGTTAGGCTCAGCTGCTGCTGTCTGGATGGTTGTCAGGTACGGCACTGGGACTGGGGTGCTTTTCTCCCCAGCAGTTACAGGAGTCTCAAGTTTGTCATCAGCTGCACAGGTGGAAGTGAGCTGCTTGTCCCCAGACGTGCATGCATGAACGTGGGGCTTATCCATAGGTAAGTCGGTTGTAGGTGGCTCCCAGTCGGGCAGTGCCCCTGGAGCTTGCTGCCGTGTCTGCTCCCAGTCCTCAGCGTGGGCTGGGAACTGCTCTTTGCTCTCCATTTGACCAGCAAGGTAGCTGGGCTGCTCTTGCTCTGCATCTCTTCTAGCAGGCACATCCCCAGGCACGCTGGTGTGAAGAGGCTGGGGGTCCTGACTTCCAGGTGCACCTGGAGGGTGGTTCTGCTCCCGAGCTGTGCTGCTAGCTTGAAAATCCTGCTCAACTGGTGCACTAGTCTGGAAGTGAAGTTGGTTCTCAGGCAGATCAGTATACAGGTGAAGCTTGTCTGGAGCTCCAGCAGAGAGATGGAGCTTTTCCAGAGCTGTAGCAGCTTCAGTTTCTCCATAAGTGGTGCTTTCAGAGTGGGCATCTCCTGGCTTTTTCTGAGACTGAGCAGATGCTTGCTGTGCAGACTCAGCTAACGCTAGGGCTAGCATGCGCGCTGCATTTTTCGGAGGAGGAGGAGGGATAAGAGACACAGAACTGACAGGAACAGGATCCTGGGGGGAGTCGAGGGCAACTGCTCCTAATAGGGGGAAAATCGAAAGAGAGAGTGATTTTATGTTACCCAATAAGGAGAGTGACCTAACCTTAATGACTACCCTAAGAAAAATAGATGCTTTCCACATTTTCACAGTAGTAATTCCTTCTGATGCGAAATACTGTATCTTCTGTCTTACATACAAATGCTGCTCAATAGCACAGCAGTTCATCACAAAAAGGGAAAAACACAAGAGATTGTCTAAAGGCTCCTCTTGTATTTCTAGAGAGGTAGGAAGTAGGTAGCAGAGAAGGAGATACCCTTACACAATTTTGATCATAAGTTTTTGGGCAAAAAGGATCCCTTCTTCGAGTGTTGGCAGATCTTTAACTTAAAAAAGGAAAAGTCTTAGATGATCTATCAGCTGAAATGTTTTAGAAGAACATGCTATAGATTTTCGTGTACAACATGATGGGAAAAGAAAGCAGTATAGAAAGTATTATGGAAAGGTATCCGAGATCTGTGTGATGTAGGAGGAAGACAGAGGTTAAGACCGTACCGATTTGCACAGCCCTGCAAGAACACTTGTGATCAGAACTGACGGGCAATCCCCTCTCCTAAAAGGCACGCAGAGACGGACTTTTTTGAGAGCAGGTCCCCTTTGGAACTTAAAGAAAGAATGGAGGAAAATGCACTGTACCTGGCTGTGCGTGTCCACTGGGTACAGTCTTATTCTGACTGCTTGACATTGGTCTCTCCCCTTCTTCTGGCAACTCTGGTTTGCCAGCAGCCACTGTCTGGGCATGCTTTAGCTCTTGATGGGCTTCCTCCTCTGCTGCTCTTTCAGTTTCTTTCAGGGGCAAGGACATCTGGGTTGGGAACCTGTTTGTGATTTCAGTGATACCGATCTCTTCGCTCCAGTTGGAAGTGGAAGAGTTCCTGGTTGTGATGAGCATTCCTCCGATTGATTCTGATGTGCAGCTGGGCAGTGCAAAGGAGACAGGTTCTGATGCGGTCAGTGGTGGAGATATGATGGGCTTTTTCCCCATCTGGGGCGAGGTGTCACTGGGTTTGAAGGTCTTCTCTTCAGTTGGGCTCAGGTCCAAAGTAAAGAAGGGACTCATCTTCTCTTGGAATGGAGAGACTGGCTCAGAGCTCGTGGCGCTGCCCGGTGTCTGGGACTGGCTGCCTGATTCTACGTCCTTCTTCAAGAGGCTCGGCTTCTCCTTACCGATGCCGATGGACTCCAGCATGGAGGTGCTGCTGTCTGGGCAATCAGACTCTGTTTGGGGTGGGCTGCACTGAAAAGACATGGGGTCAAAATCCAGGCTAGCAACTCCAATATCTGGTGGGCTCAGGTCAACATCTTCAGCAGAGCGAGGAGAAATGAGGGCAGGAACGTGGATGAGCTCCTTATCTCCATCACTGTTGTCATGTGGAAGGTTGTCATAAGAATTGCAGCGATTCATGCTTCCTAAGAGCTCTCCATTGAAGGAAGCAGACAGTGCATCACTACTGGATCTGGGTCTTCTGGGTCGAAACCGGTTAGATTCACCTAGGAATGAGTAGATACATAGGGGTTAAGTGTCAAACTTTCTCTGTCCGAGGAGGCAGTGGCTTGGTGTTTCTCAAGTAGCATGCAAGATGCTCACCTGGCGAGCTCTGAACAGAAAAACAATGTAGTTAGCAATAGCTGTTAATTAAGTTTGCTCAAACTCTTTTTAAAGCAGTTGCTTGGTGCCTCAGTCTGGAACTGAGATGTTTGCAAAAGTGAAATGGGTTGAAATGCGCTGCAGCTCTGCCTCTCTCAGAAAACATTTTCCTTCCCAATGCTATCTTTTTCAATTTAGAAGAGAAAGGGGGAGAGGGCGAGGAATGAAAGGTATACAAAACCCTTAGAAGGAAAACAAAGATCTGAAAAGCATTGCCCTGATACCACCGCCCAACAGGGCTGGATAAGCTGCTTCATTAACAAGCCCAGCTTTTACTGGGGGGTGGCAGGCATCTGCCCTGCTGCTCATCTGCAGTCTCAGTGATGTTACCTTTTTTTAAACCCACATTTTGCCTTACCATCAACAGCATGCAGAGAGGTAAGTGATTCTTCGCTTTTAGCTGAGCGAAGAGTCCCGCTGTCTCCTCGTCCCCCTGGGGAAATAAAACCAGACAGTGACAAGCTGAATTATGGAAGTGGTTGACGTTTGGTTATGGAGTGGTGGCAGGAAGGCTTCTAGAAACGGTACCACTGTCTTGAAAGTAATAGTTGTGCTTTTATTGTTTGCTGTTTGGTTTGCACTCCAAAGCCCTTGAAGAAAACCATTATCCTGTCACGGTGTTAATGTGATTTAGTCTAAGATGAATGTAATGTTTTTGTGTGGAAGGCTGGCCCGGATGGCCAGCAGAGGTCCCTTCCAACCTGTGATTACAAGAAGTGATTACAAGAGAGTATCAATTTTTGATACCAAAATGCCGACTAACTGCTGTAGATGATGGGTTGGAAGACAGCTGCTCCACATGCCCGCTGTGCCAGGCAGGTCCTCCTGCACGTGCCCGTGGTAACTGGTTAACTCCTGACAGCAACACTCTCACAGTGGGGAAGAAAGCAACATTTGCACAGCTGGTTTTATGAGCACTAAACAAGCACAACTAAAAAGCTCAAGGGAGACTGTCTTAATGGACGGTCATGGAATGTGTTTGTTACACTGAAGACTAGAGGCTATAATTTAACAGGGCATCAGGGTGAGGATGGGACACAACTCCCTGCTGGCCACACTTCAGGATTTGTGGTATGTTCTTCTGCAAAAATGCACAGTTGCTGTTTTTAAATTTGGAAAGAGACAGTAAATTATATATGGAAAGGGCTGAGATGTCAGAGTCTACGTAGCTACAGAAAGATGCTGGATGCCTTCTTTCTGTGGGAATGTTTGTGGAAAAGTGCTTTTATGTAGTTTAGATGTGTGTCTTCTGACAAAAGCAAAATGGTGCCAGAAATGTATTCCTACTTCCACAGTAAGGAAGAAAACATTGAGAGTTTTGTAGAGGTGCTCATTTATTGCCCTTCAAAAGGGGGTGGGATGTAACAGGTCCGGATCCTGAGTTAACACATTTAGAAAAGATGGGTTAACTAAAGATGTTATGCACGGGCTTGAACACTAGAAGGAGATCCAAGCACACTGAAAGCATGAATCCTAGATTGCTGTTCTTTGAAAGCTGGCTTTGCAGCCTTACCTGCCAGGGCTATGACCTTCATCTCTGAGGGCTCGCTGGGGTTGCGCTGCAGTTTGCGTTTGGACACAGAGGATGACTTTCCCAGGTTGAAGAAGGAACGCCAGCTGCCAACGGGTGATTTCTTCATCTTATTGGGCGGTCTTTTTCTGGAGTGAGAAAATAGAGTGAATGGTGTGAGCTGTGGTGCAGGGTGAGGGAAGAGCTGCACTGAGCTCTTGAGACCATTGGCTTTTTCCTCGCACTGCCCAGCTTTTGCTGAAACAGACCTTAGAAACTCGATCTCTTTCAAACATTTGAGGATGCTTCCATTCTTATAGCTCAGCCCTGCAGTCTCGCTGGCATGAGTTCCTCTAATCTATGCAAAGCAGGATGCAGTGCAGGTGAGCAAAGGCTCCACAGCTGTACAGTACAGCATGTTAGGAATGGCTTTTATTCAGTGGCAGGTGTAACTGCTTTCTGAGGAACCACGCAGCCATACGAGGCATTCAGAAGCATCTCTTCTGCTGTGTTAACAAATCATCAGTCTCCTCCCACTGCCCTGTTTGATTTCTAGTGCCAGCAAGCCTGTCCAAATGGGTCTGCCTAGACAACCAGTTTGTTTCAGGCATGGGGTCCTGAGATCTGGAAAAACTCAATGTTTCCATGTACACCTAGCACAGGCAAGGACAGACATCTGATGGCTTTATACATCTCATGACTGCCTGCTCAAAAAGGAAGGAATGGCACTGCTGTGTGGCTAAACTGAGCCTACTGGCCAACTGTGTGTCAGTTCATTGAATCCTCAGAGTCCAAAGTGGGTGGAAATTGCCTACAATGCTTTATGCGCGATTAGTGTAAGGTAGTTGCAGTAAGTTTTTGCAGTGGTAATAGTAAGAAAAAAAAAACACACAACACATCCAAACAATTGTGCTGGAAAGGAAACTCCTCTCTACCTTTCTGATGGAAAGTCAATGACCGTGTGGAATTTCCCTTGTAAAGCTGCAGGTCCTTCTCCCACTTCAATGTATCTATTGTCCGTCACCATGGGGGAGTTGATCTGGCCTTGTGTCCTTGCTTGTGCCTCCTCCAGAGTGAGCAGCTTTGTGGAGGGAGAAGACACCAACAGAGACTTGGGCCGTGATAAAGAACTGTGTCCTGTAAGGGAAAGCCACAGATAAGAGGGAGGATCAGAGAGCAGCAGCACAGCCATCACAGTTCAGGGGGAGGTGATATATTCTACTAAGACTTGGCTATCCTAGCCACTGGAGGATGATGATGTCAAAATAACCATTTTGTCAGGGATGTTTATGATGAAGGACGTACTCATAATTGAGAGCAGCTTACTGTATTAAACACACACAAAAAAGCCCTGGAAAACTGGGGCAAGTAGGTAGAAATCTTCACTGCCATACTTTAATCAAGCTTCATCTCCATGCAAAACATCATCATGACAGTGAGTTTTGTTCTTATAAAGTTCAGGTTTAAGCATTCTCAGGAAATGCTGCACACAACTGAAGCTGCTACAAACCAATGTGCAGGTGGATACAGAGAGCTGCATCTAGCTGTGTCTTGCTCTTGTTCTGCTTACAGCCTGTGCTTGTTTTTGGAGATAAATGCCAGCTGCTAGGATCTGTTGCTCAGCCTCACAGTGCAGAGCAGTGCTGCAGGGGAGCACGAGGAGTCTGTTCTAAGAGCTGTCCTTGTCTGCCATTGCTTACAGAGCAAGTATTTACATGGTTATGCTCATATGAGTAAGAGGTGTGGGAAGGAAGTCTATCATCCCCTCCTATCACCATCCTGGTTGGATCCATTCCTACTATTTATTCCTTTAACATCACAGCTCCTGGATAACACGTGCACAGCCTCATGTGTTTGTTAGCTGTACCTGTGTACGCAGGGTGAAGTTTGGACCAAGCAGGTATTCAGACATCCAGCTGTCTTCCAACTAGACTAACTTGGGATGGCTTAAAGCAGGCTTGGGAATGCTTTTGCTTCTATCAGGCTGGTACAGGTTGAGATGCTGTGCTGAGAGGGACTGCCTTGCCAGAGCACAGTATTCCTGAGCTTAGTTGATGCAGCACAAAACACCCTGACCCTTTTGCCCCCAGTTTTGTAGTAAAGCAGACAATGTGAATGCCTGAGTCATTAAACAATTAGCCAAATTTAAACGCTCCATTCTAAAGCCTGGATGATCATTTGGCTCAGGTTCTTTGCATGTTGATCTTCCCCTGGCAGAGCTCCACCTGCTGTGGGCTGTCCCTTCTCAGCCAAGCTAACCTCTGGTCCTGACACAAAAACTGCCTTCCAGCAGGAACAAAAGCTGGACTTGCAGCAACTGTGCTGTCCAAAGTAGAGTAATGCTTGTATAAAAATGGGAAGCAGCAAATATTCTGGAAAAGCAGCTACATAAACTCCACAGGTGGTAATAACTGCATTGGCTGTGCAAACTTCACTGGAAGGTCAGCTTGTCAAAGCAGATGCAACAAACTGTGGAACAGTAACAGCTTGTGCTCTTCACATTTACTCATCTAACATGAGTAGTGGTTTTTAAAAAGAAGAGAGGCAATGGGGAATTTAAGTTATTCTGTATGGCTTTTCAGAGTTAGCACCTAACAGCAGCAGCCAAACATTCACATGTATGTTCTTGTACAGCACCCTGGGCTATCTCAGAAAGGTGATGGTAGTGTTTGCCATATTCTTATACAACCTTGGAAATCTGTTGTCTCCTTGATAGTAAAAGCATAATTCAGATACTGTGGAGGATTTCCATTAAGTGTCTGCTACTGTTTTTGATCAAGGTAAAGCCAATGGAGGAAGATACTCACCTGCTCCATCTCGTATGACTGAGCTGAATTTGGAGCTGAAGAGGACATCTGTGTGGTTCAAGATGAACTCCACAACAACTGACTGGATCCGCACCTCCATGAAGGCAGCTGTTCCGCTGAAGCAGGCAGACTCAATCTGCTTTGATCTGAGGAAAAGGCAGATTAAGTACCACTGCAAGCAGCCACAAGAGTGGGAAGGTGTGCGCCCCTTGGGTAAGGCTTTGGCTCGTGTTAACTGTTACGCCTCACTGCACGGGCAGACAAGACATTAGGGACAGACAAGAGATTAAATCTCATCAAAGTGTGCGATTTATACCTTGCTGTGGTTAAGCTGGCAGGTGGCTCAGCACCATGCAGTTATTTGCTCACTTCCCCCATTCCCAATGGGACAGGAGAGAGAATCAGGGAAAAACCAAGTAACTGGTGGTTGAGATAAAACTATTTATTAAGATAGAGAAAAGGAAGAGGATAATGGTTATAACTATGTATTGCTCACCACCCCCACCAATGCCCAGCCAGCCTCTGAGCAGTGGAAGAAATGAACTCCCACCCCCTTCAAAACTTTCTTGCCACATGGGATGGAATATTCCTTTATCAGTTTCAGTCAGCTGTCCTCATCCTGCCCCCCCCCCCACTCCCTGGGCTCTCTGTCGTGAACGGCCTTGGCTCTGCACAGCACTGCTTAGCAGTAACTATGAACATCAGTTATCAGCATTGGTTTTCTCCTAGAACCATAACACAGCATCATACCAGGCACTGCAAAGAAAACAACTCCATCCCAGCTGAAACTAAGACATACCCAGATTTTGGTTTTAGGCTAAAACAGGCAAAAGAAACACAGGGTCAAAAAGGAAAAGAAGAGTGTGATAGGTCCAGATGGAGGTAAATGTATTGCATACACAAAGCAGGAGCTCACCCTTAACTTCCTTCCAGAAACAATGAGTGGCAGCAGTTTAATGCAGTGGCACTGCACAAAGCCCAGCATGGGCTTCTACACCACTTTTCCTCCAGCAGGGAATGTCTCCAACTGGTCCTGCTCAGCAAGAGCCCCAGTATTCACAACAGCAAACTCAAATGAGATCTTTTAAAAGAGTGCTTGTGAGTGAATTGCCAGAGAGGAGAAAATAGCTCTCCCTCATTAACTGCTCACAGGGGGAGCTATGACTCAGACTTCTCAGGCTGGTAACAAAGCAGTGCAGAAATCAATGAAATAGAGGCCAGGGGTGATTTTCTTTCTTTCTTTTAAAGCACAAATTTTAAAATTACACCATTAATTTTAGAACACCCTATCAGGCACGCTGAAAACAAATTGTAGGAGTCATTTCTCCAAGATCATTTCCCTAAGTCTGAATTTTTGCAGCCAAAAGCTGTTAAATCAGACCCTGGAGATTTCTGCAGTGGGAAATCAGTGATGCCACTGAACAAGTTTTCCTGGATGATCAAGGACACACCAGTCCTATATAGTGGAAATTCTCATCTGGAAATAGTGCTGGTGGGGCAGAACAGTCCAAGCTGCTCCCCCTGCTCTGAGTAACTTATTAGAAATGTGACAAGAGAAGAGCACGTTTGATGGAGAAAAGGGTAAGATTGTTGTGGTTTTCTTTTCCTGGAGAACAGATATAAGCCTCGAAATGGGAAAATACAAATTTACCTTAAAAGGTTTGGAGCCCAAACAATCGCTAAGTTCTTCGCGTGCATATTCGTGATGGTGCAGTAATCAGCTAAACGAGCTAAGTGTCTCATTAGGTATTCCAGTGTCCTGGAAAACAAGAGAGGCACAAATGTTCAGCATCAATCAGCGTGCTGCAATTGACAAAACAAACCTCAGTTCATTGTTTTTTCACTTTTTTTTTTTTTCCTTCTGTGACCGATCAAAACAAAAGTTGAACTGTGTATTCTAAGAAGAATGGTGAAGTTGTCCTTATCATAACAACTAAACAACTACATAGGGGTGTGTGTGTGTGGGGGGGTCTCTTCTGAGTCATCCAGGGCAAAGGGAAAAGCTGCCTTCTGCCACAGGACTGGATCCAGCAGCCAAGGAGGTGGAAGGGGATCAGCCAAGTGCCACCAGCAGAGCACCCTGGAACTTCATCATGTTGCTGCATTATCACCACTCCGTGACACTGAAATGCAACTTACAAAGCATTTGGTAGCATTTTGATCATTCTGCGATGTTCATTGAGAGTTCATAGAATCACAGAATGGCCTGGGTTGAAAAAGA
>JAOWBP010004605.1:1203399-1217308 GCA_028571105.1 Tragopan temminckii
AGGAGGTGGAAGGGGATCAGCCAAGTGCCACCAGCAGAGCACCCTGGAACTTCATCATGTTGCTGCATTATCACCACCCCGTGACACTGAAATGCAACTTACAAAGCTTACAACTTACAAATTTGGTAGCATTTTGATCATTCTGCGATGTTCATTGAGAGTTCATAGAATCACAGAATGGCCTGGGTTGAAAAAGACCACAACGATCATCTAGTTTCAACCCCCCTGCTATGTGCAGGGTGACCAACCACCAGACCAGGCTGCCCAGAGCCACAGGAGTTACAGGAAAGAACACTGAATGTTAACCTGGTAAGGGGATCCTGAGCTTCAAACAGCCCAGGATACCAGCAAAGTGCATCTGAATACAACTTAGGCAATGACTGCCTCCAGCTTTCTTACAGATGTATGACAGAGACAGATTCCAGATTAAACTTCACTGATCTGTGTCCATATGAAAATAAAGCTGCTTTTTACATTATCCACCACTGCTACTGCAAATCCGGGCAGAGGGAGAGGGACTCCATCCCTTCCAGCACACACAGCCCCATCTCACTGCATCCCACATAGTGCCCACAGCAAACAGCACAGCTCAGCACCTGCCTGCACGCTCCTTAATCACCACAGCTCACATTTAGTTGGTATTAAATCCCATACAGCACATAAATCACTCAGTGACATTTAATTAGCAAATAACATACATTAAAATAAGTCAAGCTAATTACCATACACTACTCATTAATATTTGAATACCTGCAAGCATAATTTCTAACGTATACAATCACATTATGATTGGTCACTATTGATGACCATGCATTATGATAGGTTAATATGTCTTACAGTAAATTATTAACCCCAATCACCATACATTATATTTAGTTAACACTAAATATGATCACTAGTTAGTTTATATTATATTTAGTCAGATAGTTCATAATGTTTTGAGATTAACATATATTATTTATACCATCGATACATTAAAATTGGTCAAGACAAATTGCACTATTATTAATTCCAATCACCATACTTTGTAGTATGAGGACATTTCTTCTACAGTGCAGAAGTTATTAATACTGGCTAACTGCCTATTAATATACATTGCAATGATAAGAGCTAAATTACCACACACCACAAATAGTCACGAATATCAATTAGCACATATTGATATTATGAATACTAATTACTACATGCTACTCTAATGAGCTCGTTGCCATTTAAATAATAAACACTATCAATAGTTATTAAGTCAGCGTTAGCATTTGTTGATCATTGTTATTGGCATTAAATATTAAGCAGATACTAAGTGCCAGACTGCAGCACCACTGCAGCCATCAGCTGCATCCCCATGCCGAGGAACCCAAAAACGGGCCTTCCTCAATGGCATCAGCCACTTCTGACCCCCTCAGCATGATCTCCCTCCTATATGGACTTCCAGAGGAAGTAAAATAAGACTATGCAAAGTATTTAATGGTGGGTTGGTAACGATCTAAGTAAGCTATAAATCAACTATCTCCATAACCCCCTTTAACGTACACAGGCATAATATAGCCAGCATGAGACAAAACGTGGAATGGCATCGTTTGCTGCTCTGAAATGCAGCAGTGCAGAGCGAGGGCAGCACTGACCTGTAGTGAGGTGGGGGCAGCTGCTGGATGACATCGTGGATTCTAACCAACCGCTCCTCATCTGTAGCAGCAGAAACAGCATCCTGAAATAATGCAGAAAGGGAATTAGACACAAATACCTGCTGCAGGATCTGGAAATATGAGGACAATGCACTGCTCATTAGGTTTTTTTGAGCCTCTCTGCCTTCCAAGAGGCATCTTGGGAAGACAGTGGTGTATGCAGCTGATGGGATAAAGGCTGTGGAACTCAAGCACTGGGCTGGTTTACAGCCTGACTGTGCAGCTCAGCTCCCTGCATCCATCTCCACATACCGTTCCTGTTCTATGAATAGTTGGGGCATAGGAAAAAAACAGGAATTCTCCAAATGTGATGCAGGACATGGCAATGACACGTGAGTAAACCTCATGGGGCAACAGAAGGACCTCAGAGCCGGGGCACCACTGTGCCCATCTCCCACTGTTTTAGTGGCAGGATGCTAACAGCAGGTGGGCATCTGGTGCGTGGGAAGCATGAGCTGCTTGTTTTACACATTACACCCTTTGGATCTCTGTAATAACCCAAACTTAAACTGAATTTAGACAAAAAAAGGTGAGCAGATGTATGTGTATGTGACAGGTCATACCACGAGGCCCCGGGAGAGGTAAATGAAAGACATTGCCTTGTACTTACTGAGAACTTCTCGTAGAGTTGGTAGGTCAGCAGAGGGTTTGGAAGCTCCCTGAAGTACATTTTGCAGAGGGAGCTCACGCTGTGAATGTCATGGATATAATTGTCCTTGGTTAGGTCAGGAATCTGCTCGGAGTCAAACTCATGGCTGCAGAGGACACAAATATGGGCACAAAAAAGAGGAAAAAAATAAAAATATAAATTACAGCCAAGCAAAGCACGAGGTTCCTGATGTACAAGAAAAAGTAAATACTTAGTCACCAACACCACAAGAGCCGTGTTAGACTGGATGTTTCCAAAACAGACATTTTCTTTATGGCAAGGCATTCTCAGTTAGGTTTACAGCTGACTGCCTGGTCTACAACCACTTGCAGAGCCCCCAGAGCATGTTTTCCAGGAGCACAGAGCTGCCCGGAGGAAAAGTCCCCACAGGTCAGAACAAAAACTGCTTCCCTTTGCATTTCAAAGGCCTGGAAACTGAAATGAGAAAGCAATGCTGAGCAGCAATGCCGCTGGCAGCTGCTGTACATGGAAACTTTAGCATGCAGAAATTCCTTGAGTCCACTGGTGAGCTGAGCATGCCTCTGCTATGGGGTAAAGAGTGCCTGGAACCACACAAAGACAGTCCCTGAGCATTCCCTTGGTTTCCAGAGAGAGAAAAAAACAAAATCACAAACACCTATGAAAGAAAAGCTGCGCTTTGAAGGCCAGGAGCTGGTTTGCTGGTAGGGTACGTGCATGGAGATTGCAGTTTTGAATTAGCAGGCCAGCTCTGCAGGGTCCAGCAGGGTGAGTCAGGCACAGGGAGCTGTGAGAACAGGGCTGCTGCAGCCAGAGCTTGGTTTCTCTGCAATCCTCTTTAAGCTGCAAACCAAAGTGCTTAACATTGACATGGGGAATCAGCTTGTCTATGCTCCAACTGCAGCAAAGTCAGGAGCTCGGTGGCCTTCATCTTGGCCTCCCTGTCCAAGCCAAGCAATGTGCAACACAGAAGGTACAACCTGCCTTAGGCTCAGACACTGCCTCTGTGCTGCAGGAAAGATCCAGTTTGTAGCATGCCCAAGGCACCAGGAGTACTTGTAACTGCAGTGTCAGGTGTGCATCCCCTACAAGGTGGGGAAGGAGCTGCTCCCTGCACCTGGACATGAAGGGGCAGACGAGGGGGAAAAGAGAGGTCTGCTTCTTCAGACAAGAAGAAGAACGGTCTGCTCCAGGTCCTCATCCCAAAGACGGCACGGCACAGAAGGAAATAAAGGTTTCTGTTTTCCCCAACTGATGGATTCTCTGCAACCACAGTCCTCTGCGTTCGGTCTATACAGCTCCCACAGGCACGTTCTGACTCATCACCTACTCACATTTGGAAGACAAACTTGTTTCCTGCACTTGGCTGCAAAGAAGAAGGAACCCAAAACCAAGAGCAAAGGAAGGCACCAGCCCACCCCTAGAAATAAACTGAGCCCTGGCAGACGCCTGGCCTCATCCTGCCCTCCTGCTACCCCTGAGTATTTGCTGAGGAAGAAATCTCATGCCATGTTATAGAGAACTACTCCTGCAGAAGCAGAACATGGAGTGAGGAAAGGGAAGCTTTACATTCAGCCTTCCCTAAAGGAAGATTTTGTTAGCAGCAGAGCTTTGCAGTATCTCCAAAAAAGCCAAAACCAGAATGCAGAGGGAAGCACGCCAACCTGACACTGCTGTGCTTATCAGACTCATCGAGGCACATTTTGCTTACAAAAAGCAGTAGTGATTTAGATGAACAACAGGGACAGTGTCTACAAGTTGTGCCATGTATTCCACTCCTTTTGTCTCAGAAAATTGAGAAGGATGCTAACATTTCGTTCTCTTTATTAGACCAGGGAATTATGCAATTAATGTGTCAAGAAAAACATTTTTAATGCACCTTTGGAGTACATCCAAATAGAAAATGGTCGTGGCTAAGCAAAGGGAAAAAATGGGCTAAAGTGGTGATAGAAAGGATGGACCAGCTCAAGTTGGAACGAGGAATTAAAGGGTTGGAACTGAGGCAAGGACAACCATTTTATTCAGCAGATTGCTGTGCACAACAGCTACAGGCAGGGTCCTTGGAGCCTTCAGAGCAAAGCCTCACAAGCAGATTTTTAAAATTGAACTTGATGTGATGAGAAAACAGGATTAAGCTGAACCAGAATAAGCCCATCCGTACAAGGGTTTGTACAGTAACTGTGCCGGCTCAAACCTGCCCATTTAACTTGGGAATAGCTGGTACAAAAAGGATATCCTCCATAGGGAAAATACCCCTTTGCTGCCTCTGCGAGCCTGGAATTGGTCTCATCCCACAATGTTCTCTAAGTCCCTTCACAACAGAAGAAAGCACGGCAAGCGAGGGGAGGAAAAGCCCAGAACCTCACAAAAGGATAAAGGACATAAATGGTGACATGAGCAGCTCCCAAGTGGGGATGAGATGCACTTCGCCATCCCCTGCACAGCAGTGCCGCCCACCAAGGATTATGCAAGTGCTCCATCACATGTCACTAATTAATTGCTAATATGCCAGGAGCCCAAATCAGCAAGGAGAAACATCAGCTGCTCAAAAGGGCTCCGGGAACGAAAGAAAACAGGAATGAAATCTGACAGCAGCAACACTGCAGTCCCAGAGCCTTCCAGTGCCCCGTCCTGAAGGAGAACTTCCTGCACCAGCAAGTCTGAGCGCTCCACGTTCCTACAGAACGCGCAACAAGCCTGGCACAGCACTGCTGAGCACACACTGCCTGCACAGAGCTGCCCCACAGCACGGGCCTCTGAACACGCAGAACACGGCACGTGTCCCATCCCACCCCGCTGACAGCTGTGTCACTCACCGGAGTTTCTGGATGTTGGACGCGACGCCGGACAGGCGGTATATCCCATCCACAATGCCATGCTTCTCAATGAACTCAGTGCAGCTCTTGAGGACCTGGGGGACTAAAGAACAAGTGCCAGTGTTAGTTGAGCTTGTTATTCAAGCGTGGTTCAGGCTGTGCTCTTGTCACATGCCATCCACTAAGCCCAGCCGGGCTATTGCTTGGCTCTTCCTTAGAGGAGAAAGCTGTCAGAGATGTCACTGCTGGTGAGGAAACTGGACAGAGGTGAGTTCTTTGCTTTAAAGTAGTGCCAGGACCTATGAATCAGCCTGGAGAAAGTCATTCTGGTGAAGCCAGAGACACTGCAAGTGCCATCACAGCTCCCACAAGAACGGTGGTGTTAAATCTCACGTCCAGAAGAGCTACGAAACTGATCCAATACGCTTTGGCCAAAAGGCTCCCTTTGTTTCCAGACCAACATGGGATTGACTTACACGGTTTGGTTTCAGCAAATACAAATGTTGAGTGGATGCTGCTTTCTGCACAAGGGAAAGTGCAGTGTTTACAACTGGTAATTTCCTCCCCAGAGCACACAACAAACCACACTCACAGAAACAGCAGACAGATCGTGGTATGACAGAATGGAAAAAATAAGCCCAGAAGATATAATTAGGTGTCAGGTTAATATTTAAGCCACTTCACCAAGTGATTCTTTCCAGTTGACTTCAGCCCCACACAGCACCCACTGCCTGAGCTATCTGTCCATCCATGTAGGTTTGAGGAGGAGCACATCATGCTATCTATCATAGGGAGGCAAAACTTCCCTAAGCACAGAGAAAATTAGGACTGAGCTCCTGTGAACACCAGAAAACCTGCAGGGCAAAGCCCACATCCGTGTGGATTCCTCCACAAATCACCTTCGTGCCACAACTCCTACGATGATCAAGATTTGTTCTTACATTAGATGCTAAGTCTGATCCTCAACAGGTCACGTGGCAAATCCCCTTCTATCAAGCAGCAAGTGCCATCTGCCACTCAGTTCTCCTAAGTGCTGCTGAAGGGAGATGCAGACACACAGCAAGAGAAGAGTTGTTGTAATGGTGGTCAGCAGAAGCACCCTGGGTTATGGGCACGTCTGATCCACACTTGGGCACACAACAGAATGAATCCATGCAGACCCAGCCAGGCAGAACGTGTGTTCCCCATTTTGGAATGGGTCCGCAGTGCCATCAGCTGAATGTCTGAGAGCAGGGCAGGCAGAACAGATGGCCCTACACCAGAATACGGTTTCAAGAAACATTTTTAGAGGACACTTAATCTTTATGCAAAAAAAAAAAAAAAAAGAAAAAAAAAATCCACACCTCTTGAAGAAGAAAGTTCCAATGCGTAAAGCGGATAGGGTAGGAGTTGCACCATACTCCAGCAATTGCCAAAAAAGGCAACAATATGTCTTGCGTTGCACTGCGGCATTAGACAAGCGTGACCCAGGTATAAATGGATGCAGAAAGATGGGAGATGAGCACAGCACCTTCCCCTGAGGCGGGCAAGGGGCTGATGCTGACACAGGAGAGCACCCTGGACTGCAAGACACACGACATCGGTGCCCGGTTTGGTCTCACAGAGACAAAGGAAGACAACGTGGGATGTCCCACAAAACCAGCAGCACCCACTGAAAGAAATAAGCAAGCAAATAAATGGCACATTCCCTGCCTGGCTGGTTCCCACCAGGGAGGCTGACACCACACAGCACAGGGGCAGCCCACGCGGACCCCCCGTTTCTCTGCCCCTCCTTCTGGGCTTGATCTAGCTGTGTAAACACACAGCATGGTGAGAGTGGTATTTATGTCCCCGCTCATCTGAACAGCGACCCGTTGTGATACTGTGAACCGGGTCAGGGGAGCACCGAGGGGAGGAGGGGGCTGCAGGAGCAACAGCACACAGCACTCATCATGGAAGGGCTGGGCACAGTCAGAATTAATGCAGACTGAAAACATCCAGCAGGCTTCTTCCACGCATTTCCTAATCTGGTTGCCAGGACGATCTGTTCTTTAAGCTAAATATATCATGCCAGCACCACAGATATTTTGGGGGGAATTTTGCATGGTTGAAGAAGTGACTGAATTACAAGTAGGGCCTTAATTATAGTTGAAGGCCCTCTGCTGAAATGGTGATTCGATTTTTTTCTAATTTCTGAACAAAGATGACACCTGACAAGTGTGTTTAATCGCCCTCTCCCGTTCGAATTCTAAGCCCTTTAGCTAGATCCACACTTACATATATGTGTGTGTGGATGGAAAGAATCATCTATTACATCAGAACAAAGCATCAGGAAGACAGCACAGGCCACAGCTTCATTGGGCAAACGTGAGCTCTGCCACAACCACCACCCACACTGTGCCTTCTGCAGGCACCTATGGTACCAGTCCGTGCTGTGGGGGCACAGAACTGCTGCCTGTGCTTACTGACCCCACACACAGCCCTTTGCAGATCCAAATCCCCATGCAGATACCAGCATTGCACCAACCTCTGATCTCATTCCTAACCCCGAGCTGCACCATCTCTCTGCAGTGGAGTCACCAACTGACCTGCAGTGTGCCAAACCCACCTCCAGCTGCTGCATCTGAGCACCTCCCCTTGGTGAGGCTCTGAGCACCGCACACACATCCTGCTCCAAAATCCACCACCTTCCCTCCATCCCTCACCCATTGCTTTCTCCAACCACGGGCGTTGTGGCCAATCAATGGGAATGGCGGCCCCAGCCAAGGCCCTGCCACACTGCATCCCTGCAGCAGCTGGAAGAATTGCTTCAACTTGCTCCTGAGCATCTCTCCGCTGCTATGAAAGGTTTATTGCATCTCTTAGGGCTCATTAACTGGTTAATTCTTCCCCATTAAGAGGAGGCAGAAGTTTTATGGTTTTCATTCTGAAGAGCAACTTGATTCATCTTGAAATCAGACACATTTCCTCTCCTACCATCTTGTTGTTTTTTGTTTTGTTTTTCCCTTTTTAATCATTTGTAATGTTCCCTCCCTGGGTTCTGGGAGACTTTTTTAATATTTTTATTTTTCCAGTGCATTACTGGAATCAGAACTATTTGTTCAGCCTGGGGAATGAGGCCTCCCATCAAGCTCCCCTCTAGCATCATTTCCACACTATTACAGCAATAAGGTGTGCTGCCACATAAGCCAGGCCTTTGGCTGGTTAATGGACCACAGCATGTTGAAATGCAGCTGCTCAGCTGAATTCCACACACAGCAAACCAACACAGAAAGCAAAACCTGTCACCCACCAAGCACAGCAAATGGGCAGCCCTGAGTGTCACCCAGCCACATAGGCAAAGGTAAAGCCAAACACCTCCATCTCCCTCACTGCACAAACACAAGGTCGTTTAAGAACATGCCAATGAATATATTCAATAGTGTTGCTCCTACCCCAGATATTCTCCTATTTTTAGCTCAACTTTTCAAAGAAATATCCAAGTATTTCCACCCAGGACATCACCTGCAAATGTGTTTACAAGCATACAGACAGCAGCACGCCCCACGTGGCCACAGAAAAGCTAACTCTGAAATACTTTCTTCCTGGGACCTTTGGCTCATTCTGCATCTGTGTCCTTAAGTTTGAATCACCAGGATTAAGAGAGAAGAACAAAACCAAACAAACAGTGACTTAGAGATGCTCCCTTCCTGATTTTCCAGAAGCGACCCACACTGTAAGGATCTGTACTGCTGAGGTGCTGAGTAAAGTCCAAGGCAGCACAAGCTGCACTATTTCCTGGCAACGTGCAACACTTTTATTTGAAGGTGTAACTCGTGTTCTGCGTCCCTGGTGATAATGAAGAGAGGCCATAAAACACAGATTGGTTACCATGCAGTGCTCACTGCAGTCAGCCTCTGGCACTGCTCTCTGCTGTGTAAGATGGGACTGCTTGGTTATGGCAGGCTTGTCCAGGAACTGTGTAACAGAAAAAAAGGGCAAGGTCTAAGTCTGAGAAATGTAAATCTCACCGTGCTGCATCAAGCTGGGCAGGCAGGCAGCCACGTTTACACTGTGACATCAGCAACACGCTCAGCATCACAGGTGTATCTGTGCTAGGAAATTCCTGCTTTGAGCTGCCATGCTTACTGCTTTTACATCCAAGATAGGCGTTGTTGTACGGCACATCCATCTCCCAGGTGGTATCCACTTAACTCTCTGCAGTTGTTTGCATGCACATCCATTAAACGGAACAAATACACTGCAGATACATTCCTACACAGACCATTCAGACCAATTGCACCACACTAAGTTAAGAGGGGCAAAGCACCCACCTCAGCAGGAGCAGAGCGAGGGGTAACAGAGCAGCAATTCCTGCGTGGAGGGAAACGTTTTTTTCTCCTGTTTGTTCCCCCTGCAGCTGCAGCGTTTCAAAATGCAAATTAATTTTCAACTCCCTGCTGTCCCCTGGGTCATTCAGGCATAAAGAATGTCTCTCCTCACAGCTGTAGGCATGGTGAAAGGGAGGAGACTGAGAAATTGTCTCTTTTCTTAACTGCCAGAGCTCGCATTGCCTTCTCAGTTCACCCTTTTTGCAACTACTTCCCCAAAAACAAGTAATCCTCTGTGGGAACCCCACGTACCTCTTTGTAATGCTAACCCCATACCCAGCAATCTCGAGTTCCAGCAATTGAGAGGGCAGATGGTGAAGCAATAACAGTGCCTGTTATGGTTGGAAAACTGCCCCAAATAGCTCAGAACTATCGGCCTTTAGAAGTATCAACTGGTGCTCAACGGGTTTGTGCATCTGCAGAAAGTGGGATATTCTCTACTCGTGTGCACACTGGGACAGCCGCTGCTGCAGGGTCCGTCCTGCTGTGGGTGTCTGTGCAGAGCTGCCAGCTGTGAGGAAATGCCCGGGCACACAAAGCACAGCAGCTCTGCATGCTGTACACAAGTGCTCAGGTGACGTGGGCACTTTTTGGAAACGTCTGACGTGTTCAGATGTGTGAAACTGTGCAAACTCAATTAAGGAACAAGTGCTGCCTCAGAATGCATCTTCAGAGCCATTTTTTTCTGAGTCTACGCTGCACGCAGAGCTGAGGCCAACAGGGGCTCAGATGCACGACAAAGTGCTGAGATAAGATGGTATTTCTTCACTGCAAAACATTACGCAAACAGGAAATGGTAGAGCCCATCAGATCCAGGTTTGGGCTCTGACACACAGCTCAAATCCCAGTGTGTCAGATCTCCCCTTTACCACTGGCTCCTCAAGAACAAGTTAAATGACCTGGGGAGGGTAAGAAGTGTACTATCATTCTGTGACATGAAGGATATAATAAGCTTTCAAAGTTTCAAGTACTGAAAAACATTTACGGATGGAGAATCACATCCTCACCATCTATGAGCACTGTCCTCTGAGCTCATTCAGGCTCTGGCAGACCTGCTACCATCTCTCTTTAACTGAACAAAGCATTTCAGAGAGAATCTTCACCTTCACTTGCGGTCTTCTCAACAGGACTGTACCATGCAGATACTATTAAAGGAGGAGATGAGTTTCATCAATATCTGCATTACAGGGCAGGTTCATTGGGAAGCACATGGTGCACCCACTGCTTCGTGAGCTGTAAGATCGAGAGGAATCCTGCCCTTACCCACTGTTTTGTTTATGGCTCTCTTCCCACAGCTACCTGAGGGCATTATGAATTTCACCAAAGAAGCAAGCATGCATTATCTTTCCTGTGGCACCAGTGGGAAGTTAGGATGCAGTTAGGTGCTGTTAAGAAGCTTATCTGAAGAGCATAATAGCCACCAGAAGAGAACAAACCCCTCCCTGGTAAGCAGTTGTTGTTAGTGCCCAATACATAACAGGATCGTGTACGCTCTAATTTGATCCCGCAAGCAGTTTGGAAAGGGCTCAGCTTTAATTTTTTTCAATGCTGCCCAACTTCTCACAAATAATTGATAATAAATTTGGGGAATTGGGGATAATATGAGGAACAGAGACCATGAATCAGGAGTGTTAATAAGCTCTGTCTTCTGCTGGCATTTTCTTTTTCAGCATGAAAAGCAACACCTCCTCCTGCATCTAAAGCACAAAGAGGAAAAATACAGCTCCTCTGATGGGAAAACTGGAAATCAAAAACTGTGCCATTTCTACACCCACCTTGTCCAGTTAAGGAAGCTGATAAACTATCAATGCAGCAAATGCACAAAGATGTACCAATGCAACACATACAAGAGGAGCAACAGAACACTTCATTTGCTTTTAGCCTACAAAATCCACTGTGAATAGAGCTGACTTTGCTGGATGGATTATGCCATGAGTAACACATTCAGGGCACATCAGGGTTAGCCTGCACCCAACTCCAGCCGCCCAGAGAGAAGCGATATTTCCATCCAGAGTTGGGCAACAGGAGCTTTTCAGTGCAGGCAAACAACTGCCAGGATTTACACCTCTGTAATCCAAGTGATTGCAGCCCGTTATCCCACACACAGCTGAACACTGAGCTCCCTGCACAGGGATCCCTCAGCTTTGGTCCAGGAGCTCGCTGCATTTCAGTGCAGTGCCCAACCAGCTGCCATCAGGGCCAGCAGAGCTCCAACAGCAGCCCCTGCACAGCCCACACCAAGCACAGCACTGTGTGCAGCTGCAGAGCAGGGACAGCAGCCTTCCCCAACCTTCTGAGGCACAACTGAGGACATGGTACGGATGCTGCAATGCAGCATTTAGGCAGCTCCCACGCTAAACAAACACATCCTCCGCCAGCACAGATCTATCTAATTGGGGTCGGGCTACATTTCAGTTCTGTTTGGTTTCCTTTGAGAGAAAAAAATCAGGAGGAAAAAAAAGGCTGCTTACCCACAGTAGGCACAGAGCCTTCACCCATCGGGGACTGCGCTGGATTTGCTGCACCTTGCAGCTCTGCACAACAAAGCAGCAGCGCAGGCACCAGGGGCACAGAACCCACTGGGAATGTCCCTCAGGATGATGCAGAATGAGCTGCTCCCTGCTGAGCATGGTCTGCTTTCAAGTGGTGGCAGGGAAAGCACTCAAAGCCCAGAAGAGCCAATAAATGAGTCATGCACTGAAATTGAATGGAGATGGTGCTCCCAAGGCAGGCTGTGATGGCCATTGGGTATGTATTGCATAAGTCAGCATGCTTCAGGGGTGTACCACCATGGCCTTGGCTAGATTTAAACCCAAGAGAGAAGTCAAAAACCCCTCATATCAAAACTGGTTTTACTCCTACAGGCATCATCCCATCAGTCAGTACTCACACGTGGAACAAGAAGGGCAGGCTGTGCTGCTTTCACTGCAAACAATGTGCCCGTGTACTACTAACACAAAATGGCCCAAAGTGTAAACACACTACAAACTGGAATTAAAAAAAAGAAAAACAACACAAAACTGAACCCTAAAACCAGGATGTTACAGTTGCCAGCCCATAATCACTGCAATCCCCAACATGAGTCATACCAGCCATAAAGGGAGATTTTAAGGCGCAGTACTCATCCCTACTGCTGTTCTTGCAAACATTTTTTTTAACATCCTTACCTCCCTCCCTACGCCTGCTTATAGGGTTACTTCTCAGGTGCCTACACAACAATTAAAAAATGGACAAATTGCATCACCAAAAAGAAAAAGGCAACAGCAACAACGGCCTGCTTGCATCCTATCACACCCAGCCACCCTCCCCTCGGGAGAAACTCCAGCAAGCAGAGCCATTATGTCCTGCAGTTCTGCAGACACAAGTTCTGTCACGCCAGCCTGAGATGCATTTTCTGCCTCAGTGAAAACCAAACTCAAAAATTCAGGGGATCTAAGATAAAGCTTTGCCAATCAGGGAGCTGAATGCAGAGCACACCCACGGAGCTCTGCGGGATGCTGTCACCTGGACTCCTGTTCCACCAACAGTATCACTGCTATATCACTTTCCTCCTGGACACCTCATGCCAGTGTATTCTCCTTCTGACAGAGGTGCAGAATGACAGTGCTGCTTGCTGTGCTCACAGAAGGACAACATTCTGCAGGAGGAAAAGCACCTGCTCTGTTTGCACGTTCCTTCTGGGTGCACAGACATGCAATGCAACTTCCAGCTACACCATCTGAGCCCACCGCCTCAGTGTTCACAAAGCATCAGACCTCTCAGCTGTTGTCCTTCCATCTCACTTCTACTCTCTCCATCTTCTCTCGCCATAACAATGAATCCTCTCACACACACAGCGATGTTTATTTCCCAGCCAAAAAAATATTTAGTATTTATTCAAAGGCTTCAAGAGACGGAGAACTCATCTCCAGTGCTCCCACGCTGAGCCATCACGTTCACCTCTAATTAGCATTAGCCTCAATTAATCTTTCAGCCATCAATTCCCATTACACATTTCTCCACTGGTACCAACCTGCCCCTTGCTAAACATGATCCCTCTTTTATCTTTACATTCTCAGCAGAGGAAGAACTCAGCGTTGAGCTGCTCCTTACCATCCTGGCCAGAGTTGAGCAGATGCTCTCCCAGGTCACAGCCGAACACCCTTTCCTTCAGGATCCCCCGCTGCTTCAGTTTCTGTTTGGTTGGGCGGGACTTCATGAAGGAACGAAGGAAGGTGATGAGCTTGCCGTGTTTCTTTGACACTGCACAAAAAAATGAAGAAAGTAATTCGTTTCAGACTGGGCTCAGTTGGACAAGGCCGAGCATAACACATCCGACGGAGCACGTAAAAACTATAAGAACATTACTAACAATCATATGCCCAAGGAGGCTGTGGATGCCCCATCCCTGGAGGCATTCAAGGCCAGGCTGGATGTGGCTCTGGGCAGCCTGGT